>JAWXYG010000004.1:36731676-37331676 GCA_034222035.1 Acacia crassicarpa | reverse complement strand
ATACACCTCTTGATTGGTATAGGAAAAATCAGGAACAGGAGGTGGGTTTTCTACTTTCAAGATTTTATTCAAAGTATCAGCAGAAAAGGTAAACTTGACTCCCCTCACAGTGGTTGTAATTCTCTCTTCTATCAACTCTCCATCCTCATTCAATATACTGTCATCCTCCATTTTGAAATAGAACATCCTAACAAGACTGGGTGTGTATGGACAGGCTATAGAGACAAAAGATTGATATTGTTTGATCCAAGGAGACAGGTCAAAGTTACACTCTCTATGAAATTCATCTATGTTTATTGCAACAGAAGGACAGAATACTTTTGACAGGTAAGTCTCCCTATACTTATCATTTTCTACTTTGGTTGCGAAGGAGGAGGCAGCAGTAATGAATCCTTCTGGAGGTGAGATCACTCGTTGAATATCTTCAACGGCATTATCAGCAACCGGAGACACCTTAGCTTTCCCTCTTTGCTTTGTGGTTTGAGAGGGAGATTGGCCCTGATAGGTCTGAGGGTTTGAGGCTCTCTTTGATCTTGCCTTTGTGGGTGCCTTCTTGGCCTTTTCAGTAACCTTCTCCTTTCCCTTTTCCTTTGGCTCTGGCTCTTTTCTTTTCTTCGATTTCTCTTGACTGAGTTCCTTGAAAGACACTTCCTTCAGGTTGCCTTTAGGAGGTGGAGACGGAGGTGGATTATCCAGAACACCGGGAATGTGCTTGTCAATCCCTGTATGCAAACGAGTGGACCTCATCTTCTTCCTCACAGGTTTGCTTGACTGAGTTTCAGGTTGGCGCTTGGGTGGAGGAGGAGGAGACCATGATTGTGTCTCTTCGTTCGAATGGGAGGAAGATTCTGACTGGGAAGGAGATTTCGAGGCCATTTGTGGACAGAGAGTGGAAGAAATGTGCAGAAAGATGAAGATTGGAAGAGGAAGTGACGAGAGAGAAAGAGTGAACTCGAGGTTAGGGTTCAGTAAAAATGAAATTTCACAGCAGCATATATATAGACACGCTCTCAACCTCGAGGTTGACTTCTCAGCCTCGAGGTTAGATGAACAAAAGTTCACCAAACTCTGCGATCAACCTCGAGGTTGACATCTCAGCCTCGAGGTTAGATGAATAAAAATTCACTAACCTTTGAAATTCTTACCTCCAACCTCGAGGTTGCCTCCAGAACCTCGAGGTTCGACTGTCTGATAGATGAGATGTCTCTTCTGTTTGCTACCAACCTCGAGGTTCTAATCCCATACTCGAGGTTCCAGCTTTTAAGCATTCTCAATTTTGACAGTTTGCCCCGATAACCTCGAGGTTAGCTTTTGAGCCTCGAGGTTCCATCCATCAGATATCTTGAACCTTTTGACACTCTTCCAACCTCGAGGTTGACTACTGAACCTCGAGGTTTGCCCCTTTGACAGCAAACCTAAGTCCTGCATAAGATTGTCTATGTACTCCGATGCTAAAGTTAGTGATCTATAATCATCAAAACCATATTTTAATATAAAAGTAGACAAGAATTACTTACAACTCATTGGGATTTACCATTCCCAATTCTCTTCTTATGAATGTGAATGGGTCCTTGGCTAATGGTTTGGTGAAAATGTCTGCCAATTGAAGATGAGTTGGGATGAACATCACTTTCACATCTCTCTTCTGGACATGATCCCGGATGAAATGATGTCTCACATCAATATGCTTGGTTCTTGTATGTTGCACGGGATTCTTGGCCAAGCTTATTGTGCTAGTGTTATCACATAGTATTGGAATCTCCTTTAAGTGCACTCCTAAATCAGCAAGTTGTTGCTTCAGCCACAACACTTGAGCACAGCAACTTGAGGCAGCCACATATTCAGCTTCTGTTGAGGACACTGCCACGGTAGTTTGCTTCTTGCTAAACCAAGAGACAAGTGAGTTGCCAAAGAATTCGCATTGCCCACTTGTACTCTTTCTATCCGTCTTATAGCCAGCATGATCCGAATCTGAATATGCCACAAGATGCTCCGGCTGACCTTTAGGAAACCATAGCCCAAGAGTCTTTGTATCAGATAGATATCTGAATATTCTCTTCACGTGTTCAGCATGAGACTCTTTGGGTGCGGATTGGAACCGAGCACACATTCCAACACTGAATTGAATGTCCGGGCGACTTGCAGTGAGATAGAGCAATGATCCAATCATTCCTCTATACTTGGTGATGTTAAAGTCCTTGCCCTCTTCATCAGCATCCAAAGAAGTAGTTGTGCTCATTGGTGTGTCAGCCCCATTGCACTTGTCCATTCCAAACTTCTTCAGCAAATCATTCAGATACTTTGTTTGAGATATGAATATCCCATCTTTACGTTGCTTGATTTGCAGCCCAAGGAAGTAATTAAGCTCTCCCATCATTGACATCTCAAATTCACCTTGCATAGACTTGGAAAATTCCTCACACAAAGAATCATTAGTAGCACCGAAAATAATATCATCAACATATATCTGTACGATTAAAATCTCATTTAATTTATTTTTCTTGATAAACAATGTTGTATCAGCCTTTCCTCTGATAAATCCTTGATTGAGTAAGAATTGACTCAATCTTTCATACCAAGCTCTAGGAGCTTGCTTAAGACCATACAAGGCTTTCTTAAGTCTAAAAACATGATCCGGAAATTGATCATTTTCAAAACCTGGAGGTTGTTCAACATACACCTCCTCTTGAATGAAACCATTTAGAAAAGCACTTTTGACATCCATTTGATAGAGTTTAAAGCCTTTTGTGCATGCAAATGCTAGAAGAACTCTTATTGCTTCCAATCTAGCTACTGGAGCATAAGTCTCTTCATAGTCTATTCCTTCTTCTTGATTGTAACCTTTGGCCACTAATCTAGCCTTGTTACGCACAATGATGGCTGACTCATCACGTTTGTTCTTGAATACCCATTTTGTCCCAATTACCGGATGGTCTTTGGGTCTAGGCACCAAGTCCCAAACTTGATTTCTATCAAATTGATGTAGCTCCTCTTGCATAGCAATCACCCAATCATTGTCTGAAAGGGCTTCTTCTATTTTAGAGGGCTCTATATGAGAAATAAATGCAGAAAATGTAACTTCATTCAAGGTACTATTTCTGGTCCTAACTCCTTGATTTACATCACCTATAACTTGGTCTAAAGGATGATTCCTTATAAATCTCCAAGCTCTAGGTTGAGACTGATCAGCATTTTCTAAATTGCTTTCAGGATTAGCCTCAAAAATGTTTTCAGAATTTTCAGAAGGAGTAGGAGCATTTTTCGAAAAGAATTTGTTTTTGAAAATAATCTCCTCTTCATCATCCAAGGATTTATCAGATTCAGATTCACAAAATACAACATGTATAGATTCCTCAACAATCTTAGTTCTAGTATTAAAGACTCTATATGCTTTACTCCTATTAGAATAACCAATAAAGATAGCTAAATCAGCTTTAGGATCGAATTTACCAAGATTGTCTTTACCGTTATTGTGCACATAGCACTTACAACCGAAGACACGAAGGTGACTGAGGTTTGGCTTTCTTTCTTTGTAGAGTTCGTATGGAGTCTTATTCAGCTTCTTTCTCAAGTATGCTCTGTTGGAGACGTAGCAAGCCGTACTCATGGCATCAGCCCAAAACACTTGCGAAGTGATGTACTCGTTCAACATTGCTCTAGCCATTTCAGTGAGTACTCTATTCTTTCTCTCCACAACACCATTTTGTTGTGGTGTTCTTGGTGCTGAAAAGTTGTGATCAATCCCCATACTATCACAGAACTCAGCAAAGGCTTGATTTTCGAACTCTCCACCATGATCAGTTCGTATTCCTGAAATTGAGAACCCTTTCTCGTTTTGGACCTTCTTGGCAAATGAAACAAACTGATCAAAGGTTTCATCTTTAGAAGATAAAAATATTGTCCACGTAAATCTAGAGAAATCATCGACAATGACCAAAGTGTATAAGTTTCCACCAAGACTTTTCACTCTAGCTGGTCCAACTAGATCCATGTGAAGAAGTTGAAGAGGTCTGTTTGTTGAAATCTCATTTTTAGCTTTAAAAGAAGATTTGGTCTGTTTTCCCTTTTGACAAGCATCACAAATCATATCATTTTTGAAATTCAGTTTGGGAATGCCAATAACCAAATCCTTTTTCAATAACTTGTCAAGTTGATACATATTGACATGAGCTAATCGCTTATGCCATAGCCAACTCTCATTCAAGTTACTTACAAAACAATTTTCAGAAGTAGAAGCATTGCTAGAGAGGTTCAAAGTATAACAGTTTCCATCTCTAGGTGCTCTAAATAAAGCTTTATTTTTCAAATCATCTATGGAGATCAAATCCTTTTTAACAATAAAGCATTCATCAGAGTCAAATATTACCAAATTACCCTTATCGGTGCTTTGGCTCACACTTAGGAGATTATGACACAATCCTTCTACAAGGTAGACGTCTTTAATGAGTGGGCCTTCATTGTTGCCTATCTCACCAATGCCAGCGATTTTCCCGGATTGATCACCTCCAAATGTGACTCTACCTCCATCTTTTGGCTTTATTGATAAAAACTTTGATTTGTCTCCAGTCATGTGTCTTGAGCATCCACTATCAATGTACCACTTGTTCGGCCTTGATGCTCTAAGACATACCTGCAGATTACCAGAGGTCAAGTTTTAGGTACCCATCTTTTCTTGGGTCCTTTGGGGTTAGCATGCACCTTGGGAACATATGTTCCTTTTGGTACCCAGACATAATTTCCTACAGGTTTAGCTTTTCTTTCTTTTCGATGAAAACAAGATGAAGTAGAATGACCCTTCCTATTGCAATATGTACAATGTGCAAAAGGATTTGAGGAATGAACAGATTTAGTGAAATAATTCATATAGGATTTTTGTCCATTCTTTTTCTTTCCTTTCTTCTTATCAAAGTCTGGTCTATAACCAATGCCCGATCTATCGTTTGTAAAACGTTGTTGTTTCAAAATCACATTGAGCATTTCACTTCCCTTAGTGAATTTCTCAAGTGCTTTTGTAAGTTGTGAATTCTTTTTCTCTAGGATAGAGCATTCATCACAAATCAGAGATTGAGGAGAAGAGAGGTTTTCAATTTGCAGTTCAAGAAAAGAATTTTTTCTTTTCAAAGACATATACTTGTCTGCAAGTTTTTCAAACTCCTTTTGAACAACATTGTATTCAGCAAACAATTCATCATAGGAAGGAAGAGATTCATATACCTCATTTATTTCACTAGGTTGTTCTTCTTCCTCAGCAACCAGGCATATGTTGGCTTTTTCACTTTCATCCTCTTCAGCTTCATCCTCATCCGATGAGCTATCTCCCCATATAGCTGACACATATGCCTTCTTTTTGTATTTCTTGAATTTCTTCTTTTCTTTCTCTTGGTTTTTCAGCTGAGGGCATTCTGCCTTGATGTGTCCGGGCTTCTCGCATTCATAGCAGATGATAGGCTTCTTTGATTCATAACTCGAACTTCCTTTCTGAAATTTCTTGAAGCCTTGATCTCTTTTATAAAACTTCTTGAATCTCCGGACCATCATGCCAATCTCTTCATCCTCGTCCTCATCTTCCTCATCCTTTTCCGCATTCAGAGCCACTCCCTTGTTGCGATTGTTGCCACCATTGACATCTTCTAATTCCTTCTTGAACTTCAACTTGCTCTCATATTCAGATAAGCTACCAAACAAAGCTGCAACTGACGTCATTGACTCTCCACGAGCCTCTTCGATAGCTGTGACCTTTGCTTCCCAATCTTTGGTCAGAATATTAAGAATCTTTCTTACTTGAGACCCTTGATCAAAGATCTTTCCTAGAGCAGCCAGTTGATTTGTCAAATGGGTATATCTGAGCTGAAACTCTCCAATGCTTTCTCCTTGCTTCATCCGCAACAAGTCATATTCAGTGGTTAGAATATTAATCCGGTTTTCCTTGATTCCAGAAGTTCCTTCATATGCAATCTCTAGTGCTTTCCACATCTCCTTAGCTGTTGACAGATTGCAAATGCGAAAGAACTCTTTTTGGCTAAGAGCACTTTGAAGCATCAGGATGGCCTTGCTATTGAGAGTAATATTCTTCTTATCATCATCGTTGAACTCAGCTTCGGTCTTTGGAACAGTGATGCCTCCTTCAACCTTAACTGGTACATAATCTCCAGTTTCAAATACTCTCCACAATCCATATTCTGTAGCCATTACGAACACACGAAATTTTGCTTTCCAGAATGAGTAGTGTTCGCCATCGAAACCGGGAGGTCTGTTGATTGAAGCTCCATCAGGAAGAATTCCTTCCATAGTGATCCTTCTCGAGTGGTTAAACTCTTCTGAGAAGACCTTGCTCTGATACCAAATGAAAGAGGAGCTTTATACCCAAGAGGGGGGGGTGAATTGGGTATATTAAAAATTTTTGCAAACTGGTTCTGTTTTTACACTCTCAGAACAGAGCAGAACAGAGGAGATAGAGAGAAGAGCTTTGCACACAACGATTTATACTGGTTCGGTCCTTTCTCTGACCTACATCCAGTCCCCAAGCCTCACTTGGGATTTTCAATCCACTAACTCAACAATATTGATTACACACTCTGTACTAAGAGTTGTTCTCTCACTAGAACACACTCCCCCTTACAAGTTGTAATCAATACACCCCAACTACCAAGTCCCCTGACTTGTAGTTATCTCAATCAATAAATGATTTACAAGTATTTGACTCTCTTACAGAGCTGATAGGATAAACACTGAAGAACTAAGTATCAAAATGATACAATACAGATGAAAGCTTGATACAATAAATGACTCAATAAATTTTCGCTCTAAGTCGTTGTATCACCTTGTGAAGAAATTAATGCTCTCTATTTATAGGTAGAGAACATTAAATGACCGTTGTGAGATGATTCCAACCGTTGGAAGTGATTTGCTTAAGTTCTGGTCATCTTCTCTCTCTAAACTTCTGCTAATCCAAGTCTTAATGAAGTCTGATGTGGATCTCTGAGTTTCTGCCCGTTGGAATTAACTTTACTTGATGTAGTAAGCATTCTTTAACGTTAACAAGGCGTGCTCAGATGGATTAGCCGAAAGTAGATGAGATTGTGCAGGTGCATTAAATGCACTGTTCACCTTTTTGCTTTTTCTCACAAATCTTCAATAATCTTGTTCTGTGCTAACTGAAAAACACTCAACAAACTTGTTAAACATATCTGGGATCATGAGTGAATGATTTATGAAAGCAATTAGATCAATCAACAAGATATAGCAGATTTCACAAATTTGAAAAAGCTTCAACGGTCACTAACCTCGAGGTTAGTTCATCCAACCTCGAGGTTGGCCTGAAATCTTCAGGCAAACCTTCGTTTTAAAATCATTCAACCTCGAGGTAGCAAAGTGAACCTCGAGGTTTCTCTTGAGAAGAAACCTTCTGATAAATCTCATTAACCTGCAAACCTTGAGGTTCCAAAGGTAACCTCGAGGTTTGAAGTTTGTTTCAAACCTTCAGTTTTCACTGGAGCCCGACAACCTCGAGGTTGTACATCTGTACTCGAGGTTGGCTCTTTGAAAGTGCAAGGTTCAAAGTTAAACATAAAGCCCAGCCTCGAGGTTACAATGTTAACCTCGAGGTTTTCAATACTTTGAAAACCAGTGTGCTCTCTGTAAGTGATAAAACTCGAGGTTGCAACATCATACTCGAGGTCAAAGGTGTTTTCATCGAGCTTAAGTTTCAAAACAAAGTGTCCAACCTCGAGGTTGAAACATGGACCTCGAGGTTCATGTGCTTGATGAACAACATGACCTTTCTGTATGAGTTGAACCTTGAGGTTTGCTTTGCATACTCGAGGTTACAAGTGATAATGAAGAAACTTGGGTTTTCCAAATGAACCAGAACCTCGAGGTTGACTTCTCAACCTCGAGGTTTCACATATAACTTGTGAAACCAAGTTTTACAACATTCGAACACTTGATTTTTAAAGCTTCTGTAAGGTCAAACCTCGAGGTTACAAACCCAACCTCGAGGTTTGCTCTTAACCAGAGTTTTGACACTTAAGAGCAAAACCTCTTCAATTGTCTGTAGTTGTTGACAATCATCAAAACCATCAGAGAACTAACAAATTAGACTCCTAAAGTGAGACTTAAGGAATTTAAATACTGGAATTGGACTCCTAAAGTGAGACTTAAGGAGTCTAACTACTGGAATTAGACTCCTTAAGTGACATGAAAGAGCGTAAATGTCATGACTTAAGGAGTCTAAGTTACGGAATTAGACTCCTTAAGTCATAACTTAAGGAGTCTAAGTTCTGGAATTGGACTCCTTAAGTTTTCCCTACTGCGCCCCCCAGATAGACATCCCCCCCGAATTGGACGCCAAAAGTACAAAAAATAGGACTCCATATCCCTATTTTGTAGTAGTGATGACTATTAAAGCTTCGATATGGCTGATGGCTATTGGTCGGTAGCGATGGTGGTGGCCTGGTGGGGCTTCTTTTGTTTTTTTAAAAAAAAAAAGAAAGAAAGAAAGTGAGAGGTAAAATTGTAAAAGCACTAACATTCTTTTTAAATATTAGTTAGAGAATAATTAATTAATTAGTTAACTAATTAATTAATTATCTAACTAAAATTAACTAATATTAGTCAGTGGTGGTGTGAATTAATTCGCACCACTCTGCAATTTGCAGACTCTACTGACGTCACAATAACGCCTTTGACTACATTAGTTTGGGAATTATTTTCCCAATTGCTCCAAGCCAGTACATATTTTTAAAAAAGTTCTTATTTTGGTCAATTTCCCTATTTATAACTAATTTGAAGATATAAATGAAAAATTAGTTAAGTTAGTTGAAAATTAATTACCAACTGCATTATTAAAAAGGAATATGGTAAAGTTACTTAACAATCCAAATATTTCTATCACTTGTTTAACCTACACATATGGGTTGGCTTAAATAATAGTTTTCGAATTTTCCTAGATAAATTGATGTCCTTAATTAGGAAATCTGAAAGAATATACAATTTTATTCTTTAATTTACCTCAATTAAAAAAAAAAGATTTGATTTTTCACTGAATATATATCTATTCAATTCAACGTGAACGTTGTTTGGTGATAAGAAAGGGACAATATGCTAAGAGCTAGAATTGACAATAACTTTTATAGTGGGTTTAGAAGGAGAGAAAATTAGGATGAGATCCGAGAAGAAAAATAGAAGAGAAAATAGATATTTCATCGTTTGGATTAGAGAAGAACATAGGGGAGAATAAAAGAAGAGAAAAAAATGTTGTAAGACCTATATAACTTTACTACTTTTACCCCAAATTTTCTCCCTAAAGTTGAAGAGATTTTGGAGGAAAAATTGTTTTATCAAATCTGTCCCTACCCTCACTTGCAATCCTTTCTTTTCTCTGCTTAATTAGCACTTGGAAGTTTTTTTTTGGAGCAAAATTGCCTCGAAAGTTAAAAAACTAGGAATCTTGCTCTTCTGTTGATCTTGACCGTTAAATTGTTGCTCAAATTTGTAAACTTCTAGAGTAAAATTGCTCCTAAAAAGCTTTCACAGAAAAATTACTCCTAAAAAAACTTTTAGGGCAAAATTACTCCATTTTGTTAGCTTCCGGGGCGATTTTGGTCCAAAAAAACTTTTGGATACTTAGTGCTTCTGGGCAAAAACTTTCAGGACAAATAAGACCCTTGTCCCTAATTTCTAAACAAAACTTATTAATAACTTCTTGTCAAAGCTAAGTAATTATTTTATGTATATATATTTTTGTTATTTTGATTGCAAATCATTGGTGGCTCATTTGTCATCTATTATTTTGACATCCAAGTCGGGATGAGATCAAATCCTATCTTAATCACTTTGTCAAAATAAAATCCTCCCATCGGTGCTAGCTTGCTAGTCATTGATGAGCGGCTACAGTGGCCGGTTGCCGGTTGCCGGTTAGGGACTGCTAGCATGGTGTCTGGACTTTATTTATTTATTTTTTATTTTATTTTCATATGGGAGCATGTATATCCTTTTTGCTTAAATTTCACATTCCTTTTTTGAGTGATCAAATCTCAATGGGATTATGTAATTTCATAGCACCATTATGTCATTTGTATTTTCTGGGTTATTTATTTATTTATTTTCCATTTTCCAATTATAATTTTTCTACCACTTGTTTCTCGGACATATATGGGCTTTGATTAAATCAAATTTTTTCGAGTTAACTTTCCTTATGAAATCCAAAAAGAATTTAAATTTTATTCTCTTCAATTCAATTTAATAATTAGTAATGAAAACGTGACGATATAATCAGTGGCGAAGCCAGAAATTTTACTGACGGGGGGCGAGAATTAAACCCTAACTTTATTTTTCTCAAACTTCATATTATAAGTCACAATTTTTCTAACTAAACCCTAACTTTATTTTCCTTAAATTAATATAAAAAACAAATCCTCAAATCAATATATAAAACAAATCATAGATATGACGAGACTCTCCTCAAAGATATATATTAAAATGCAAGAAACAATTAGGTTGCTTACTTGTGTTGATGGACGAACGTGAGCTTCAAAAAGTCAAAACCTTTAGGTGAAATTGGTGTATGATGACTTTCTAATTTTTAATAAATTTGAAATATATTTAGGAAGTCATCAATACTAAATTAAATAGATTTTCTTAAGATTTTAAAAGATATCAATTTAAGTGCATCATTTGTAGGATTTTAACTTAAAATATAAGTTTTTGATTGATTTTAGGAAATAAAAGAATAATGAATAAATGAGAATTGGAGGTTTTCAAAAAAGGAAAAAAAAGTTGTTGTTATTATTATTATTATAATATAATACATTTACATTAATTGATCATTCTATAGCAGCTAAAATTATCTCAATTGTAAAAGTATTATTCATGATGGTATACTGGCTCTTGCATATCAAAAATGTATTACTTTAGTTTGCAAGGATTCATGATGATGTCATTGGATTAAAAAAAAATGGACCGATGTAAAGGCTATCCGTCGCGATGTGATTACAGTAGCCCTTGTGTGTGTATCAAGTCCAATTTCTATGTTGCAAATATGAAGTGTGTCTTTTTTTTTTTTAAACTATTTTTTGGGAGGGGGCATGGGCCCACCCTAGCCCCCCTCCCTCCGCCCCTGCAGACACACAGATATACATATATGTTTACACATCTACATATATATATATATATGTGTGTGTGTGTGTGTCTATATATATTTGTGTGTAGACACACACATATATTTACATACATACATACACACTCACACAGTGGCGGAACGCTTTGGTGGCAAGGCCCCAGCTGGCCCTAACCGATCTTATAAAATTTGTGAGAATCTATTTGTATTTATTATATGATATTTTATTTGACCACAAATTTGGCCCCAACTAATTTTTATTTTCTCTGTAAAGATAATGTTTGTTTCATTACTCATTGGGCTGTGAAAAGAAAGTAAAATTCTTGTTTGAGATACCGAAAAAGTTAGTATCGTCTTATATATTGTTTTGATTTATAATTATCAGTTATTATTGATTTGTATTTTCAAATAAATAATATTGAAAATATTGTTTGAGATACCGAAATAGGGATAATATTGTTTTGATTTATAATTATCAATTATTATTTATTTGTAAATACTCCCTCTTATTTTTATTTAAGGAACCAACTAATAATTCTCAAAAGTCAATAAAAACAGTTAAAGTCATTAAATTTGTCTTAAAATTTAAGTAATTTTCAATATTATCCCTATTAATTATACTAAACTTTAATATCATACTCCCTCCGGTCCTAATTATAGGACATATTTAACCACTTTTGGAGAGATTAAGGAGATGAGTTAATTTAGTTAATTTTACTATTTTTCCTAAAATACCTTTATATAAATTTTAAAGGACAAAAGTAAAAGTAAATTAATAACCCCTATCATATACCTCTCTACCCTGTAATTTTCCTTTCCACACGTTTTCTAATTGAAATAATGGTCTTGTTAAGACAATTAGAACAATTTTATAAAAACAAAGGAAAAAACATACAAGATGAATATAAAATGCAATATAAGAGTGAACAAGTATTAAGAAATGTAGAAACAAGAGATAAATTATTAGAAATGGTGGAGACAAAAGATAGATCTGAAGAATTAATGAGAATATTTAATAACGCTGAAACTAGAAGATTAAAAATGATGAAAACCAGGAATGAAAACTCAGATTCAGAATCAGAAGATGATATAGAAAGATTTATGAGTCAAAATGAAACAAATTTAGATGAAATAACCCAAGAATTAAAAAATTTAAAAATAATAGATGAAAATCAAATTAATATGCAATCAGCTCAATCTGAAGTACAACAAGATAAACAACAGCAACAACAACCCCAACAAGAACAAGAAACATCAACATCTAGAAATCACATAGATCCACTTGAAATACAAAGAAGAGCAAGAGAACAAGAAATGCGAAGACAAAGAAATTTAGTAAGAGAATATTTAAGTAATTTTTCAAGTACAGTTTTTGATATTAGTTATAATAAACCAAAACCAATTGGAAAAGAATTCATACCCCCTCCACTAGAACAATATGAAACTAGGCAAATCCCAAATTCTGGAATATGGTTAGATTTAGATTGTAATTTAGATAATGGAAAAAGAATAGAAGAATGGAAAAAATCACAATTAATAGCTTTAATAAATAGAAGAATTGACCCAGAAGCAGTTAACATGATAATAGAAGCAAGTTTTGTAGGAAATGTTTTGCAATGGTGGGAAGGAAGAACAATGGAATTTAGAATGGAAGTAAGAAGATTAGAAGAAACAGCTTATGAAAGAAGAGAAGTAATATATACATCAATATTATCAAAATATGAAAATGTTCTAAAAAATGAATTTGTAAATCCTTTAATACATTGGGAAAAATCTAAACCGATGGCAAAAATAGAATTGAAAGATTATAGTAAAGAAATAAACTGTAAACCTTACCCATTGACAGCTGAAGATAAAGACGAATTTGTAATGCATATAAATGAAATGAAAAAATATGATTTAATAAGAGAAAGTAGATCTGAATATTCATCACCAGCAATGATTGTTAAAAAACTTAGTGAAGAAAGAAGAGGAAAAAGTAGAATGGTAATAAATTATAAAAACTTGAATAGTATAGCCAAGGTTGTCAAACTCACGAGTCTATGCAAACTTGTGACAATGATGTAAACTCGTATCGTAAACTTGAATCGGTAAACTCGTAAGAGTTTACTTTTATTATTAAACATATATTAACAGTGTATAATTAAATAATTATAATATAAAAATAACAACAATTTAATTTAAATATATTTTAAATCCAAATAATTAAAATTAAATATATCAACATTCATAATTTATTATACCTAATAAATAAATTTCTATAAAATTCATATATAAAGTTGTTGAGGATGACAAAATTGAAAAAAAGTAACATAATTTTGTAAGCTACAAACGTAAATTCGGTTTGTAAACTCGTGAGTTTATATGAGTTTACAATTGACACGAGTTTGCTAGAGACTTGACTCGATTTAGTAAGGTAGAAATGTAAAGACGGTAAACTCGGAGAGTCAACTCGTGAGTTTGATAACAATGAGTATAGCAATTAGAAATAGATATCCAATACCAAAAATGGAATTATTATTTAATTTAATAAGAGGAAAGAAAATATTTAGTAAATTTGATTGTAAATCAGGATTTTTTCAAGTGAAATTGGAAGAAGATAGTAAAAAATATACAGCGTTTAGTACCTCTGAAGGTTTGTATGAATGGAATGTATTACCTATGGGATATCATAATAGTCCCAACATATTTCAAGAATTCATATTAAAGTTGTTATTACTTTTAAGAGATTTTGCTGTAATATATATAGATGATATTTTAATATTTTCATAAAATGAAGAAGAACATGAAAAGAAGCTGAAAAAAAATTTATTTAGATATGTTGTATAGAAAATTACCAAGATTAATCTCAGAAGATTTAGTAGAAGTCTATACACAATTAATGGAAAATGAAAATGACCCAAATTTTGTAAGAGTAATAGATACAATGGGAAGAAGAGAAGAATATTTAAGAAAATATTTATCAGATAGATGTAAAGAAGCATGGAAAAACATTAAATATTATAAATTAAATAAATTAATGGTAAAGTGTTCAGAATTAGAAAAACCACATAAATGGGGATGTAATGAATATAAATGGTTATCAAAAAATAGAAAGAAAAGAAAAGTATATAAATTTAAGAAATATCCAAAGAAGAAATTTTTTAGGAAATATAATGTTAAAAATAAAAGAAAATTTAAACCACATAAATATTTCAAAAGAAGAAAAAATATTAAGAATAATAAAAGTAAGAAACCTTATAAATCCAGATGTTATAATTGCGGAGATTTAGGACATATTGCAACAAACTGTGATAAACCAAAATCTAAAAAGAAAATGAATATCTTAGAAAAAGCTGAAGAATTAGAATTAGAACCTTTAGATATGAATTTAATGGAATTTGATGAACCCATAGAAAATGAATTGGAAATATATAAATTAACATATGTATATGAAACAGAAGAATCCGAAGAAATGGAAATGGAATCAGAAAGTTCAGAAGATGAAAATGATATAGAAAAAGAATATATAGATCAAAGTAAAAATTATATAAATATGATGAATGCAGAAGAAATAGAAAACAATGAAATTACTAATAACCAAGAATTTCAAGAATATGAAGAATATATAAATACTGAAGAAAGTTCAAGAGAAAGAAGAATAACATTTAACAAAGAACAATATGATAAAATAAAAGAAAAACATTTAGATATGACAGTTAATAGCATAAAAGATGAAAAATTCTTAGATAAAGTAAGTAAAATATTGAAAAATAAGAAAAAAGAAAAATCTCAATGTGTAGTATTAGAAAAGAAATATCCAATAGAATCAACTTTAACTAAAGGAGTATTGAGAATACCTTTAATAAGCAAAGCTTTAATTGAACATGAAATTTCAAAAATACCTTTTAAAGATGAAATATCTGAAATATATATTGCAGGAGTGCAAGTTATGGTAAAAGCTTATTTTCAAAGTGGAATAGATTCACCATTAGAATTGTTAATAACAGATGGAAGAATAATTAGTAATGTTGAAGATAGTATCTTAGGAATGATAGCAGGAAACCTAATATATCAGAAATTAAAATTCACTTTAAATACAAAATAGGAAAAGTCCAAGATAATTAATGAGTTCCAGGCCACATTGGTAATTTACAAAAGTTCCAGGTCAAAATAGGTAATTTGCTCCCAAGGAAAATAAAAATCTGCCTCTCTTTAAAGGGGGTTGTGCCACTTGTCATCTCCCTAGAAACCCCTGGAATTCTCTAGAAATCTTGGAGAAAAAGTCAAGAAATCAAATCCAATTTATTTCACAAGGGACAGAAACTTATGCTTGTTAATTATGGATTACCGGATCAAATTTACCCTTCACTAAAAATGTAATTTGACCCCTCATTTTCACCCTAAGGGGGTGAAATTTTTGCAGAAGTGAGAGAGAGGGATCAGCATGCCACCATAGCCAAAGCTCGAGGATCAAGCTACCAAGATCATCCAACGATTCTCCGATCATAGGTAACACCGAAAACCTTGCTTTGTCAAGTTCTTGTTATGGTATTTTCGTCCAAGGTGAAAGAACTTAGTGTTATGGTTGGAATTTTGTGTATTTAAGGTCTCCAATGGTTCTGAAACATGGATTTGCATGGGGTATGATCATGGTTTAAGTTTCTAAAGTCAAAAACATCGAAAACCTTAAGTAAGAGCTTGCTGCCATTTTCTGGAAATCTGAACAGTAAAGCTTCAAACATGTTTTTAAATTAGTAAACAAACATTTTTTTTAGCTGAAATTTTACATGAAGAACCTAGACATATGGGGCATGATTTTGATATATAATATGATACCTTTTGGATGCAAATACTGGGTGAACTAAATTGTTGAAAAAGGGTCTAGAAACAGGGGAGTTAATGGGACCAGAGGTCGAACTTTAAGCTCCACACAAACATATGAGTACTTTCAGTCTATGTATTTTTTTCCAGTAATATAGACATCTTAATGGTTCATATGGCGCTAGTTTCATGTCAAAATTATTTTTGAGGAATTTATTAAAAATAGTTGAATTGGGCCCTAGAACACTAGGTTTTTTGGAAATTTAGTGGGGGGGGCTTGGATTTTTTGAATTTTGTAAGCGTATTATTGTCAATACTAAAAATAAGGTGTTTCGATGATATTTAGGGTTAAAATATACTTGAAGGAGCTTCCAGGCACAAAAAATTTTAAGACTGTACATTCCCCACCAGATAGTAACCACTTTAGTCAGACACTTTTATGTGTTTCGTTGTATGTATTGCTTGCCATATGTGTTTTTGTATATGTTTTGCCAAATATGCATACAAAGCATGCTTATGATTGTGTTCCTAGCACTGAGGATGCTTGCCGGGGTCTGCCTATGTGGCGGCTCAACGAAGACGGGCTTGTGATTCGGGTAATTCCAGGGCTGTCCTGGTTCAGGTGACTCGACGGTGCGAGGTTTGTGACTCAGGTAATTCCAGGGCTTGCCTTCATGGGGTAGCCCGACAGTGCGTGGTGGTCAATTATGGTGTATGTTTCTAGATGCATATGTGGTGTATTTGGCATATTACCTGTGTTTACATATATACATGGTTGCATGCATACGCATAACACATTTAGTACATGAGTATTAATGGTTACTTTGGGGGCCAATATTGGACTCCAGACACTTTTTAGATACAGGGAGTCATGCCTGAAGTGAAGGACCTTTATGGAACGGTAAGGCATAAGAGTATAGATGAAAAATAAGGAATGCCCTATTATATTATATACTTATATTTTTGGGATGACTGTATAGATTTTGGTATTTGTTTCTAGATGATTGTACCCTTAACTCTTCGGGGACTTTTATTTTCTGACTATTTTACTTTTACCTGTACAATAGATTGTCCAAACCAGGCTAATGCTCTGCTATGATAACTCTAATATGTACTAAATGGACTTATAATAAAGGAAAGGTAACTTTTGAAAGGAATCCCTCTAACCTGCCACCCGAAAGAACGAGGCCGATAAGGGCGTAACAGGGTCCCCTCCCGTGATTGTATGGGGATATTTCTATCCCTGTGCTACCCATCTAATACTAGTGCCCCATTGTCGATGCACTCTACCCTGTATCACCTCCTTTCCCTTACCTCTCCCTGAAACCATCACTAAAAAAAACTAAACTTAAATGTTGTAAGACAACACATGAGAATGATATGTGCATGGTGAGAGTGAAATGTGCATATTAAGAGTGAAAGAGTGATTTTAAAGACTTGATGAGTGGTATAAGTTTTTGCACATAATCGCCACAGATGTCATTCCACGTGTAATTTGTAGCAGATTTTTCATAGAACCGCTACACCAACAACTGCAGAATATAATGTTCCGCGTGCCCATTTGTAGTGGTTAACTAACCCACTATAGATGTGAAGTCTCTTCACATGATGTAGTGATTTTGAATGTAACCACTACAAACTTGAAGACTCTTCACATTCTGTAGCGGTTTTTTTTAATGTAATTACTACACATGCGGCCTTTTTTAGCGGTTTTGAAAATAACATCTAGAAAATTTCGTTATTAAAGAAGATAGTACAGCATTAAGCAAAATATTGGTTTTCAAGGCAAATGCCAATCTCTAATGAAAAAGTCAATTGACTATTTTTCATCAGAGAGAGGCAGTTACATTACAACCAATGTTTCACTGCATGCTGCAAAATCTTTCACAAGATGATTTCAGGCCTAAAGGGTTTATATAGCTTCAAACTGTGTAGCGGTTTTAAAAATAACCACCACAAAATTTGGAGACTCTTTGCATTTTATAGCGGTTATTTGGCCTAACTGCGACAAATGTGGAACATTTGTAGCAACTTTAGCCTCAAACTATTACAAAAGTTCAAACTCTTCAAATTTTGTAGTGGGTTTTACCTTAAAACCGCCACAAACGTTTAGACTCTTCAAATCTCATAGCGGGGTTTACCTTGAAACCGCCACAATAAGAACCAGCACAACCTTCGCACTATTACGCGCCAAGCTGGCGCCACATTTGTGGCAATTTTGTATTTATATACTACTACTAATATAATTACTACAAAATTGGTGCCAATATTATAGCAATTAATCACTTCTAACCACTACAAAGTTTGTTGCCTAACAAGCGCGTGTTTTGGCACGAGTGTTGTCGTTGCAAATTTGTAGCAGATTTGATGTAAACCGCTACAAAATCTCCTTTTTGTAGTGTTTTTCTTTGACCACTACTAATTGACAATTTTTTTTTGGTAGTGCTAGCTAGGGCTTCTTCAAGTCCAAAGTACAAAAACCACCATTGCTCCTTAATTAGTCAGTTGCCACCGCTGGCATCTGCTCTGCTTTCTCTCTCTACCACCGAAAACCACCATTACATGAGCTTCACTGTCGACCATTTTCTTCCTCACTCCCCCATCGTTTGATCACACCATCGTCAGTCTCCACCATCATTGGGCACTACCACAACATCGAGATTCTATGATTTTCGACAAGCTTTGATTTTTCCAGAGTGGTTTTTTAGATTCCGATGAACATTTCCAGATTTATGATGAGATAATGAATTTTATGGCGAGTGCTTAGATTCTAAGTTGTAATTATTCTAAGGCAATGAGAGGCTAATTCCTTTGCTACTTGGCGATGGAAATGTATACTTGAGCTTAATGAACTACATAGGGGAGTTATCTAGCTCAATTCCTTTTCTCATTTGTATTTTTTGATTACCTAAGTTTTAGGGTTATCTTTTGACTTGATTACTATTTGGATAGTCTTGTGGGTTGAACTTATATGATTGGATTAAACTTTTGTAGCTTGTTGAATTTATATATGTACTTTCCTTATTGATTCAATGATATTGTGTTATCTACGTGTTATTTTTAGATATTATAATTGGCTTAGAAAATTGAATGTCGTGTTATCGCATTTATATAAAAAATACATAAGTTATAGTTATCCCTTTCAATTGCACATTAAGTGGTTTTAAACAATATCTCAAGAGGTGGTGGCTAACTATATTTGTAGGAGCTACTATTAATTGGGAACATTGGACTCAAGTTATCTTGAGGTTTCAAGATTTAATGAATTTTAAACCCCATACTATTTGAGTAAGGGTAGTCATTTCTTCATTACCAAGAATATTCATCATTTATATTTTCAATTCCATACCATTCCATTCACCATTCTTATGAAAATACCAAAAATAATAGTTAGCATTTAATTAAATTTCATTTTTATTTTAGTTTATTAATTTGAAAAGTCAAAACCAATTATTCTCTTGTTTTCATTGCATTTGCATGCATTTAGATTATTTAGAAATCAATAAAAGGCTGCTCGAGAAGATAGAACAATCATAGGTTAGCATATACACAACCCTTGGTTAAATTTTTTATGGTGCACCCCAAGGCTAACGACAAAAGGCCCTAATCACAAAGTTAATTATAGAATTCAAGTTGGGTGGTTTAAATAGAGAAAGGCTACCAAAATTATTAGTCATTGGAAAACACGTAATAAGGTAAAAGGAAAGCTTTATCACGCTGCTATAAGACAAACAATACTATTAGTGATTGTTGGGCTTTAAAAAGACAACATGGGTAGAAAGTAGGGTATGTAATTGAGATAAGGATTCTAAGATGGATTTCTACTCATACAAGAAAAAACAAGATGGTTTGGACTCATATATAGAAAGAACGAAGGCCATTGAATGTGCCGATGAGGAAAGTAGATTAAACAATATGAAATCCTATGAAAAGGGCATATGAAACCTGAAGAGAACACTTGACGAAGTCATTGAGCTAGATCTCTTGATCGACAATTTATCCAATAATTTAGTTGTTAATATAACAAAATACTGATATTTTTGTTGGTAAAGACATTTGTCATATATTTGTATATGTTTTTGTATGAACTGTTGAATCATTCTAATCATAATTGTGTTGCCCAAGTTATGATTTTAAAATTTATGTTAGATATTGTAACGCCAATTGGTGACACCAATGGACCACAAATTTGTTAGTTATGATTAGTTTTGATGATATCTTATATTGATGCTATTATCCAGAGCAAAAAGTTTGTATACTACATTTATCTTATACTTTGACTAATTCTTATATTTAATGTAGATACAAAGTTTAATACAATGAAGAATGATCAAAAATGGAGTTTGAAGAAAGAAGAACTTGTTAAATATCATGAAAATATCAATATTCAAGTTTCTGTGATCAAATAGAAGTTGGAACGACTCAATTTGGAGTTAAAACAAGCAATTTCAAGCTTCGGGATGAATATTAGTTTGTTTTGGGGCTTTATTGCAATTTCAGCTTTTTCCTAACATGAACAGTGTCATGCTCGAGCACAACAATGTCCATGCTCGAGCAAGGTACACTTTCAGCTCATTTTCAGCTCAAAATCCGCCCTTGCTCAAGCATAAAAAGTGCCTGCTCGAGCAACAGAGAAAATCCTTGCTCGAGCAAAGTCGTTCCTTCAGCTTCCTCTGTTCAGCTCTGTTTCTGGCGACGTCTGGTAATTCGATGATATCTTTCAAACTAGAAGTCCAATTGAGGTGAAACCAATTTTGTATGAAACTAGACTCCCAATGCATCATTTTGATATAAAATTCAAGCCCAAAGGAGTTCAGATCAAGGAGCTATGATTTTTTGAAGTTGCTACAAGAATCAACGTCACAATCCAGAACGAGCTTCAGTGTTTTGAGCATATCTTACAAACGACAAATTAGATTGAGCTGAAACCAGTGCCATTTGAATCTAGACTCAAATACCTTTCCAAAAACATCAAGAACAAAAAAAAAATATCGTGAAGGAGATATAATGTTTTGAAGTTGACAGTTTGTTCAGGATTATGCAAAAACGCTGGATAAGATCAACCTCCATTCATCTGATGATAACGGACAAAGTACAATGAGTTTGGAGCTGATTCTTCTTCCACTGGAAAGAATACTTGAAGAGCTTTATGAGGATGGGTGGTTTTCCAAATTTGGAGCTAATTTGAAGACTACATAATTTCTAGAAATTGGCTCTTGAACAGCCAATGCTATTGTGCTTTTGAAAGTCAATGGAGTTTGATATTTGCACGAGATCATGGTAGGCAATAGCCTGACACTCGAAGATAGCCTACTCAAGTAAAGTAACTGGGGTGCCTGAGAATCATCAATCTCAGAGCAAAGAATTACAATTTTGGGAGGCATGCTCAAGCAGACTATGAGGCTTGCTCGAGCAACATCGAGCTGAGCAAGGAAATTGCACATTTGAGGAGTCTTGCTAGAGCAAAGATGAAGGCTTGCTCAAGCAACATACTCGAGCAGAGGTAAAACATGCCCGAGCAACATCGATTGACTCTTCACTCTCTACCTCTGAAAGACGCTTGCCCGAGCATGAAAATGGCATGCTCGAGCACCTTGCTCGAGCAAAGGAAAAATCATGCTCGAGCAGCAACACTTCAACTAAATCTCTTCACCTATGTTTGCCTCTTTCTCAAGCATAGTCTTAGAGTTGCTCGAGCATCAACGATAGAAACCAATTTATCAGTTCAACAACAAAAGCTTGCCCAAGCATACCTTTGATCATTACCCAAGGATCAACGATATTAATTGGTTTTTAAAAAGCTTTCCCGAGCAAGCTTTGGTTCCTTGCTCGAGCACTGAGTCCATTACACCTTGAAATTACTCCTTCTCAAATTGATGCCCAAGCACACTGCTTAGCCTTACCCGAGCACTGACAAAATTTGTAGATCTTTAGAATTGCTTGCCCGAGCAAGTTCAATTCATACTCGAGCATCAGCGATAGAGAGTATTATCTTCAGCTACCTAAAGGAGCTTGCTCGAGCAAACTTGGATTGTTGCTAGAGCAATGACATCTTTGTTCTTCAAATCTTCGACTCCTGAAATCATGAATCATGCTATATCACCTTATTACTTCAGATTGTTATTCATTACAATTACCAAATGCTATTAACATGTTTGTGTGTGAGTTTTAGATTGTTTAAACATGGATTAACAACATATTACAAAAAAAGCAAGTGATTACGTCAGAAGCTCCAACGGTTACTTCCAACAGACATCCAACGGTCATATTTTAAATTGAAAGAATAGCTCAACGGTCGAATGCTCGCAACGGTCGAAATACAATAACCTATAAATTGCGAAGTCTTCAAATAGGAAGAAGTGACAATGAATGACTTGACGAACCCAATGAAATGATTTTACTCTTCACCGTCGATAGTTCAATAACTCATACACTCTGTTTCTCAATGCTTATATAGTTTATAGTAGAGAGTGAGATGATCGATTATGTACTTCAGTGTTTAATACTTTATCTACTCGTGAGGAGTTCATAAACATTGATTTCATTATCAGTTGAATCTTAAGGTTGAGGAACCTTAAGAGAGGGTGTATCAATTACAACTTGTAAGGGGGAGTGGAGTCTGAGAGTGAGAGGACCATCCTTCATTTACAAGGTGTGTAATTGTATCCTTACAATGTGTAAGGGGAAGTATCTCGATGAGAGATTGTAAAGGCTGCACAAATGCCCGACTAAACTTGTGAGGTTGTAAAGGGTTTTCTCTTGTGCCCGGTTAAACAAGGAGACAGTGGATTGAAAATCTCAAGTAGAACTTAAGGACTGGACGTAGGTCAAGGATTGGGCCGAACCAGTATAAATCACAATTTGCTATATGCCTTGGCATATTTATTTGGCCAAAACAATTTATATTATATTATATGCGATAGGTTATTCTGTCTACTCTTATTTTGCCTATCTTTGCTTAATTCTCTTAAGGCTGTTAGATTATGTTAGTTCCATATGTTTTTTGAAGATTATCAACAATTGTAAACATGTTTTGAAGGTTCCAAATCTATTTAAAAACCATCTGATAATTGCATACTCGAGTAAAGGTATGCATACTCGAGTATGGGATTGACAGAGGATTGCTCAAATGCATTTTACAAGTCAATACTCAAGTATGGAAATCCATACTCGAGTATTGAAGTCTCAGAGAGCAATCAAGTTTTGATTTTAGGTGCATACTCGAGTATAGGAATGGCATACTCAAGTATAGGTCATCCAGAGAGCAACCATATTTTTGAAACTGAGTCAATACTCAAGTATAGGAAGATATACTCGAGTATAGGCCTTACAGAGAGCAAACAACTTTTCACCAAGAATGCATACTCGAGTATAGTATTGACATACTCGAGTATTGGTCTTACAGAAAGCCCCCAAAAATTTTGTAACTGATACATACTCGAGTACAGGTTTTTCGTACTCGAGTATTGGCCTCCCACACTTGTTTTCAACTTGACACCTGATCTTGTATACTCAAGTATTGATTTGTATACTCAAGTATTGACATGGAATAACTTCACAATTTTTGAAAACTGAGTTGCATACTCGAGTATAGATATGCATACTCGAGTATAGGACCAAACAGAGAAGATATCCATTTGTCAAGGACTTGCATACTCCAGTATAGAAATGGATACTCAAGTACAGTACTAACATACTCGAGTATAGGCTTTGGTTTTCAAGTTCAAGTCACGATGGTTTGCCTCTGGAAGTTGCATACTCGAGTATCTGTTTGGATACTCCAGTATTGACACTTGTACACAGTTCCATACTCGAGTATAGATGAATATACTCGAGTATACAACGGTAAAAACTGATTTTCAAATCACACGAATTTGCAAAACACTATTGTTTGATCTTATTGCTTACATAAATCATTCACTTATGTTTCCAGCTATGTTTAACAAGTTTGTTAAGTGAATTTCAGTTAGAACAGATGAAGATTAATGAAGATCAAAGCAAAAAGCAAAAAGGTGCTCAGTGCATTTATTGCACTTCAGTTGATCAACCTCCTTTTGGTTAATCCACCTGAGCATGCATTCTCAACGGTCAAGAATGCTTTCTTCATCAAGTAAACTCTTCTCCAACGGGCAAAAAACCAGAGAGCCAAATCAGATCATATTAACACATGGATTAGTTGGAGTTTAGAGAGAGAAGATAACCAGACCTACTGCTAATCACCTACAACGGTTAGATTCATCATACAACGGTCATTTAATGCTCTCTACCTATAAATAGAGTGCATTGAAGTCTTCTCAAGCTGATACACCAACTGAGAGCGAAATTCATTAAGTGTTCATTCAATACTCTTAGTTTTTCATCTGTAAAAGTATCTGTTGATACAAGCACTTCAGTGATTATCTTATCTACTCTTTGAGAGAGTTATTTCTGTAATCATTCATTGATTGTAAAGAACCACAAGTCAAGGGACTTGGTGGTTGGGTGTATTGATTGCAACTTGTAAGGGGGAGTGAGTTCTAGTGAGAGAATTACTCTGAGTACAGAGCTTGTAATCAATTGTTGAGTTATAGTGGATTGAAAATCTCAAGTGTGGCTTGGGGACTGGACGTAGGTCAAGGATAAGATCGAACCAGTATAAATCGATTTGTGCAAAGCTATTCTTCCCTTCTCCTCTGATATACTCTGTTCTTCCTTGTTCAAAACAGAGCTCTTTCTTTAAATTTTTAAAGATACCCAATTCACCCCCCCTCTTGGGTATTAAGCTCCAATCTTCAGATTATAATCTCATCCAACGGTGAATACTTGAGGGATAAAATAAACTCTTTTACCCCTTTCTCTCTCCCACCAACCAGAGAATGACCCAAAGAGCCGTCGTGACCCACGATCTCAGGTGATCCTTGCAGGCGATCAGATGGCTTGAAAACGAGGATTCCAACGACGTTAATCATGGATAATCAAGCACAAATCAGATGGCTTGAAAATGAGGATTCCAATGACGTTAACCTTGCAATTGTTACGAAATCAAACGAAATAAAACTAATGGAATCGATTTCAAAAACTGAGAGAAACGAAAGTCTAGTTCCGATGGTAATGTAATATTGACGATGGTGCCAGCAAAACAAGATTCCAATTAATTAATCATCAATTAATCAAAAAAATATGAGCAATAATTTCCCAAATAATTACAGAACACAAACGTTTAACTCAAAATCGAAACATGAATAGAGAAAATTGTCTCTCAAGTCCTTCAAATTCCAATGAAGGAAGGTGACAATATTCATCGAAGAACTGGAACGTTTTTGTCACGTTCCTTTTGCCCGATTCAATTCACAATACAATTCTCTTGCAATTTATTCATGATGAAATCTCAAATCAAAGAAACAATTAATACATATGTTGATTCCAGAGAACAAAGACGAGAGAAATTTCTAAAATCCCTATAGAACAAACGAAGGCATATATTATATTTTCAGAAAGGGGTGATTGATGAATAGATAGAAAGAATAACTGTTAAAGCCTAGAACAAAATCAAGAATCCCATAACAAAAGCAAATTATCATCGATCGAAATAAATAAAAAAGAAAGCACTACTAGCAAATATGAAGCAGATAAAATATCCTATAATCTTCTTCAGATCGAGATTTTTTGTTGTAAAAATCCAAAAAAAAAATCCAGAATTGAGCCTTAGAAACAATTTTAACAAGAATTTCCCTTTCTCATAACTGTCTTCTTCATCCTTTTGGAACATTCCCTCCTTTACTGATTATTTCTTGGGTTTCGTTTCGACTTGCTGCTTCAATTTGGGTGTCTCCTTCATCAAGGTATCGATAGTGTTCATCATTTTTCATTGCCCTTTCTCGATGATCTTGTGCATCGGCCGTCTTCTGCTTAATCTTCTCATTTTGTACCTGACAACAGTGTGATGCTATAGATTGAGTTACTTGGCTGTGGTTTATTGATGGACAGTAAAATTTGGGGGAAAATTTGAAGTTATTCTTTTTGGGGTTTTAATGACATTTTGTTTTGGTGTTCTTGATTTGGGTGTGGATGTTTTGAAGTTGTTTGGGTGTGGATGTTTTGAAGTTGTCATCTTTTTTATTAGACTTTTCATTGGAATTTAAAGATTTTAGGTCTACATTGCAGATTTTGGTATGTGGGCTAAAGATGTGGTTTGCTGAAATATCGATGAGTGGGCACTGGACCATCGTAAGGGTCAGAGGCGGTGAGAGAAAGGGAGGGATAAAAAGGTTTATTTTATCCCTCAAATATTCACCGTTGGATGAGATTATAATCTAACGATCTTGAGAGAGGTAGGCAAAGGTAGAAAAAATAAAGGTAGGCAGAATAATATATCCCAAAGATAATATTTGCTTGTAGTTAAAGGGATATTCAACGAATCGATTCATCCAAATCCAGCTGTAATCGTATGGTTCCCCTTTAATAATATGGGTGAATTAAATAAGAAAATTTGTGTTCCTTTTTTTTATTTCAGAAGGAAAAATATGTATATACTATAAAATTGGAAGACAGTGATTTTAATCTGCCACAGGATTACACAAGAAATCATAATCTTATTTGACCTGCACAAGAAATCATAAACGCAGTCACTTCTGTAACATCCCGTCTTTTAAAATGTGGTTTTGAAAAGGGATTATCAGAGCATTCGAGAAATTAATCAGAGTGGCATCGGAAAAGATTTTCTTTTTAAAACAAAACGAGTAACTAATAATCATCCATTATCGGTGTGTCTGATACTAGTACAGTAATCCGAATATTCATGTATTCAAATTAAAATGAAAAGACAATAATGACAACATCAGAAAAACAATCCCCCATCCAAGTCCTCACGCGGGCTGCTTACCCTTGTCAGCAACTCTGCCTCCGCCAGAACCTAAGGCTATGGTAAGAGCTGAGGTTCAATACCCATTGAACCTCAAGTAACGGTTAACCTCATGCTTATGTAATAGTTATGTATGGCAGATATTCATGACAATACAGCATAATCACATTTCCACAATATCAACAATCACCACATATTCACATCAAACCAATCTGCACTATTCACCAGTGCCACGGTGTACATCCGTGTCCTCAGCGCTAGGAAAACTCAACGGCGTTATCATGACTATAACCCGTATATAACTGTATGTATGCACAACTGTTCATTGGTTTTGAATTCTAGAAATTTTTAGCTTCATTTTGAGACCAAATTTGCCTATCTTCTCTATTGGTTTCAATCTTCAACAATTAAGGAAAATGACTTTGGTTATACTTGTTTTCATACTTGATTTATGCTTGTTATGAACCACAACTTAGTTTTAATACTTAGTTCATGGATTTCAAGATATGATTTAATTTGTATAGGTTTCATTAGCTTATATCTAAAATTATTTTTATGAACCAATTTAGTTATTGTAATTATCTATTTTCTCATTGGTCAACTTCTTTTACACACAATCCCTTACATCATCCCTTGCATCATCTTATCCTCTTCCATAAGCCTTGAAAGTCTTTAGATAGGGTTGTGATTCATCCTTTAGGTTTGTGACTCATCTCATGCTTAGATTAGTGATTCATGCAAGTTTAGTGTGATGACTCATTTGATAGAGTTGTGATTCATTGTTTTAGGGTGGTGATTCATTCTATAGGGTTATGACTCATCTTGTATAGTTGCTTCTTGAAGTTTTTTTTTTCCCTCTCCTCTTTTCCTTCTTCAAAACCACACCCCCCCCCCCTCCCCCTTTTATTTTTATTTTTTTTTTGTTTTGTTGCCTTTTCAACATTCATGTGGAAATTCTTCATTGGTTGTTTCCTTATCTCATGGATTAAGCTTTATTAGAATTAATTAGAGCCTTTGGATAAGCTTTATGGGATTAATTCTTAGCCTTTAGATCATAGTTGAAATTGTTGACTTTTCAACTCTTGATTAACATCCTGATTATAAGCTTAATGACCACTTGATTGTTGCATTATTGGTTCATGGAATGATTTATGATTGCTAACAATTCTTTTTAGTGCTAATCCTAATCCCTTATTGGTTCTTTACTTTTAATTAGCCTATCATCCCTCTAATTAGTGATTGTAAACAATTAGCTAAACCTTCCATTAGTGTTAATTAATTGCCCATTAAATGTTGGTAATTATTCTTTTATTTGTTCAAGTGTTTTGGTAATTCATTATGGCATTTTATGACTTAATATGAGCTAGGTATTAATTCTAGGGTTTTAGAAAATCTAGTTTCTTAATTAATTATGAATTTTGATATTTATGTCTTCTTTATTTAATCCCTTGATTAATTATGAAAATTTACATAATTATTTTGTTTAGTGAAAATCTAAGTGTCTACTAATTCCTATTATGCTCCCCTATTTAGTTGATGTATTTCCCTCATATTTCCTTGCTCTTTCTTGGTCCTCCAAGAACCCTAATTTAATTTGGGAGTTGTTTGTATTTTTATGGTATTTTATGATTCCAAACAAAATTTAGAAAAATAAAACATTGGATACCTTGAATTCTAAGGGAAAATAACTTAATAGATAAAATAAACATATCTCAAAATTTGAGACCACATATTCACCTATTTTAAATAGGTGCCATCACACAAAATATTGTATTTATGATAATTGTTAATTTGGGGTATTACAACTTCAACAAATAATTTCAAAATTTTGTCTCTACAAAATTAACTAACCTGAAAAAGTAACTTCTAACTTGCAATGCTATTTTAATTGCAATTCAGTGTACTCGCTCTGAACCTAAATATAAGATAAATGTGACTTTTTTTTTTTGAAAAGATAAAGAAAGTTAAATAAGTTACTTAATCATATCATAGATTGTATATTCTTAGATTTTATATCAGTTTATTAGTCAAATTAATTTGTTTGGAAGGAAAAAAATGAAAATATAAATATTTAAAATAATTTAATTAGTTTTCTTAATCTCCCAAAAGAAGCTAACTTTGTCTTATATTTAGAATCAGAAGGAGTACTCCCTCTTCTCTTTAATATAGGACATAATTGGAGTGTTGGTCTTTATTTCAAATATACGACATATTTTTCATATTTGTAAATTTTTTTCTTAGTTTACCCCTATTGATACTCCCTCAATGTACAATCAAAGAAAGAGTGAAAAAGAGAATTAAAAAAGATGACTAGGGTGTGTTTTAGAAAAACATGTGACATTTTAACTAACTTGATAAATTTTCTTAATAAGAAGAATGAATGAATGATCTAGAAGGCTGGTTGCGATTCAATGTATTATTGTGTATCGTGTTGCACGTAGAAGTCAATTCGAATTTTTATGTGATTGCAGAAAATAAAACTTTCTTAATATAATTAAATTAGATAAACCCTAAAGTGAATAAGAAGAATGAAAAAGTTTTATCTCAACTTCCAACTTGTAGTGCTATTTTTTCTTTTTTATAAAAAAATTTTAGGAAAGGGGTTGGGTTCACCTACGATCCAAAGACAGGGCGAAATCTCCCTTCCTCTTAAATCATACCGATATTGAGCAGGGCGAGCCAATGTTATTTTTTCTTTGTGCATAAAATTTATGTTTAAGAAGTTAATTTATATATATGTTGAAAGCAAAGGGCAAATGTTATTTTAGATATTATGAGTATTATATTTCTAATTTATGCTTTGATCTCTTTGAAAGAATGCATCTCTTAAATAATATATGAAAAAGAATCTTGATGTTCGTACTTTTTAGGACCAATCGAGTCATTTTCATCTAACAAACTCACAGCCGAAAACAATATATGTAACACACACATATACTTATATTTGCATGAAGAGTAAGAAATGCATTTCTTCACTAAAATAAGTTAGATATATAATGATGAGAAAACTTCTTAGATATATAATGATGAGAAAACTTCTCTAAAACTCCTTTAAAATATACAAAGCCCAAAAAAATCACAATTTTAAAATTCCAAATGAATCCACAGTACCAAAATTATTTTAAAATGTTATTGTTTTTACAATTTTACCTCTCACTTTTTGGAAAAAAATAAAATAAAATAATAGCCCCACCATCATCGCTGAGTACCAATAGCCATCAGCCATCAAAGCTTTAATAGCCATTGAGAAACTAAACCATTTGACTGAAGAATGCAAAATAATATATAAAATAACTATTAAAATAAAAGGCTTTGTTTAAAAGAATGTACTACACTTGAAACGAGTTTCACCATTTCACATTAGCGATCTACAATCCCTTTTTACAAATTTCACACTTTGAAAGTCCAAGTAAAAGGTTATGTTTCAGGGAATTTATTATACCAGAGGACAAATTTCCTTCATTTAAAGATAATTTAACCTTTACATTAGCAATTTAATTACAACACTATTTTTTTTAATAATTTCACCTTTAGAAAGATAAAAGTAAAATGGCATATTTCAGAGAATTTACTACACTTCAAGTGAATTTTCAACATTTCAAATTAGCAATTTAAAACGCTTTTTTTGTTTTTTTTTTTTTCAAATTCCACACTTAGAAAGATCAAAGTGAAAGGGCATGTTTCAAGGAATTCACTACACCAGAAGTTGAATTTATTACATTTGAAACGAGTTTTACTAGTTCACATTAGCGATTTACAACACCTTTTTTCCTATGAACATATGTGTAAATTACTATATGAAATCATGAAACTCGCTTCATGTGTAGAAAATTCCCTAAAAGATGCCCTTTTTTGCTTTGTTCTTTTATTGTGATGAACTGGTAACATGTTCTGGATCCCTATTTGAAATGGTGAAACGTGCTTTAAGTGTAGTAAATTTTGCCTCTAGTGCAATCAATTCTCTGAAACTGGTGGCCTTTTATTTTGATAGTTATTCAATATATATTATTTTGCATTATTTCAATAAAATGATTTTGTTGTTTTGATAGTCATTAAAGGCTTTGGGATCTAAGAGATGGTGGGATAATCCCACCAAATGACTATCTTTGGCACAAACAATGCCACCCAGCTCCCGAGGTCAATGGTCACTAAAGTTTTTGGTCATTAAAATGCATTTCTTGACTAAAATAAGTTAGATACTAATATAATATATACACACAGACACATCAATGATTATGTCTAGCAAATAGTACAACCAAATTAAGAAAAATTAAGAGTTACAAAAAACTGAAGAAAACACGAGGGATTTCCACTTTTTCACATCCATCTATGCAGACATAGACACAAAAATAGCGGCTGACAACACCACCCTACCTGGACTTTATTTTTTATCATGATTTATTTATTAAATATATTTTATAATAAAATATAATGGGTCACAAGATGTACAAACCAGTTGCCCTGCCTAGTTGCACTATAAATTGTATCAGATCTCTGTTATTAGCTTCATTAACACAAGTACAGTTCAACAATGTCGTCTAAACACTTGCTAGTGTTCTTTTTTGGAGTGATGCTTCTCATCACTCCAAGCTTTGCATCTTATTATCAGCCTCACGCTTATAAATCTCCAATTGAAAATTCTCAGGCTGAGAAAATGTTAACACCTACAAAAATTTGTGTTCCTCCCGTAGATGACTCGTCTTTTGACAGTTCACAGGCTGAGAAAAAATCAACATCTACACAGTTTTATGAATCGCAACTACCACCTCCGTCTCCACCTCCACTTTTACAACCTACACCTCCACATCCAATTCGACCTCCGTCTCCACTTCTACAACCTATACCTCCACATCCAATTCGACCTATACCTCCACTTCTACAACCTATACCTCCACATCCAATTATACCTCTACCTCCACCACGCTTTTAAAACCCACCTATTTATCGTGTGAGGAGAAAACGCCAAGCCATCAGCCTGACCTACGAAAATAAGTGAGCGTCACAAGATCATATGTATGTTTTGGTATTAAAATTAGAGACTATCATATTTATGTTTGTTTTGGTATTTTAAAAATATGAGAGTATTGGATTTCTCCACAATTTGTCGTCAAGTGTTTGGCCTTCTCTGTTTTATGTTGACCTCGTTGTTATATATGAATGGCTATATGGCTGCATTCTATTATCCGAATTATATATATATGTGTGTCTGTGTCTGTGTATAGCATTGACGATGTATAATAAAATTGTGTTTGAACCTACTCCCCATCTCATTTACTTTTTTTGTTCAAAACCCCATCTCATTTACGAGTATATATACATGTACTATAGTACATGTATATATAAAATATCTATGTTGAGCAATATTTTTATTCATGTGCGCATATATTTGTTTCAATTGTTAATTTTAACATTCATTCTCTATAATTTCTTTTATTGAAATCCATCCGTTATAAATCAATGAGAAATCCCATCAAATAGTAAATAATGGAATCATCTAAATTATATATGAAATTATAGAGAATATATATATACCAACAACGGCTTGTCTACATAATAACAAAAATAAAAAGATAAAAAACAATACAAGGTAGTTGTAACATCCCAAATTTAGGGGTTTGAAATTTAAATTTTATATGAAAATTTAATTGTGAAATTTGGCCTAAATAATTATGAAGTTAATTTAATTATTTGAAATAAAGGCTTACTTTTCCTTGAGAAATATATAGGAAAAGAATAAATTTAAGGAATGTTCGTAAAGGATAATTTAGGCCTACAAACTATAGAATCAATATTTTATGGTTTAGAGAAAAATTAATTTATGCGATTAAATTAAGGATTTATCTTCCATAATAATTATGCAGTAATTACAAATAAGAGTCTTAAAGGATCCGTTCAACAGCAAACCAAGCCCATCAACACCTTATTATTCATTCTTCCATTAGCCCATTCAACCATCTTCAGCCCAAAACGTGTAACACTAATACATGGCCCTTATCAATATTCAATTAACTTATATCAAAATATATATATATATATATATATATATATATATATATATATATATATATATATATATATATATATATATTCAATTAACCCACCCCTCCAACACCCCAACAAGCATCAGAGAAAGGGGGAAAAAAAAAACAGAGAGAAGCAGCAAAATGAACACGCACACGTAAACGCAAAGGGAAGAGATCACAGTGAGCGCATTTCATGGGAACGGAAAAAAATAAAGATCACGGCGCCATGCCCTGCTGCCCTTTGCGATGAAAGTAACTTCATGCTTCTTGAACCTCACAAACTGCAACGTGTTTTCTACCCTGTCTACTCATGCTTCTCAGACTGAACCCTTTGGTCCTATATAAGCTATGTTCCTTGATCTTCATTCATTTGCATTCCTGCAACCAGAAACAAGCGTGAGAAAGAGAGAACCCGAGAGAGAGTAGGAGGGAGAGAGAGTCCACTCATTTTCCTCTGTTTTCAAACAGCAAAATAGAGGTAAGTGTGGCGTTGAGAAGCAACAAGAACAAGGGAGTTTGAGCTTTGCATGAGGTATTCTTTCAACCTTGCTTTCTTGGTTTAGGTGTTGCCTGTTGTAGGCCTCTATTTTTAGGAGTTTAAAAAGAGGAAGTTTTAGCATATTGAAACCAAAGCTTAATATTTATATGAAGCTAAGAAGTTGGTCATATCTATAATGAAACGGATTAGCTAATATTGAATTAGTTATTTATATATATCTAATATCTACATATAAGGAAGAGTGAGAGGAGTTTATGGATTATAGAAAGATATATGTAGTTGTTGTTTATAGGAAGAGAACCAGAAAACTTGCTTTGGAAATAGATAACGTTGCCTTGGGAAAGATATAGCAAACATTGTTGTTACTCATATATATGTTCGTGTGTGTGTGTTATGAAACTAAAACATGCCGATATATATATATATATATATGTGTTGCTGTCATAAAAATGTATAAGTGGTGTAGGGAAAAAACTTGGTGTAGAACCCCATCCCAACCTAGAACCCCTCAACCCAGAGAAATAATTGCAAAGAAAATAATAATAAATAAATAAATTATTATTATTATTACTACTACTACTACTACTACTACTACTACGAAGGAAATAAGTAATAAATTAAAAAGGATATTATTATTTTAGGGATTCATAACCACTGTTAATCCTCTAAAAATAATTTGCATAGTTAGTTACTTTGCGACGCAGGAAGTGACTAATGACAATGATAAACGTTTATAGGCATACCTTAAAACTTCTACTGATCCCAACACCTTTGGATAAAGTTAAGGATTTAAGTTTGAGGTGGGTAACTGTTATCTTATTTGTTTGTATGCATATATTCCTGTATAACTAACCGTGATTGCTAGATAATTTTGCATGTGTATCATAGCTATGGATTGGGGCTGCGTATCTTAGAATAGGGCTTGCCTGTCCTAAACTGTGATTATGGTGTGACTTGTTTTACTGCGAATTATTCTATACTTAATATGTGATATGTTGTCATTTATATTTCATATTTGCATATAAGATTAATTGTTTCCTCTAGGGTTCATTCATTTGAACTCTACATCGCATAAAAGAAACATGTAGTGGATCGGGATCAAGAGAAAAGATGTAGCTATAAGGGATACAGCAGAAGGGATTTTTGTGATAGTGTGAGTAGTTGGACTATACTAATTCGTTTATCATTTGTAACATCTCAAATTTTGGGATTATAAAGTTTGAATAATATATGGAGATTAATAATAAATTTTTGGTTTAAAATAATTATGAGAATAATTATTTGGGAATTTTAGAATTAATTTCTTGGTAATAATTAGAAAATAAAATCAAGAAAATAATTGCAAGCGATAATTTTGGGAATAACACCCAACATGCAATTTTTCTTTATTATTCAATAATACCCAACCCATTAACTCCCTTAGCCCAATACGTGATAATAGCCATATTCTCTCAGTTTATTTAATAAATTCAACAAGACAAGCCCAACAATTAAACCAACCCATTTGACTTGCACCAAAACGCAGCAGCAGAAGTAATATTCATTAAATGAGTTTTCTTTTCTTTACTTGCACACTTCGGCCTAATCGCGTAAGAGACGCTGATTACAGTCAGTAAATCATCCATCATGATTATCTCACTCTTGATTCACCAAAAACTAGAGACTCCATATTTTCCAACAGATCATACGCTTACGGCAACAGAGCCCCATGCATTTTAATTATCGCCATTTTTTTCATTTACATAGGACCCTTGGGTCCTTATATATAGTTTATTGGTTCTCATTTAGATCCAGCACCTTTCACCAAAAGAACGAAAACAAGAACGAGAGAGAAAGAGAGAGTTTGATAGAAGGCAAGCAAGGAGAGAAAGAGAGAGTTCAAGCATTGGTTGCTCTGTTCTTGCTCCAGAAAAATAGGGGTTGTTGTGGCATTGAGAAGCAACGATAACAAGGGAGTTTGAGCTTTGCAAGAAGTAATCTTTCAACCTTGCTTTCATAGTTTAGTTGAGAACTCTGTGTTTAGGAGTTTAAACAAAGGAAGTTTTAGCATATTGAAACCCAAGCTTAATGATTATATGAAGCTAAGAAGTTGGTCCATTACCGAGTTAGTTATATATATATAATCTCTGCATATAAGGAAGAGTGAGGAGAGCTTATGGATTTTTGAAAGATATATGTAATTGTTGTTTATAGGAAGAGAACCAGAAAAACTTGCTCTGGAAATAGATAGCATTGCCTTGGGAAAAATATAGCATTTGTTGCTGTCATAAAAATATATAAGTGTATACATAGATAGATTTGCTGTTTTACCTCAACCACGACCCCATCCCAGCACCCCAACACACCACTACTGTAATATCCTGAATTTTGGACCCTGAGAATTGAGAACAAGCCTAAAACAGTAGACAACTATGCCTGGTTCAGGAAGAATCCCAAGAATGACGAGAGATAGGAAGCAAGTAATTTGGCTGTAAGGATCAGTGGACCTATGTGTATAAACCATGAAATTAAAGTGCCAATGGGAAAAGGGGCACGGAAGACGCATATGGTGTAAATTCAGTTGGAAAATGTGCCACCTAACTATGTTTTAAGGTATAGGACAACTAGTTGAGTGAAAATATATCAGTATAAGTAAGTACACAACATTTTCAGGGCAGTCAGGGATGCCCTGTGTTTTTGAAGATAAGGAGCCAGTGTAATCACTGCTAAAGGACACATGTCATTGTGGGATTAAAAAGCAAAAAGTAAGTAATGATTACAAGGGTAGAAAAGTCAATTCTTTACCCCTTAAGCATTAAATTTCATCCACCTAGGAGAGAGAAGGAAAAATCAAATGATTTTATCCATACTCAGGCCCAAACACAAAATATGGGTCCCAAGGATGTTAACTGGTAGAAAGGGGACTGATAGGGACCAGTTAGGGGTTCCTTTTGGACTGAATGAGACAAGTGTGGGATCATATTGGGAAGTCAAGATGGCACCACATATGGATGGGTAATCAGGTGAAAATATCTGAAAAGTTGAAGAAAAGTATAAAAGAAGGCAACCTGTTAACTAACGGGGCCTAGCAGGGATCGATAAAAGGAGACTGGACTGTATAAAGTAGAAAAGCCTGACAAAATGGGTGAGGGCAGATTTGGTGGGCCCAAAGTGGCACCACCCAGCCCCCATAATTATTAAAAATCTGCTTGAAGAAAAGAAAAAGCAAAATCAGGCCAAAAATCAAAATGTGGGTCCCACTTTCTGGATAAAAGGGAATAAATCAAATAAATTGGGAAAAATAAAATAAAAATCATGAGATCTGATTTCTGGGCCCAAGATGGCGCCACCTAGCCCTAGGAAGTGTCTAGAGAGCTTGGGGAAAAAGAAAAGAATAATAAGAAGTTCTGGGCCAAAATTAGTAATTTTCATAAATTCTGGGCCAAAGTAGGTAATTTTCTCCAAATGAAAAATAAGAATCTAGATATTTTGCAAGGGGAGGTGCCACTTGTCAGACCCTAGAAGCTTCTGGTTTTTCTTAGGAATTAAGTCAAAAAGCCAGATGAATTTTACTAATTACTGGATAAGATTTTACTCCAGTTATTTTGGACTGCTCAAGTACTTTTTACCCTTATTAAATTACCTTTGCTCTCTCTCTCTCTTAAACAAGGAGCACGAAATTTTGCAAAGGAAAGAGAGAAGAGCTCAGCTAAGTTCCAAAGCCAAATCAAACTCCAAGCTACCAAGGTCATCACCCAAACTTCCAAATCAAGTAAACAATGAAAACCCAAACCTTTGAAACTTGAACTTGTGATTTTCATTCAAGGGGTTAGGGCATGGTGTTGCTATCTAATTTTGGTGTTTTTTATGGTCCCAAAGTGTTCAAAACATGATTTTATGTAGGGTTAAGCTATGGTTTAACTTTCTGAATTCAAAAACACCAAAAAACCTAAAAGCCAAGCTTGCTGCCAATTTTGGGTTTTCTGGGCAGCAAGCCTTCAACTGGGTTTTAAAAAGAGTAAATGAACTTGGTTTGAGCAGAAAATTTACAGAGATCAATTATACATCCTAAGGTTCACCATGATGTATAATTTTGTGTTATTTGGATTTTTCTACTAGGAGATAAAAATTGTTAAAATTGGCTCAGAAGCATCAGGTCAAATCTGGAGCATAGAGTGAAAAATTTGCTACACGCCAAAACATGTGTACTTTTGGTCTCTGAAAATATTTTTCCTTAAAAATAGACATTTTAGTGGTTTAGATGGCGTTGTTTTCATGCAAATGTGAGTTTTATAGAATTTATTAAAAATGTTTGAATCTGGGCCAAGATCACTGGATTTTTCTAATTGGATATGGGCTCGATTTTGAAGGAAAATGTAAGGGTATTTTTGGAAAATGCTAAAATAAAGCCCTTTTTGTGTTATTTAGGGTCAAACAATATTTTGGAGAGCTAGTAGGCCCCTTAAAACTTTAAGACGGTATATATCCTACTAGGTAGTAACCACTTTACTCATACACTTTTATGTATTTTGTTGTATGTGTTGCTTGCCATATGTATTTTAGTATGTGTTTTTGCCAAATATGCATAAAAAAACATGTTTGTGATTAAGTTCCTAGCGCTGAGGATGCCTACCAGGGTCTGCCTATTTGGCAGCTCAACAGAGTCGGGCTTGTGATTCCGATAATTCCGGGGCCTGTCTTGGTAAGATGGCCCAATGGTTCAAAGACTTTTACTCTTTGGTTATTTACACTTTTACCAGTACAGTAAGTTGTCCAAACAGGTTAAATGCTCTGTTACGCTCACTCTGTACAAGTTAAATGGACCTAAATAAAAAAGAAAGATAACTAAGTAAATAAATACCTCTAACCTGCCACCTGAAAGGGTGAGGCTGGTAGAGGTGTAACAACTATCCTGAACCTCAAAATCCCATCCCAGCCACACTACCCCAAACCTCAGCACCCCATTCCAGCAACACTACCCCAAACCTCACCACCCCATCCTAGCAACACTACCCCAGACCTCACCACCCCATTCCAGCAACACTAACTTAGATCTCAGCACCCCATCCTAGATCCCAACACCCCATCCCAGCAACCCTATCCCAGAACCCTTCAACCCCCCAACCCAGAACCCCCTCAACTCAGATAAATAATTACAAAGAAAATAATAGTAGTAGTAGTAGTAGTAAATATTATTATTATTAGGAGGTGAATAAATAATAAAATAGATAAATAAATAATAATAAATAATATTATTATTTATTAAAAATGGTATTATTATTTTAGGGGTTACTAACCACTTTTTAATCCTCTAAAATAACTCACGTAGTTAATTGCTTTGCAACACAAGAAGTGATTAATGACAATGATAAAGGTTTATAGGCATACTTTGACACCTCAACCGATCCAAACACCTATCGGACCAGTTAAAGATTCAAATTTGAGGTGGGTAACTGTTATCTTATTAGCTTATATGTATATTTCCATGTATGACTGATCATGGTTACTAGATAATTTACATATGTATATCCTAGCTATAGATTGAGACTATGTGTCTCATAGGGCTGCGTGTCCTAAAGTGTTGCAGTCCTTAACCGATAACTACGGTTACAGTGTGACTTATTTACTGTAAATTATTCTATGCTTAACATGTGTTATACTGTTGTTTATATTTCATACCTAGGGATAAGGGTCTTAAATGCCATGAAAGTTTTCGCTCAGGAGCACTGGTAAGACGGAAGTTTTTTTTGGACAAAAAATGCCACGGAAGTTTTCACTAAGGAGTAATTTTACCCCGGAAGTTTTCACTAAGGAGCAATTTTGCCCTTCTGTCCCCAAATATTAAATTTGACTATTTAATTAATCAAAGACCACACATGTTATACCTTGAAAAGGTCAAACTTGGAGCCAGAGAAGGAGATCCTTGAGATGTTGAGCTCAAGGTGGCCAGAATTTGTGAAGCCGAATTGGTCAAAGGGACTGAAAGGTCGACTGTCACAAAACCCAAAGGAAGCATCACTTATGATCTAAGCAAATGGTCAATATATATAAACGTAAATATTATCACTATTGATTTGTTTTACTGCATCAATTTTTGGAACAATTCATTTCTTGTTTTGCGTTTCATTTACGTTTTATGACAGACCTTTCAGTCCCTTTAACTAGTTCGGCTTCACAAATTCTGGCCGCCTTGAGTTCAACATCTGAAGGATCTCTTTCTCTAACTCCAAGTTCGACTTTTTTAAGGCATGACATGTGTAGTCTTTGACTGATTTAATAGACAAATTTAATATTTGGGGACAGAAAATTGCTACGTTTTGTAAACTTCCGGGACAAAATTGCTCGTTAGTGAAAACTTCCGGGGCAAAATTGCTCCTCAGCGAAAATTTCCGTAGCAAAAATGATACTTCCAGGGCAAAATTGATACTTCCTGTGAACTTCCGTGGCATTTTTGGTTCAAAAAAAACTTCCGTCTTACCAGTGCTCCTGAGCGAAAACTTCCATGGCATTTAAGACCCTTATCCCTTCATACCTACATATGAGATTAACTGTTACACCTAGGGTTCATTCATTTGAACTCCAGACCGTATGAAAAAAACAGGTAGTAGATTAGGTTCAAGAGGAAAGACGCAGCTGTAATTGTGTTAATATTCTATTATGGGGTAAACTCAAATCGCAAAAGATTTATCCTCATGTTTTCAAACTAAGTTATTTTTAATAAAGTTTTTTATTCCGCAATTAAGTCGTCCAAACTACTTTGATGCTTGTGCGATATAACTCTAATAAATAAAGGCATATTAAGGACGGGCATAACAATAATGGCGGTTATTACGAAAAGTTCAAAAAGTTTAAAGCATACACTTACTAATTGTGGTTCAAGATTATATTGCACAGCTCTTTTTCAGTTTCCCTATTAGGGCGAGGGATTCATTAAAATCATTCTCAATTTTAGGTTTTATTATATTGTCACATTTTCATTGCTAATTATTAAATTAAATTGAAGAGAATAAAATTTATATTCTTTTTGATTTCATAAGGACAACAATATATGTAATAAGGTTGATTTTTTTTTTTTAATCAAAGCCCATATATGTCTGATAAACAAGTGGTAGAAAAAATTCTAATTGCAAATTTTAAAAAAAAAAACCTAGAAAATACAAAGGACACAATAGTGCTCTAAAATTGTATAATCCCATTGAGATTTAATCTCTCAAAAAATTCAGGCAAAAGGATACACATGCCCCCACATTTTAAAAAAAAAAAAAAGTTCAGACCCCTTGCCAGCAATCCCTAACCAAAAACGGGCCACTGTAGCCCCTCATTGGATAGGAGGATTTTATTTTGTCAAGGTGATTAAGATGGGATTTGATCCCTTCCCGACTTGGATGTCAAATTACATATACTTTTATATATGCATATATATGTCTATATATATATGTGTATATATATATATGAAACATTAATTTATTAATTATTAATATATATTTATACATAATTTTTGTTGTAACATTACTTTTATAAAAATATATTTGTAACTAATATATATGTACACAATAAAATTACATTATTTTGATTATTATCGGTTTTACTTTGATTTGATATCGATTTAACTCATTGACTTTTAAATCACATCCACAATCAGTCTTTTTCGGTTTTTAATACTTGCTTTTTAGCATTGGAAAGGGTGAGATGGGGCATTTGAAAGTGTGCATATATTCATATGGCATAATGAAAGGATTTGGCTTGCTTCCGCTGCAATATCCGTCCGCTGCATTGATACTGCGATGTTTTGGCGCAGAAACATGAAGCTCTTGCTTTTTTTTTTTTCGGGAATTTGATAATTGATTGACTCAAGCAACAACCAATAGATTAAATAATAATTTATTAAATAATCAGAAAAATCAAATGCGGAGTGATTTGTGAGAGGCTTAAGCATATTTTAGGATACTGACTGATACTAAAAAAGATCCTTCAGGATATTTACTGGTGCTGGAAAAAAAACTTCATGATCTTGAAAAATATTTTTGGACATTGATTTGTACTAAAATGATATTGAAAAAAATATTTCATGATATTTTAGGATCTTAAAAAAAATATTTTAAGGTTCTAAAAAAATATTTGATGATATTTTATAATCTTAAAAAGATATTTCAGGTTACTGACAGATACTAAAAATATACTTTAATAAATATTTTAGGGCACTGACGGGTATTAAAAATATACTTATTAAAGTATATTTATTAATGAAATAGTATGGTCATACAAGTTATATCATTGGTTTGAGAAAAAAATTGAGAAATTAAGACGAATGTTTGCTTAAAGAATAAAATGACAAAGGCAATGCAAACCAAAAAAACTTGGGCATCACCAACTAATAATATGAACAAGTTAGAGACATTAAAAAAAAATGTTCAAAATGCTCACGACCCATCTAATGTGCTCGGTTAGTTCTCTAACAGATTATGTGATCTCAAATGGTGAAGGTGTGGTGATTCAGAAAACACATTGGTGGAAGCATATTATATATTAGTTCTTCAAGTGTGGTTTCTACACTGTACGGATTTCCACAAACCTGTTATGTTTGATTTGGTTGTATGATAGTAGTTTGCCTACTAAAAAAACAAAAAAGCATGAAGTAAAGGATCTTCGATCAATAAGTTCCTAAAGGCCTCTCCGTATATGCTAATTTACATAGTTGTTCAAACCTTCAGTATACCACCAAATAAAAACAAAGGACAAATAATTCAAACTATTTCTTACGTTTATCCAGGATAGAGTGTTGCAATTAAATTGCTAATGTAATGGTAAAATTATCTTTAAATGAAGTAAATTTGTGCTCTGGTATTATAAATTCCCTGAAAGATAACTTTTTACTTGGATCTTTCAGAGTGTGAAATTTGTAAAAAGGTGTTGTAGATCGCTAATGTGAAATGGTGAAACTCGTTTCATGTGTATTACATTCTTTTATACAAAACATTTTATTTTAATAGTTATTTTATCTATTATTTTGCATTATTCAGACAAATGGTGTAGTCTCGCAACGGTTATTAAAGCTTCATGGCTGATGGCTATTGGTAGCCAGCGATGATGGTGGGGCTATTTTTTTCTTTTTCTTTTTTGTTTTAAAAAAAGAGGTAAAATTGTAAAAACGCTAACATTTTTAAATATTTTTGGTACTGTGGATTGATTTGGAATTTTAAAATTGTGATTTTTTTTTTTTTGGCTTTGCATATTTTAAAGGAATTTTAGAGAAGTTTTCTCATCATTATATATCTAACTTATTTTCGTGAAGAAATGCATTTGTTACTCTTCATGCAAATATAAGTATATGTGTTAAATATATTGTTTTCGGCTGAGACTTTGTTAGATGCAAATGCAAATGACTCGATTGGTCCCACAAAGTACGAACAGCAAGATTCTTTTTCATATATTATTTAAGAGATGCATTCTTTCAAAGAGATCAAAGCATAAATTATAAATAAAAATAATACTCATAATATCTAAAATAATATTTGCCGTTTGCTTTCAACATATATATATATATATATAGACTTCTGAAACAAATTTTATGTACAAAGAAAAAATAGCACTACAAGTTAGAAGTTGAGATAAAACTTTTTCAGGTTAGTTTATTTTGTAGAGACAAAATTTTGAAATTATTTGTTGAAGTTACTGAGTTTATGATTTCTTGTGTAATCCTGTGGCGGATTAAAATCACTGTCTTCCAATTTTATAGTATATACATATGTGTCCTTCTGAGATAAAAAAGGAACAAGAATATTTTCTTATTTAATTCACCTATATTATGAAAGGGGAACCATACGATTACAGCTGGATTTGGATATCAATTCGTTGAATATCACTTCAGCAACAAGCAAATATTATCTTTGGTAATGAAAAAGAGACAATATAATGTAATATAATTTTTTTTTTGGGCCAAATAAATATGCCAAGACATGTGGCTTAGAATCAACAATGACTTTCAATGAATCGCCTATTTAATCACGAAAATTAACTTCTTTTTTTTTTTTTGGAACAATTAGCGTTACAGTATCTAAAATTAATTTTAAAATCATAACTTGGGCAACACAATTATGATTAGAATGATTCAAGAGTTCATTAAAAAAAAATGCAAATATATGACAAATGTCTTTAACAACAAAAATATCTATTTTGTTCCATCAACAACCAAATTATTGGATAAATTGTTGATCAAGAGATCTAGCTCAATGACTTCGTCAAGTATTCTCTTCAGTTTTTATATGCCCTTTTCATATGATTTCATATTGCTTAATCTATTTTTCTTATCGGCACATCCAATAACCTTCTTTCTATATATGTCCAAACCATCTTGTTTTTTCTTGGGGACAATATCAATGAAGTTCCAAGGAAGAGAAATTTTTTTAAAAAAAAGTCTCAACCTCAAATTCTCTATCAAAAAATGATATTAATTATAGAATTCCAATATCAAAAAAAGTCTTGTTGTCAAAATGGTTTTTCCTGTTGTTAAAATTTCCCTATGAAAATATCGTTACCAAAATGGCTTTTCATGTTGTCTAAATAGTTTTTCCTGTTATAAAAAATTTTCCCAGTTTTTCCTCCAGCGTGTAGAATTTTAGAAACTTGTGGAATTTTTTTGACAACAAAAAAAGACATTTTGATAATAGAAAAAACCATTTTGACAACGATATTTTCATAGGAAAATTTTAACAACAGAACAAGCCATTTTAACAGCAGGAAAAACCATTTTGACAACAAGACTTTTTTTATTTTGGAATTCCGTAATTAATATATAAAAAAAAAAGACTGAGATAGGGGATTTAGGGTTGGGACTTTTTTGATATTTTTTCTCTTCCTTGGGACCTTAGTGATATTTTCGCTTTTTTCTTGTATGAGTAGATATCCATCTCAAAATCCTTATCTCAACTATCCTACTTTCTACCCATTTGACTTTTATAAAGACCAACAATCACTAATAATACTGTTTGTCTTATAGAAGCGCGATAAAGCTTCCCTATTACCTTATTAAGTGTTTTCCATTCACTAATAATTTTGGTTGTCTTTCTCTATTGGAACCACCTAACTTGAATTCTATAATTACCTTTGTAATTAGGGCCTTTTGTCATTAGCCTTAGAGTCCATCATACAAAATTTAACCAAGGAATGCATATATACTAGTCTAGGATAGTTTTTATCTTCTTGGGGAGTCTTTTATTGATTCCTAAGTAATCTAAATACATTCAAAACAAGAGAAAATTTGGTTTTGGCTTTTCAAATTAATAAAATAAAATAGGAAAGCAATTTAATTAAATACTAACATTATTTTTGGTATTTTCATAAGAATGGTAAATGAGTGAATGGAATGGTTTGGTATGAAATTGAAAATATGAATAATGAATGCTCTTGATAATGAAGAAATGACTATTTTTGCTCAAAAAGTATATAAAGTATCGGAATATTTAAATCTACAACGCTTGACCCTAATAACTGATTTGGAATTATAGTTTTAGAAGAGTTGGATTGATGGAAAACCCAAAGATTGAAGTTAAAGCAGTAATACTGTCAGATTTTGTTTTCTAGAAGTAGTTTGGTTGTGTCATGTTTTGACTGACAAAATGGTATCCAATGACTCTAAAACCTTACAAGATTGTATAGACAATCTAAGCTTTAATTTTATATATGATATAGGCGAATAGGAAAATGAAAAACAATTAAAAAAAACATGAATGAATCATCATCATATATATTGGATTCCCCTCCCTCTAGTAATTAGTCTTGAAGCATAACATATGTGACAAAAACTATAAGAGTTTAGGCTTTCCATGGAGGTATGAGAAAAAATGAAATAAAAAAGATGAATAATAGATTTCACACTCTTTCGACATCTCTAACCATCCCTTACCTCTCTCTCCTCATTTTCTTTTCTCTTTTCTCTCTTTATTTTCTTATATCTTGCTTCAACCCTTGCTATCCTATTTATAACCTCAAAATAGGGTTTTTCCTCATAAATGCATTTTTTTATTTTAATTTATTATTATTATTAGTATTATTGTTGTTGTTGTTGATAAAACCTCCTAACTTGACCTAATCACCATCAATGAGAGATTTTGTAATTTTTTTTTTTATCATTTTTCCCACAAGCAATTTCCTAATTTAAACCTATCACGTAAATGAGAGAAGTTTTTTTATATTTTTCCTACAAACAATTTCTTAATTTAAACCTATCAACATATATGAGAGATGTAACACCCCAAATTCCATACTTCAAAGTGTGTCTGTTGACACTTAGTTTTAGAAAAATTGACAGAGTTTGAGGTGCTACAGCTCAGAGTAATGCAGAAACGAAGAGCATGCATGCGCTGATAATTGGACAATGAGTAACTGAAACAAAATGCCCGGACATATGCCGATGCCCTGACATAAACTAATATATTAAAAATTTTCCCGGAGGAATAATTCATGTGATACAATTACAGAGCTTTGCATAATTACAAGTCTTTATGGTAATTATACAGCCTTAGACCAAGCCTCAGCTAGACTTGGGGCAATGAACCCAACTCAGTTAATCAACCGATTCGGCCAGATAGGTGTCTATCTTGTGGGAGTCTCACCGACTTTACGGCGATTGATTGACTAACCCACATAGACCAGCCCTGCCTTCAGCACCGAATGGTTTGAAATAACTTCGTTAAATCCATGCCAGAAAGAATGCTCTGTTGACGATCTTCCGGCATTTGTTTTGACAGGTGCCTCCTATCGGCTCCTCCCTCCGTTGCCTTTCCAAGGCTTCATCTACCAGTGCCTTCTTGATCCTGGTTCCTTTCCTGAACCTTAGACAGATCTAAGATTCAATCGGATTGAATCTCAGGTAACAGTTAACCTCATATGAAAAGTATAAACAATATATGACAGATATTCACAGTTTGGAAAACAATCAGTCATGACAGATAGTTACAGTTCGGAAAAACAATCATGAATCAATCAATCATATCAAAGCCATACAAGACATATGAGAGTTAAAGTTACTGTACGCGAACGTACCTTTCACCACATCATCGTTAAAACGTCCGACCTTTGAACCCGACTCCGGACTTCCCGGATATCCTATACATTATTATCGGATTATTGTATGATATTTGATAAATATCATATTGGTTAGAATGCTATCCTAAAGGTTTAATTTACCTTTTTACCCTTGGTGGATTTATTATTCCACTTCTACCCTTACATTTTAGTAAAAACGCTACTTCAGCATTTCCGGGTAGAATTTCAGTTATCTTTGAAAAATCATAACTAATTCTAGAAAAATCGAAACGAGGATCCGTAAAATTCCCCGAACTCCTTAAGATGTCTATTTTTGAGGAAAAATATCAGATTTTACCCAGATTTCAAATGTTCATGCGCTGCCCAGATTTTCGTCCAGAAAACATGGCTTATCTTCAAAAATTCATATCTCCTTGTCCAGAGATCAAAAAGTTACATATTTTATATATTTAGAAAGCCCTATATGTCTACTATGTTCATGAAAAATTTCGTGATTTTAGGACTTCATTTGATACATAAAATAATAGCCTTAATGTTTGCTGCCAGCACAGGATTTATACCGGCAGTTTTCCAAACTTTTATCATAATGATCTATTTATTCTAAAGCTTATTCCCTAACATGTTTTCCACTCCATTTTGCGTTTTAAAAGCAATGGAGACTTCCAAACATGATATAGAATTTTCCTAACAATTTTCTAGATCAAACTACTATTTTACTAAGAACTTATAAAGAACTAAAGACTATAAATTAAAAGCAAACTTACCTCTTGAAGACTCTTGCTTCTCCCTCCTCCTTCTTGCTTCACTCCACTCTTGTTTAGAATGGTTTTTGGTGTGAAGAAATGAGGAGGATTGCTTCTCTATTTATAGGGAAAGTTCTAGGACACAAATGGAATTTAATTTTTCCCATTTCTCACCCTAACCATTGGATCTAGACTTAGTAAAGAAGTTTTAATCCTCACCCTCCATGTGTTCTTGTGATGTCATCCTTGTGATGTCATCAAGGTGATGTCACTCATTCACTTTATGAGTCTTTACCGATAAAGTTCCCTGTTCGGTGTTCTGATCGCGTAATCTTGCAAAATCTCAAAAAGTTATTAGCAACTCACTGAAGATCTAATCTTCCTCTTTAAGAATATTTGGATTAACTAAATTTTTGATCCCATTAAGGGTATTTCGTAACCTGCTGAATATTTTCGGATAACCGCCGTCGGTTACGGAAATGACTTTGAGTAACATCAATTTCAGGACAAAAATTCACTGATTCATAGTCCAGTTGTTTTCTACTTAGTTCAAGGATTTCAAGTTATGATTTATTTTCCATTGGTTCTCACTTTTCTTATCTGCCCTTTGTTTACAAAATATCTTTTCATCTGATCCGTTATTCGCCCCGCCGGTTACAGAAATGACTTCTGCTAACACCAACTTCTGGACAAAAATTCACTTGTTTATAATATGTCCTGGCCTAAGAAACCTAGTTCACGGTTTTCTAGGTAGGATTTCTATCGGTTCCCCTTTATCCTACTGGTTCTTCCATAACTATCTCTTTTATTTAATTAACAAAATATCATGATATTATTTTTGAAAAACCCACAACCCTTTTCACACTCAATTTTCGGTTTTCTCTTTTCTGCACCTTGCTCACCAAGTTGCTTCCTTAGTCTTCCAACTTGTACACCAAGTTTCACAATCCGGTCTCCAATTAACTTGTTCACCAAGTTTTACAACTCGATCTCCAATTAACTTGTTCACCAAGTTTTACAACTCGATCTCCAATTAACTTGTTCACCAAGCTTCACAACTCGATCTCCGAGTAACTTGTTCACCAAGTTTCACAACTCGGTCTCCAAGTAACTTGTTCACCAGGTAACTTGTTCTCCAAGTAACTTGTCCACCAAGAACCTTGTCCGCTAAGTAACCTTATCCGCCAAGTAACTTGTGCACCAAGTAACCTTGCCCGCCAAGTAACTTGTTTGCCAAGTAACCTTGCTCGCCAAGTAACTTGCTCACCAAATAACCTTGCTCGCCAAGTAACCTGCTCGCCAAGTAACCTTGTTCGCCAAGTAACCTTGCTCCCCAAGTAACCTGTTCGCCAAGTAACCTTGTTCGCCAAGTAACTTGCTCCCCAAGTAACCTTGCTCACCAAGTAACTTGCTCCCCAAGTAACCTGTTCGTCAAGTAACCTTGTTCGCCAAGTAACTTGCTCGCCAAGTTTTCCAACCCTTCTAGAAAGTTCTTCCTTCTTCTTTTTATGCCTCAAAACCGTGCTCTCATTCCTATTTTAAATAGGTATTATTTTGCCAAACTATGATATTCAAGAGACATATGAATTTTGGGGTATTACAAGAGATATTTTTTGTATTTTTTAATTTCTATTTTTTTTTTCCTCCACAATGACTCCGTACTAAATTTCCTAATCCAAATATCAAACGACATTAATGAGATGAATCATTTTGAAATTTGATGTCATTTACTACAAACCTCAATTGCAAGACAATCACCATTAATGATGATCATTTCTCAAATTTCAATTATAATCAAATCGTCATCAATGACATTTGCTTATTAATTTAGATGTGTAAGCATCAATGAGGATTTTTCCCCTAATGACATTTTCAAATTTCCAGTTTTTAGGGGGCACAGATAAAATAGGGTGTTCCCAGTAACCGATTATTTTTCTATGCTCCACCTGAAGTTCATCAAAAATTTGAGGTGCAGATCAGTAATATTAAATGGCTAAGCTAAAAGTTGTAAATAATCTGAATGAGTGACATAATTAATTTCTAAACAAAACTTGTAGTAAAAGCTAAGTAGTTAACTAATGTATATATATTTTTGTTATTTTGATTGCAAATCATTGGTGGCGCAGGGGTGAACTTTTTTCCCCCCTTCATATGGGAGCATGTGTATCCTTTTTCCTTGAATTTACATTCCTTTTTTGAGTGATCAAATCTCATCGGGATTATGTAATTTCATAGCACCATTATGTCCTATGTATTTTCTAGGTTTTTTTTTTTTCATTTTCCAATTAGAATTTGTCTACCACTTGTTTCTCGGACATATATGGGCTTTGATTAAATCTTATTTTTTTCAAATTTACTACATATATTAACGTCCAAATAAAATCCAAAAAGAATTTAAATTTTATTCTCTTCCATTCAATTTAATAATTAGTAATGAAAAGGTGGCCATATAATAACACCTAGAATTGGGACTGATTTTTAATGAATCCCCCGCCCAAAGGGTTAAAAAAGAAGCTGTGCAATAAAATCTTAAACCACAATTAGTAAGCGTATGCTCCAAACTTCTCGTAATCTCCGCCACCTCCTACCTTCTATTTTTTTGTGTTATTATGTAAACAAGCCGTTGTTGGTATATAGATTTTCTATAGTTCCATATGCAATTTAGATTATTCCATTATTTACTATTTGATGAGACTTCTCATTGATTTATAAAGGATGGATTTCAATAAAAAATTATAGATAATGAATGTTATAATGAACAATTCAAACCAATATATGCGCAGATGAATACAAATAACCTCAACATAGGTATTTTATATATACATGTACTATAGCTAATTAATTTTACTCATAAAAGCATTGGGAAGTAGGTTCAAACAAAATTTTATTATATATCGTCAATGCTATAATTCGTTCCGAGAATAGAATGCAGTTATATCGCCATATATACATATATAACAAGGGGAAATCATATGTCCTGTCATTGGACATATGATTTCGTCCTGTGAGTTCTTACATGGCATCATTTCGCTCTCTGGCTTGAGATTATAAGATTGAAATAATTGTATACACTCATCATAGCTTTTTGTCCTCTTTGCAGCTCTGCATGAATGAAAAAACAAAAAGTAGTCAACATCTTTTAACATCTCATAATTGCTTTGGCCCACAGATTTAACTTGTTGGCCACATGTAATAATTAGTCAAAAAAATAATAATAAAGTAGCCAAATGAGTAAAAAAAACGTTGAATTTACTCATTGTAAATCGGGCAGGCTTTGTTAGAATTATATGTGGAGAAGATACCCATGTCTTAGAAAGGTGTTTAAGCATGCAACACAGCCAGAAACAAGGACGGATCAGCCTTGAGGTCTGCCGTCAGTTATGAGGTATGCGTGTCAGAAACTTGATTCCCCCAACCCCCTCTTTGGGTGCCCCAGTTTCGCTTCTGTTAGAAAATTCTTTCTCTGTTTTTTAATGGCAAAAGTATCCCTCTAAATCACTTCTCTGATTTCATATATCTATGAACCCCAATTTCTCTCATGGGACAAGGTTTTTTTAGTAAATTTATTCTTGCGAGATTGGAATAGACGAAAATTGAATTCATATGTTATGAACCTGATGTTTCACTTCTAGTTTGGGCAGTAAGTGCTTTCTGTTCAGAGCAAGTATTCTGATCTCTTGAATTGTTTTACTTGTTGGTCCACACTGCATCAGCGCAGGCAGCAAGTTTACTGCTAGTAGGCCCTATTTTGTAAGTATCTATTTCTATGCTTGATTCATGTTGTTTTTTTTGGTCGAGAATTCATGCTGTTGAATCACGAACTACGGAATCACAAAAAGGTTCTGGAAAAATCGTTGAGTCAAAAAAGAAAAAAGTAGAACAATGATCACGTGGAAAAATTGTAGAGTAAAAAAAATATTCGAAATATTATATATGTAATAATGAGTTTAAAATTTAAAAAAAAAAAAAAAAGTAGCAACAATAGCTATGCATAAACAATGATCACATGATTAGAAGGCTTGACACTATGATTACTGAATTTTTGCAACAACAACTAGAAAGAAAGGGAAAGATAATTGAAGATTATGAACCAACTCCCCAAATTGTTCCTTCACAAATTTTTAGTATTGTTTCTCAAAGTTCACTCATTAATGATATGCGTGATCCTACACAACAAATCAAAACTAAAAGGCGTCCAAAAGTTGCTTCACGTATGAAATCAAGCATAGAAATGTCGACAAAACAAAAAAGGACTTGCAGTTATTATCAAGGAAATGGTCATTACAAAACTGGTTGTTCGAAGCAAAAGGTATGTGTGAAATTGATGTTTGTGTTTGACTCTTCAAACTTGATGAGAAGTTTGTAAATTATATTTGCATATGGATATTATAAGAGATAAGCAAAATGAGTAGAAAATGTTGTTCATATTTTCATAGTTTCATTTTGGTAAGCATTGATTGATTGATTTATTTATTTATTCTTTTTAAATATACCATTTATTTTTTACGGAGATTTTATATGGTACTGCAGGTTAATCTAAAGATCAAAACCTGCTTAACCCAAGAAGAGTTGAAGACTTAGTATCTAATGTGTTTGATAATGCATCTTGCTTGTACATTGTATCACATGTTGCATGATGGATCCTGCCCAGTTGCGGTGGTCCTCGGTCTCCCCCCTTCTGCTTCGGTTCCAGCCTTCTTTTTATTTATTGTGTGGAAGACATGACAGATAGCATGTTTTTTTTTTTTTTTTTGCTCGCAACAGATAGCATGTTGTTCACTCCTCTTTCTTTCAGATATTGAAGACGATGATCACTGTTGCCATGTTCTCTTCATTCAATCATGTCTTCTTTTCCATTTTTTTATTTATTATGTAGGACCCCAATTTCCATTCAACCTTGCAAGAAGACAACGTCCATATTCCTTCTCTTCTTTACATAATATTCTTCTTTATCCACTAACTTCGGATGTGCATGATAACACTCCCAAAATGACTTTTTTTCTAATTTTTGTGCCCCAGAACAAAAATAGATGGAAATTGTGTTTGGTAAATCTGGTTTTTTTTCTTGCTCCCGGGATGAACCGGTTTATTTTTTGTGCTGGCGAGTAAAAAAAAGAAGCTAAAAATTTTGACTTCTCTATTTTAGGACAAAAAATCAGAATTTATTTTTCCCTCAATCGATGCAAGTGTGGGGGTGTGATGACTTCTCATTTTTAATAGATTTGAGATGTATTTTGATATATTTGAAAAGTCATTATTACTAATTTGAAGAGATTTTATTGAGATTTTAAGAAATATCAATGTGGATACATTATATATGGGATTTCAATTTAGGATAAAAGTTTTTGAATTTAGGTAATAAATAATAATAATTAGAAGCTTTAAAAAAAATAAAAAGGTAGTTATTATTATTATTATATAACTTACTTTTGTTTTTACCATCAGAGAAGCAAGGCAGCACGATTTGTTGATTGGATTCATTGCTTTGGCATGGATTGAATGGAGCGGGGCCCACGAAGTTGAAAGGATGACCTAAAAAAACTGCAAGAAGCGACAAAGAAAAAAAAAGAAAGAAGTGCACCGGTTTGGGAAATCAATTAATGAATGGAAACCTAGAAGCTACAGGAGGCGGACATCCAATTAATTCAGGGAGGCGGCATTTTGAATGGATATATTCATTCTGGCTATTATTTGAGACGAACAGAGGCGGACATTCGATGATTAATCGCCTTGCACAGTGAGGAGCGACAGAACAGAGCAGAAGGACAGCGCCGCGATTCTCCAATCCACCTTCTTCTTCCTCTCGTCGGCGGCCTTTCGCCAACGGCATCATCTACCACCAAGGCCGCCAGCGAGTCTCGTCTTCACAGCTGAGAGGAGAGACACTGCTTGATTCTTCAACATCATCAGCGTTTTGTTTTCTTCTCAGTGCTCTGTTTTTATTTCTTTCCACTTGATTTTTATTATGGTCCTAAATCTGGAATTTGCCATGTTTGGCTAATTTTTCTTTGCAACCTAGAGGAACTTTGAACTTATAGATGTGGATTAAACTTTGTTTTTATTATTTAGTTATAATTAATATTAATTTTGGTTACTTAATCTTGTTTAGCTTTATCTATTTAGTGATTGGTCATCATTAAATATGAATTTGAGAATTAAGATTTACCTTGACGAAGGAGATTTTAATTAAGCTCTCAGATTAAGTAATATGGGATTAAATTATGATTTAATTTGTGATTAGGATAGACATATACCTAATTGCCCCATATAATTGTTAAAGAGTGTGTCCGAGTTATGTTGCCTCTTGAGTAATTATGTTAGACATAACAAAATATATTCAAGAGAGGATTGTAAGTAGACCGACAGGCACTTATAACTATTTATACTCGAGATTAACAAAAATTGATATTAAAGCTAATTAAATTAGTAAAAACAAGGTTTATGAAGCTAATAAGGGCTTAGTGACTCCGGGTTGCTCATTTGATTTTTGTGGTGGTTTGTTTATTTTGATTTTAGTTTTAATTCCTTTTTTCTTAATTAAATTCAATTTGGTTTGTTCAACTTAAACAAAAGTGTAAAATTAATGCTTAACCGAAGTTTGTAATACCAAGTCCTCGTGGGTACGATATCTTACTCACTCTTTATTACTTAGTACGGCCCGTGCACTTGCAGAGTTTATAGGCTATAAAGTTTTATCCCTATCAAGTTTTTGGCGTCGTGCCGGGGACTTGTGTTCCACAATTGCCTTGGTTGGAATTGATTGAGCATTAATAGTTTAAGTTTGAGTTTGTAAATATTTTATTTTATTGTTTTAGAAAAATTAAAAACAAAATGGATTTCAATTGGCAACCAACTGGTCTTAATATTGAGAAGGAGGTGAATTCTTCGTCTTCTATACAAGATGGATTAATTGCTATTTTAAATTCTTTGAATGAACGTAGGCAACGTAAAAGGAGCATGAATGATGGTTGTATTCCATATGTTGATTCTTCTCAATATGTTTGCATGTCTTGTGTTTATTGTGGAAGGAATCATTTATATGAGCAGTGTCCATATAGTACAACTAGTCATTTTGTGAGGGATGATTTTGCTAAGGACCAAGCTTATTTTGATCATTCATTTTGTCCTAGTGAAAGTTTTGAGTAACAAAAGTTTGGGGATCTACAAGTCTATTGTTCTCATGAAAATACCTCTCCTTTTTACTCTTATCCACATATTGAAGAGCATACAATTGAGTATAAGGAAAAATCCAATTTAGAAAGATTAATTGAGGAGTGTGCGGAAGCATCAGAGAGATCTAGTAGAGAGCAAAAGGAGTTTGTCACTAGCATTGAGTCAAGTGTCCAAGATATTAGGTCAAGTGTTCAAGATATTGAGCTATATGTGAGTCAAATTGTTTCAACTCTTGAGACTATAGGGCAAGATAATTCCTTAAACATGGTAACCACTTCTTATGCTGATAATGATTATTGTGAGGAAGTTGAGGATGTGGAATTACATGAGACTATGGATAATGTAGAAAGTGATTGTGAGCTTCAAAGTGATTTAGATGAGAATAATGGGTGTCTAGAAGAGGTTCCAGCTGTGGAGCCTAAGGATTGTGATTTTGGTGATCAAATTGATGTGGATGTCCCAATTATTGTTGTTCATGACTCTCTTATTGAAGTGTTGACTCTTACTGATGAGAGTCAAGTTGATTTTATTGGATGCTCTAAATTCTTGGAAGTGCCTATGTTTATTTTCAAAGATATGCATGTTGTGCTTCATTTGAATTCAGTGAACACTTATGTTCCAAGATTGTCTATGATTGAGGAAGTACAAGTAAGTAACTTGAATGATCAATTTTTGTATGTGACACCTTGTTGCTTGAAAAGAAATGAAGACAGGGTGATTCTGGCGTTTGATACTTATGATTAGAAGTTGTTTTGAAAAGTCTGGCTGAAGACTTTAAACTTAGCGCTTCTTGGGAGGCAACCCAAGGAATAATTTGATGCTTTCTTTTATTTTGTAGGACTGTTAAAAGCCCTTGATGATGTGTTCCACTTTGGAAGCAAGGATTGAGATTGCAAGTCAAGGACAAATAGGGAAGTTTTCTTCTACTTTTCTTTGATTTATTCTATTTGATTGTTGATTATATATTGCTTGGGAATGAGTGCTGGTCTTAGTTGGATTTGCATGTGATGACTGTTTGTGATGATTATTGAATTACTGTTAGCACTTGAGCTGTTTCATTGGTGAAAATTTGAAATCTCTAAAGTTGGTGTTACCCTTACACTTATAGATGAATGGTCTTCACTTCCATTACTTTTTGTTACTTGTTCACATTGAGGACAATGTGACATTTAAGTGTGGGGGTGAGGGTATCCTGGATTTTACATGACTTTTCTTGTCCTCATATTTTTTTAAAAAAAAAATTGTGGAAGTTTGAATTGTATTTGTGAGCATTATCACAATTGAGTTGATTTGAACATGAAAAGGAGTGAATTTGATTAGGAATTGATTCTATGTTTTTTGAATGTTAGTAAAGAGGCAAAGATTTGGCTTTGGTACTTTACTTTAGAATGTCAAAAGAACCTGTGAGGAAATTGAGCCTAAGTTTCATTTCTTTCAAGAGGGAGTACACCTATTATGATTTAATCTCTAGAACTTGTCTTGAATCTCTTTTGAAATTTGAAATCCTTTTGCATGTACAAAGATGATCTAGGCATTCATTTCATAGCTAGTTTGGCCAAATGTTCATCCTTATCACATGAAAATCATTTGTTTCATTTGAGCCTTTATAGTTTTTGTTCAAAAAAAGAAAGAAAGGAAAGAAAATTGCATAGAATAAATAGCCCTTTGTTTGAAATATGCAATTTTTATATCTTTTTCTTCCCATTCATTTTTGTTACTTTAATAAGTGCTAAGTGAACCAATTTAAAAGAGTGAAGGGGTTAGGAAGTCAACACTAAAAAAGTATGTGTGGGTAGTGAAAAAAAAAAAAGAAAAGGAAAATAGAGATTTTGGAAAAAAAAAATGTTGAAGTCAAAGGAATAAAGGTTGTTTGTATATAGTATTAGTGAATTGTTTTCTTTTAGTGGGTATTCCTTCATTCTTCATCATGAATTTCATTAAATTACTTGGCACTAATTAAAGTATTCTCCCATATCATTTGATCACTTTCATTTCATTATCCTACCTTGATCATTAAAACCTTGAGAAAGTCCTTTTGATTTGAGTATGCAAATGGATAATGTATACAGTGGAGATTGAAATGATAAACAAGCTTATGATAGATAAGTTGCAATAGGTGGAATTGAGTGAAACACAAGTCCTTGAATACCATGAGAAATGAGTATAAACATTTGACTTGTGAGGGACATTCTATTGTGATTTATCTTTGCCAAATTGATTACCTTGCTACTTGCATTTTTAGAAGGTGGAAAAGATTATTTCTGAGAAAATTTGAACTGACTTCAATTTTGTAGTGCTTGCTTTAAAAATCTTGCTTCTATGGTTTTTATGAATTGGTTGTTTTAGAATTTTAAAATCTTGAGGACAAGATTTGATGCAAGTGTGGGGGTGTGATGACTTCTCATTTTTAATAGATTTGAGATGTATTTTGATATATTTGAGAAGTCATTATTACTAATTTGAAGAGATTTTATTGAGATTTTAAGAAATATCAATGTGGATACATTATATATGGGATTTCAATTTAGGATAAAAGTTTTTGAATTTAGGTAATAAATAATAATAATTAGAAGCTTTCAAAAAAAATAAAAAATAAAATAAAAAGGTAGTTATTATTATTATTATATAACTTACTTTTGTTTTTACCATCAGAGAAGCAAGGCAGCACGATTTGAAGATTGATTGGATTCATTGCTTTGGCATGGATTGAATGGAGCGGGGCCCACGAAGTTGAAAGGATGACCTAAAAAAACTGCAAGAAGCGACAGAGAAAAAAAAGAAAGAAGTGCACCGGTTTGGGAAATCAATTAATGAATGGAAACCTAGAAGCTACAGGAGGCGGACATCCAATTAATTCAGGGAGGCGGCATTTTGAATGGATATATTCATTCTGGCTATTATTTGAGACGAACAAAGGCAGACATTCGATGATTAATCGCCTTGCACAGTGAGGAGCGACAGAACAGAGCAGAAGGACAGCGCCGCGATCCTCCAATCCACCTTCTTCTTCCTCTCGTCGGCGGCCTTTCGCCGGCAGCATCATCTACCACCAAGGCCGCTGGCGAGTCTCGTCTTCACAGCTGAGAGGAGAGACACTGCTTGATTCTTCAACATCATCAGCGTTTTGTTTTCTTCTCAGTGCTCTGTTTTTATTTCTTTCCACTTGATTTTTATTATGGTCCTAAATCTGGAATTTGCCATTTGGCTAATTTTTCTTTGCAACCTAGAGGAACTTTGAACTTATAGGTGTGGATTAAACTTTGTTTTTATTATTTAGTTATAATTAATATTAATTTTGGTTACTTAATCTTGTTTAGCTTTATCTATTTAGTGATTGACCATCATTAAATATGAATTTGAGAATTAAGATTTACCTTGACGAAGGAGATTTTAATTAAGCTCTCAGATTAAGTAATATGGGATTAAATTATGATTTAATTTGTGATTAGGATAGACATATACCTAATTGCCCCATATAATTGTTGAAGAGTGTGTCCGAGTTATGTTGCCTCTTGAGTAATTATGTTAGACATAACAAAATATATTCAAGAGAGGGTTGTAAGAAGACCGACAGGCACTTATAACTATTTATACTCGAGATTAACAAAATTGATATTAAGGCTAATTAAATTAGTAAAAACAAGGTTTATGAAGCTAATAAGGGCTTAGTGACTCCGGGTTGCTCATTTGATTTTTGTGGTGGTTTGTTTATTTTGATTTTAGTTTTAGTTCCTTTTTTTCTTAATTAAATTCAATTTAGTTTGCTCAACTTAAACGAAAGTGTAAAATTAATGCTTAACCGAAGTTTGTGATACCAAGTCCTCGCGGGAACGATATCTTACTCACTCTTTATTACTTGATACGGCCCGTGCACTTACGGAGTTTATAAACTATAAAGTTTTATCCCTATCATGACCGCACGGATGTATGCGAAAAATAGGAAATCCCTCGTGTTTTGTTCAGTTTTTTGTAACTCTTAATTTTTCTTAATTTGGTTGTACTATTTGCTAGACATAATCATTGATGTAGATAATTACACACACACAAACACAGACACACATGCACAAAGATGTGTGTGTGTGTATAATTATGGGTTAAGGTGCATCCAGCACATTAAACTATGGCTCAGGAGCGTCCAACACAATTAACTATTAGGTGGACCGCCCAGCACAACAAACTTTTTAAAAGGAGCTCCCAACACAAAAAACTTTTAAAAAGCAGCGCCCAGCACAACGCCGTTAAAAAAAAGTTAACGCCGTTAGCAAAAGAATTAACGTCCGTTATCTAAGGAGCACCCAGCACAACAAACTATTATTTCAAGAGCGCCCATCACAACAAACTATTATTCCATGAGCGCCCAGCACAAAATTCTAAATTTTACTAAATTAAATAATATTTTTCTTAATTGTCATTATTCAAAACTACTTGTATAAATATCTATAGACAAAAATTATTCTTTCTTCAATTTTCTAAAAATTATAATTTGCTAAAATTAAAAAAAAAGTTTTGATTAAAAATATAATTATATGATTTAAATAAAACTCAAGATGTTTTTAGTTTATGATATATGTTAAACAAAAAAATATGTATGATTTATTTTTATTTTAGAAGAAATTTATATGAGTTAAAAAATTCATTTAATGTTAATAAAAATTTAAAAAATATAAAAATTTAATATAGATTTTTTTATATGTTTTAGAAATTTTATTAAATTCATTTAATGTTTAGATTTCTAAAAAAATCTATGTTAAATTTTTAGATTTTTTAAATTTTATTAACATTAAATGAATTTTTTAACTCACATAAATTTCTGCTAAAATAAAAATAAATCACATATATTTTTTTTTTTGCTTAACATATATCATAAACTATAAAACATCTTGAGTTTTATTTAAATCATATAATTATATTTTTAATCAAAAATTTTATTTATTTTAGCAAATTATAATTTAGAGAAAATTGAAGAATGAGTAATTTATGTTCATAAATATTTATACAAGTAGTTTTGAATAATGACAATTGAGAAAAAATTATTTAATTTAGTAAAATTTAGAATTTTGTGCTGGGCACTCTTGGAATAATAGTTTGTTGTGCTGGGCGCTCCTTAGATAACAGACGTTAACTTTTTGCTAACGGCGTTAACTTTTTTTTAACGGCGTTGTGCTGGATGCTCCTTTTTAAAAGTTTGTTGTGCTGGGCGGTCCACTTAATAGTTAATTGTGCTGGACGCTCCTGAGTCAATAGTTTATTGTGTTGGACGCACCTTAACCCTATAATTCTTTTATACTTACTATCTGACTTATTTTAATCAAGATATGCATTTTTAGTGACCAAAACCTTTAATAATCATTGACCTCGGGAGCTGACAGGGATTTTTGTGCCAAAGATAGTCATATGGTGGGATTATCCCACCATCCCTTTGATCCCAACGCCTTTAATGATTATCAAAACACAAAATCAATTTGTTGAAATAATGCAAAATAATATATTAAATAACTATCAAAATAAAAGGCCACCCGTTTCAGAGAATTGATTGCACTGGACTCAAAATTTACTATGCTTAAAGCACGTTTCACTATTTCAAATAGAGATCTAGAACATGTTTTTACCAATTCATCAGATTAAAAGATCAGAGCAAAAAGGGCATGATTTAGGGAATTTTCTACACTTGAAACAAGTTTCATCATTCGACATAGTGATTTACACATATGTTCGATACGTAAAAACATTTTGTAAATCGCTAATGTGAAATGGTAAAACTCGCTTCAAATAAAGTACGTAAATTCAACTTCTAGTGTAGTGAATTGCTTGAAACGTGCCCTTCCACTTTGATCTTTCTTAGTTGTGGAATTTGTTAGGGGGAAAAAAAAGCATTTTAATGAAATTCACTTTTAAGTGTAGTAAATTCTGCTTCTGGTATAGTAAATTCTCCTAAACATGCCATTTTACTTTTATCATTCTAACTGTGAAGTTATTGAAAAAATAGGGTGTTGTAATTAAATTGCTAATGTGAAATGGTAAAATTATCTTTAAATGTAGTAAATTTGTCCTCTGGTCTAATAAATTCCCTGAAACATAACCTTTTACTACCTGGCTGCTTCTACGTGTGAAATTTGTAAAAAGGTGTTGTAGATCGCTAATGTGAAATCGTGAAACTTGTTACATGTGAAGAGTGCAGTAAATTCTTTTACACAGAGCCTTTTTATTTTAATAGTTATTTTATACATTATTTTGCATTGTTTAGACAAATGGTTTAGTTTCTCAATGGCTATTAAAGCTTCGATATGGCTGATGGCTATTGGTCGCCAGCGATGGTGGTGGCCTGGTGGGGCTTTTTTTGTTGTTGTTTTTTTTTTTAACAGAAAAAAAGTGAGAGGTAAAATTGTAAAAACACTAACATTTTTAAATATTTTGAGTACTGTTGATTGATTTGGAATTTTCAAATTGTGATTTTTTTTTTTGGGGCTTTGTATATTTAAAAGAAATTTTAGAGATGTTTTCTCCTCATTATATATATATATGTAGTTTTAGTGAAGAAATGCATTTCTTACTCTTCATGCAAATATAAGTATATGTGTGTGTTAGATATTTTGTTTTCGGCTGAGACTATGTTAGATAAAAATGATTCGATTGGCCCCAAAAAAGTACGAACAGCAACATTCTTTTTCATATATTATTTTAAAAAATACATTCTTTCAAAGAGATCAAAGCAGAAATTGTAAATATAATACTAATAATATCTAAAATAGTATTTGCCCTTTGCTTTCGACATATTTATAAATTCACTTCTGAAACAGAACTTTTATATACAAAGAAAAAATAGCACTAAAAGTTAGAAGTTGAGATAAATCTTTTTTAGCTTAGTTAATTTTGTAGAAACAAAATTTTGAAATTATTTGTTGAAGTGACTCAGATTATGATTTATTGGGTAATCCTGTAGCTATATCTTAGATATTGCCACTGATTCAGGGAAAAGGTAGGATGGTGATAATGCTGCAAGGGGCAAAGCTGGGGAGGAGCACCAGTGATGCTGTTAATATTTTTGGTATTGTTGTTTTGTTTAGACTTAGTAAAAGTTGTGAAAAATATTGGTATTAATATTTGGGATGACCGTTAAAATATTTCAGGTCCGTAATCCTAGAGATTAAGGTAAATTTAATTTTGTCATTATTTTTCGCTCAAACAGTTATGACATGCTTATCGCGTTATATGACATTTTATCGCCGGGAAGGGGGGTCACTTTTTTTTTTTTTGATACATCATGGTAGGAGAAGAGGCAGGATTCGAACTCTGGACATGGGGAGGGAGACTAGTTAATACTGGCTTCCATACCACTGTGCTACTAATGTCATTATTATCATGGTAGGGGAGGGGTCCACATTATGTGCTTCTCTTTTATGTGCTTGTTACATGCTTGTCCTTCTAATTAGAGGGGCAATCAATTTTTTTAAATTTTTTATATATTCTATATATTTAGATTAAATTATACCCTGCTTTTTGAAAAAAATTTTGGCACCCAGTATCTCAAATTAATTAATTTCCAATTCTGTATTCAGAAATATGTCCTGTAACACCAGTATACTGAAAACTAATTAATTTGAGATACTGAGTGCCAAAATTTTTTTCAAAAAGCAACATATAATTTAATCTAAATATATAGAATATATAAAAAATTTAAAAAAATTGCTTGTCCCTCTAATTAGAGGGACAAACATGTAAGAAGCACATAAAAGAGAAGTACCTTATGTGCTTCCGGTAGGGGAGGGGGGGTCACATTGATAGAACACAATAATGTCGTTATCATCATTTTCGTTGTTAAAGACATCTGTCATATATTATAATTAGCATATGTTTTTGTATGAGCTTTGAGTCATTCTAATCATAATTTTGTTGCCCAAGTTATGATTTTAAATACTGTAACTCTGTTTGGTGACACCAATGGACCCCGAATTTACTAGGCATTTAAAGTCAATTTACGTAATTAAATAGGCGATTCATTGCAAGTCATTGTTAATTCTAAGCTATATGTCTTGGCATATATATATGGTCAAAAAAAGGTTTTATTGTATTATTTTATATTGTCTCTTTTTCATTAGCAAAGATAACATTTGCGTGTAGCTGAAGAGATATTCAACGAAGCGATATATCCATATCCAGCTGTAATGATATGGTTGATGGAACTTCAAATATAAATAATCCCCGTTAATAATATGGGTGAATTAAAATCACTGTCTACTAATTTTTAGTATATACATATGGATCCTTCTGAAATAAAAAAGGAACACAAATTTTCTTATTTAATTCACCCATATTATTAAAGGGGATTATTTATATTTGGAGCTCCATCAACCATATCATTACAGCTGGATATGGATATATCGCTTCGTTGAGTATCTCTTCAGCTACAAGCAAATGTTATCTTTGCTAATGAAAAAGAGACCCAAAAAAAAATGTAATACAATAACTGACATGTATATAGCTTAGGATTAACAATGACTTTCAATAAATCGCCTATTTAATTACGAAAATTAACTTTAAATACGTAGTAAATTCGGGGTCCATTGGTGTCACCAAACAGCATTAAAATATCTAAAATTAATTTTAAAATCATAACTTGGGCAAAAAAATTATGACTAGAATGATTCAAGAGTTCATTAAAAAACATATGCAAATATATGACAGATGTTTTTAACAACGAAAATGGTGATAACTGACATTATTGTGTTCTATCAACTAGTGCTGCCAAAAAAAAAAAAAAACCTAGTGCTACCAAAAACTAGTGTAAAAATGTAAAAATTATGTTTTTATTAGGGTCATACATTTTGAAATGTAAGTAAAAACAGTAATGAGTAGAAATTGGTTGAAACCCTGCTCAAACACGTAAAAACTATAAAAGCTTACGTTTTTATCGTTTTACTTCAACAAAAAAAAAAAAAAAAAGATGAAACCCCCCACCCCCCCCCCCCAAAGGATGAAAAGTTGAAAACCCTATTTCCATCGCGCATCTTATATTTTCATAGTTATAAATGTAAGTTTTTAACGTAAGTTTTTTTAACATAGGTTTTTTTTTAATGTTTTATATAGTTATATAACTTATATATTTTAAATATGAAGTTGTTTTTTGAATTTGGAGTAGTAATTTATGATTTTTTTTTTTCATGTGTGTGTGTGTATAAAATTTTGAGCTCTGACCTTAAGTAGTAAAAAGTATAAACTTTATATTTCGTGTCGTTTTTACGATTTACGTTTCTATATCTTCTTCCGTTTCTACGTAGAAACTTATTTTTTACAACATTGCTATCAACAATCAAATTATTGGATAAATTGTTAATCAAGAGGTCTTACTCAATAACTTCGTAATGTGTTCTCTCCGATTTTCATATGCCCCTTTTCATAGGATTTCATATTGCTTAATCTACTTTCCTTATGGGCACTTCCAATTTCCTTCTTTCAATGTGTCCAAACAACTTCAAACTATTTTTTACCCTTTTTCTCTTCAATAGATACTACTCCAACTACTCTATATTCGTTATGAATCTTGTTTTTTTCTTGTATTAGCAAATATCCTTATCTCAAATTCCCTACTTTCCACCCATGTTCTTTTTTAAAAGCCCAACAATCACTACTGTATGGTATTGTGGGACTTATTAGGTGTTTTCCAATCATTAATGATTTTGGTAGCCTTTCTCTATTTAAGCCACCCAACTTAAATTATATAATTAACTTTTCCACTTGTTGAATGATTCGCTCCCCAGTGCCAGTATAACCTAAAAATCACTTCTAACTTGTATTTTATTCCAATGGAGTTGCAGAAAAATATTTGAAAAAAAAAAAAGAATTGCTGAAGCATTATAGGTATTGCAAATGTTACTTGTTTATAACATGTAATTTCGATATGATTTGTGAAATATGTGATTTTTAAGTACTTTTGAAAAACTTAATCCTTCCATAAATGCATGGGTTATTTATAACTAATTTGAAGATACCAATGAAAAATTAGTTAAGTTAGTTGAAAAGTAATTACCGACTGCATTATTAAAAAGGAATATGGTAAAGTTACTTAATAATCCAAATATTTCTATCACTTGTTTAACCTACAAATATGGGTTGGCTTAAATAATAGTTTTCCAATTTTCCTAGATAAATTGATGTCCTTAGGAAATCTGAAAGAATATTATATTTTATTCTTTGGTTTACCTCAATTAAAAAAAGGTTTTATTTTTCACTGAATATCTATTCAATTCAATGTGAACGTTGTTTGGTACTACCTTCAGTCCTAATTATAGGAATACTTTTATAGTACAATTTGCAATACAAAAGTGTTCTTATAATTAAAACCAGAAGAAATAATAAGAAAGCGACAATATGTTAAGAGCTAGAATTGACAATAACTTTTATAGTGGGTTTGGAAGGAGAGAAAATTAGGTCGAGAATCCGAAAACAAAAATAGAAGAGAAAATAGATATTTCATTGTTTGGATTAGAGAAGAACATAGAGGAGAATAAAAGTGAAGAGAAAAAATGGTGTAAGACCCATATAGCTTTACTAGTTTTACCCCAAATTTTCTCCCTAAGTTCAAGAGATTTTGGAGAAAAAATTGTTTTATCAAATCTGTCCCTACCCTCACTTGCAATCCTTTCTTTCCTTCGCTTCCCTTCATTACATTTGAAAACCAAAACGCCATGGGAAACCGCCTAATGCCAAAATCCATGGGCGTTAAATGTTATTGATGACGATTGGATTATAATTGAAATTTGAGAAATGATCATCATTAATGGTGATTATCATCATCAGTAAGAATTTCTCACCCAATTTGGTCTAGGAAGTGTGACTAAATGAGTCGGTAGAGTATTCAAGCATACTCTAGCTTAATCTCTGAGGGAGAATGAAAACAATTTGATTTTTAAAGCGTCGACTAGCACTCCTAGAAGTTTAAAAGCATCACAAACTTCAGTAAAAATTCCATGATGGAAAAATATGGATGTTGGTTTGGATACCAATACTAACAAACTAAACAAGACAAAGTGATCGTAAATACGAATGAGATAAATCAGAATTGAAACAAGCAGAGCTCAGACTTCCCCTTAATTTGAACTTTGTCACCAAATTGCTTTACCTCAATTCTGCAGCATTGTTGAAACAGCTTCCACAATGCCTACAGCAAAGCTCTTTAATTAACCCACCACTTATTTATACAAAAGCTTCCTCAATCCTGTACTTATGTTCTTAACCGTACTTCTCCCTTATTCCTATGCAAATTTTCAAGATTAGAATATCAAGTTAACTATTGGTCAAAATCCCCTTGTGGCAAGTGAACTAGTCGAATAAATAATAAGAGTATCATCCCACAAAGACTGGAATACCGATTATGCAACCAGTTAATGAATTGAAAGTTGTGTGGTGATAATAATTGGATGGTTCTTTTAAATATTACTACTAATAAACAACATAAGCAAATAATCAACAATGCGGTTGAGAAAAACAGAGTTAAAACAAGTAGAGCTCAAGCTTCATCTTAAGTCGCATTAGTCCCCCATATTGAATCTATCGCATTGCTATAGCAATCTGTTGCACAGCTTCCGCAATGCTACAACAAACTACCTATCACAATGTTATTCAGTTAACCCACCACTGATTTAGACAGAAGCTTCCACAATCCTGTAAATACGTCCCTTACTCTACTTCCCCCATATTCATATGGTGATTTTTAGGCTTAGAACATCAGTTTAACCAAGGTGTATTGACTATGTGAGGTAAACCCATTCCTTTAGTTTATAGTTTAGATCGAGCCCTGTACAAGCTTGCCTAGCACACACTGCTTAATAGAGGTCTAACCTTAATTTCTTTCTAATAAGCTAAGGCCACTATTCTCATCTATTAGCGATCAACTAACAAACAAGGCATTAAAATCACAATTAAGCAAACTGAATTTATTGAATTAAAACTAACAATCTGAGTTCATACTACAACTTAAGAATCCAACCTCACTCAGCCAATGGACTTTAATTCATGGTTGATGAAGGAAACACAATTGAAACAAACAAAAGATTATCCATTAAAAACAGAAAAGTAAAATTGAAACAAAGAAGATCGTCGAAGTGTCGACGGCACAAGGGACATCCATATAAGGCCTCTGCGTCTTCTTCAATTTCGCCTAACTTTTGTCCCAATTCAGTCTCTCTTGAGCTCTCTGTAGAATTCTGATATACCTCAGTGAATCCAATTCTACAATTTGAGTCGCATCGTGCTATTGCTAACTAGCTACTACGTTGACTGTTGGAATTAGGAAAGTTAAGGTCTAATGAATGATTTTGAACTCTATAATCATCTGGTGATGCAAGGTGGCCATTGTGGCTATTGGATCCTGGTCTGCACCAGTGATTTGAATATGAACTTTCAGCCGTTGAGAGGCTGTTCTGTTAGAAAGCTTGATGTTGAAATCAAGGGCTAATGTCATAATGACACTACCGTTGCTAAGAGTGATAAGGAGGGTACCAATGAAAGCATTCTGATATGATTTGCAGGTAGTATCAAGGAGGGGCTACCCTAGCTATAGCAGGGATACCTTTTCTTCCATGAAGGGTTAAGATGAGACAAACAACACTGATGTGGAGGTGTGTGTAGCCTTGATTAATATATTGTTTAATCAAAGATTGTGGATTCTCTAGAGTAACATATTGCTCTGTAATGGCTGTAGGCAAGCCATACTATTTTAAGGAAGAGCTTTGGACAATATCTTTTATAGGGGGAGTGATTCTGGTGATAATATTTTGAATAGATATGGTTAGAGATCTCTATCGGTGGTAAAGAGAATAAGGACTAACTAAGGGTTATTCTCTAGAATTAATATGACTATCTTCAAGAAGATGGGTAAACTCAACTAAGTTATCTATTTTCTGGGCTAAAGTACGACGTAGGGCAGAGGGAATTCTATCAAGGGAAAGGGTGGATGAAAGACGAACTGGTTTGGAAGAATTACAGGCTTCACTCATATTTGTGAATTCTTGTTATTCGCTTTCTCTAATTATAACCTTCTTTATCTTATAAGTATAAGTAACTAGCTCTGATACCATAGGGTGAGTCTCCACAAGAACTCAGAGAATCAGTCTAAGATAACTACAGATCTTACCATGTCAAGGTCACCTCAAGGCTCTCCTCTGCCAAATAGACCACATTAGGACCTCAGTCTATAGATAACTAGACTAAACCACATAATTCATGAAGGAACTTGTTCCCTCGAATCATATCAGATTCATTCTGATACACAGGATCCTCAAAGGAGGCAAGTGTAAAGCATACAAGAATCTCTCAATAGACAAGAGAGAAATTATAAGAATATAGAGCTTTTAGAAGATAAAGAACTTAGAAAGAAGCCATGGAACAAACACTCTTTCGATTGATAGTAGTTGTTACGACCTTCGATGATCATTACGAGGACTAAGAGCACTGTTATATAGACTCTTGGACTTACAACATGAAAAACTAAAATTATTACAAGCTAGCTGTAAAGAAAGACACGTGTGACTAGCAATACACTATTAAAGTAAAATCACTCTACAAAAGTAAAAGTAGACACAACTTTAATAAAGTGGCTTTAAAGTAGACACGGCCATATGATAAGTGACGTAAAAATCTTACCAAATCACTACCCTGATTTGCATATGGGTTCATGACTTGGTGGTAGGTTAGAGTATTCTTCATCAAGTCCTATGCCATATGTGGGCCATCCATATTGTCATCTAGTATCGACACTACTTGAGAACAGTATTCCCGATATTGTAAATATGGATCTTGGGAGAATGGTCCTCCCCATTGATCTTGTGAGAAGGGAGACAATGGTCCTTCCCTTGAATTGGGCTGGCCTAGTGAGTTAGTTGGGCCTTATGAGTTAGGTCGAATTTGTGAATTAGCTGGGAATAGCTGGAGTTCTTTTGATTTTTTTTAATTAAGATAGGCAATGAGAACTAGATCAAACTGTTCTTCTTTAGGCCTTCTATACTACTGGCAATGATCAGGGGGAATAAATGGTTTATTAGGCATGGGACCAAGTGACATGCAAGATAACCCTAGATTTCCATATGGGCAATTGTTTAAGTTGCTGATGAAGAGTTTTAAATTATCCAAAGTTTGTTCATTTTATTGTGGCCATACATTACTGATATGTCAAAGATAAGCTAATTGGTGGTGTAGAGTTTTCCTTGGAAGTCTAAGTTGTAAGGCATGTGAAGCACGAAGAAACATTGGGTAGCCTGGAAATCCTCAGGAATATGCCAAAGTCCATTGTTTTCAATTACCTTTCCAAGTTGTCTTCTCTAGACTAGAAGAGGTGAGAACTACTGAAGGATGGTCCACAAGTGGTAATCTTTTTTTTTTACTATTATGGAGGTAATGGTAAATAGGAAAAGGCTCGAGAACTATGCAACAGGCATAAAGAGTTGAAAGGGACCAGATGTACAACTTTATTTCTTCCGGGTTGGCACCTATAATGAAAGGGATAGTTTAGTATGGTTTTCCATATTAAAAAGCTCAAAGACTGGTAAGATTTGGAGGGAGTTAATAAGGATTTGAAGCCAATAGAACATATTTATCTCAGCTATTAGTTGGACTTGTTTGGGATTTTTTGGTTTGAATCCTAATGGAAACTCATGATGTTTGGTGATGAAATTAGATGTTGTACATGTTAGGAGAGACATGGTGTTCATGCCTAGAATAATGAGTAGTTTGGAAGGGGTAAGGAGTTGGATCTTTTGAGGCATGGAGAGGTAATAAGGTACTGTATTCTGATGGCTTTTAATGTTCCTTACTGTGAATTTGTAGCATGAGAACCAAACCTTCCATCGAAGGCGTTGAGAGTCAAGAAGAGTCTTTCGTTTGGCTTCTATCATGCATGGAAAAGAGGTGTTTTCCATTTCAACAATAAAGTTGTGCTAACTCAGATGAAAATTGAACTTTTCAATTCCTCTTTTAACAGCTAGAATTTCTTTGTAGGTAGCATGGTAATGCTTTTCTGACTCTTTGAATTGTCTGCTCCCATGTCCACAATAATGGTGTTTGCTATTAATTTCTATACTCAGCACTACTCCCTAAAAATGATCATTAGCATCTGTCTGTAGAATCCTTATCCCAATCCCGAAATTTTCAGTGGCGGTGATGTTGAGTTATCTGCTTCAATCTTCTAACAACTTTTATCTGGTACGGACCCCAAGGGGTAGGATCCTTTTTTAGGAGCTTAGACAACTAGCTAGTATGTTTAGCCACATCAGGGATAACGTCTCCAAGATAGTTCACGATCCCAAGAATTGTTGGATTTTCTTTGCTAATAGGTTGTCATCTTTGAAATTAAGTAATTCTTGTGCAATGTGGGGGCTTGGTTGATAAAAATCATCATGAAATATCATTCCAAGAAATTCTATTTGGACTTGAGCTATATGGGCTTTCTTGGATGAGAGGATGATTCCATACTAAGCTGTAAGTTCAGCAAATTGGGCCAGTAACTTCTTATGAGTTTCCTCATCTTCAAATAATAGTAAGATGTCATCAAAATAGATTAATGCATTCTTAAGAATGGGCTCAAAGATCTTAATCATGGCCTTTTGGAAAATTGAGGGGGCTACTTTTAAATAAATGGCATTACTTTCCACTGGTACTGGGCATCTGGCATACGAAATGCAGTCTTGTATCTATCTTCAGGATGGATACCTAACTGTCAAAATCTTGCTTTACAATCAAACTTTGAAAATACCTTTGACTGGCTTAGCCTGGAGGTAAGAGTAGCTCTCTTTTAGAGTGGGAACTTATCATCCTATAGAAACATGTTGAGAGGTTTATAGTCAATAAACAACCTCTTCTTTCCTCTAATGTGCTCAGATCTTTTCTCTAGATAGAATGCTTGGCAAGCCCAATTGGACTCAGTGGGCTCGATTAGTCCATGGGCTAGAAGAGAAGCACATTCCTTTCTGACTAAAAGGATATCTTCAAGGTTTATGCCAAATTGAGTAGCTTTAGTAGGATTAATGTCTTTATTATTTGTAAAAGGGAGCTTGATGAAAAATTCTTCATTCTTCACTCTTCATAAAGGAGTAGGATGTTTAAATTGATCATGATTGTATGCACACAGTTTAAGTAGTTTGTCCTAAATGTCTGAATAGCCAGTTGAAACTTGGTTGAGTTCGAAAATTCTAGGGATTTGGATATAAGGGCTGAAGAACTTCCTGAACTTAAGGCCATTTGATGTAATGGATATATGCTTAGTTCTGTAAAAGCATCAAATCCAAAAAGAATATCTCTTTCTGGACAATAGCTTCCTATAACTCTTATTTAAACAATACAGCCTAAGAGGAACTGTATTCCGATCTTCTTTCTTGAGATGAGGTCCATCTCAAAGATTTTCCCATTCATTATTGTGAAGGGATGATGGAATGAAGCCCAAGATTCTCTTAGAAGAATATGAGGCTTAAGGATAGTAGCACAAGATCTTGTATCTATGTGAGCTATAGCTGTTATGGGTTTGTAATATTTTGCTACAAGGATTTTTTCTTTGACATTAGGCCTAAGAGTTTTGCCAATCTGTGCCATACTCGGGGATCCTAATGATCCAAGGACTTTCATGGGCTCTTTTGAAACAGGGTTAAGAGAATAAATGGGCCTGTGTGGATTGTAAGTACTATATTAATCTTGTGAGGAGGATTCTTCTGAACTGAAGTCAGAAACATGCAAGATGTAGTGAGTGTTTTCATCTTGTTCTAATTGTTCTTCAAAAATAGACTCAATGTCTTCTTCCTCATCTATGCGTAATGCATTTGTAAAAGAGTGTAGCATCTTAACTTTTCTTTTCTTCTTCTTAGGACAATCCTTTGCATAATGACCCCTTTATCCACAGAGGATACATTTATCAGTCTTTTGAAACTTAGGAGAGCTTGTTTTGAAGTACATGAACTTTGAACTTGGCCTTCTCTTTCTTCCATGGCTCTTTGCTGGATGATACTTGTGAAAGTGAGTCTTTTTCTCTATAGGACAATGGCAGGCATGCTTGTCTTCACAATTGATCTCTAGATGAGATTTTCTATACGCAGGTTTGAGCTTAGAACTTCCTTTTAGCGTTGATTTGAAGATTTTTTGTTGTTCACAAAACTTGTCTAATGTTGCTCAAGCAAGTTGATATATTTCTCTGAGTGTGAGTTGAGAAACTTCTTTATGGAGAGAGTTTATCATTCAACGCAGCTACGGCTGAAGCTCTTCAGGAAGTGAAGCAATGTGTGAGTGTGAAGGGTGAAGGAAGGAGGTCGCCAGCAGTGATGGTAGTGAAGGTGAAGACCGCCGGCGACTTCAAGGAGGTGGAGGTTGATGCTGAAAGATGAAGGTCAAGGTCCAAGGTCTGTCTTGCGGCACTAGTTCTCAATATATCAGATCTCCCCTCATCATCTTGCGTTCCAAACCTAATCGAAAACTGGTCAAAACGCAAGTTTTGACCAAGGACCTAACTGCAAACATTGAAAGTTTTGAAGAAGGAACTTAAGTGTGAATATTCAAAATATTTGTGGGGCAGAACTGAGATTTTAATATGTATTATGATGACTGAGTTTGAACTTAATTATTTCCTTGAGTGTTTGAACTTAAATTTTTTATGACTTTAATATATTGGTGTGTTTTGGTTTTATATATGTTGGATTTTATTGTTTTTGTAGTACGTAGTAAACTCTTACTTTTGTTTACGTTTTATGATTTTATGTTTTTGCTCACCCTTACCGTTCTTATGTAAACTCTACGTCTTAACAACACTACCCCCAGAGAGATGGAAAAGAATGAAATAGGACTGAGAAAGCTAAAACAAGAAGAATTAATTCACATTGATCTTATTCTCATTGATCAAGTGAACATATCGTAGGAGCTTGGGATGATTCTCAAACGGATAACTAGTCCTCACTTGATTGTTGCAATCAAGTGTAGAAGCTCGTTTTAGAGAAAATTGTGATATTAAGACAGATGTTTGCTTGAAGTTATTTAGGCATTTGGTGGGAGTATAACATTTAGAGAGAGAGAGAGAGAGAGAGGAAATTTCATTAAAGAATGAAATCACAAAAAACAAAACAAAACACTTGAGCATCACCAACTAAAAGACTAATTATAACAACTAAAAAATGAACAATGCTTTTTTTTCTTTTGATATAAAATTTTAGGAAAGGGGTTGGGTTCACTCATAATCCAAGGGCAGGGCGAAGTCTTTCTTCCTCCTAGGTAATACCAATGTTGGGCAGGACGAATCGTCTATTACCCTTAGATGTTTACCTCGGCACTCAGACGCTAAGATGCCTCCCACAACGCCTTGACCAACTCCAAGATCAAACTCTCTCCCTTTGGTAAGAATGTCAACCCCTTTGCCAGTTGAACTCAAGGACGAGAGGTAAAAAATGAACAAACTAGGTACATAAAAATGTTCAAAATGTTAACGGCCCATCTAACGTGCACGGTTAGCCCCCTTGCCTTTTGGACAAATATCCAGGACATAGTAGTAATGAATAGTGCACTTTGTCAAAAGAAGCAAATATTCCTAGGTAGCTAGTAAGCAACTGTGCTAAACTTAATTAGTGCTCTTAGATTCACAGTTTGAATATGCAGCTACATTAAAAACTCATTAGGAAATGATTTGGAGTCTGATATTGCTTTTAGATAGCAGATGGTTTGATATATTAAGAACGGAAAAAGGAAAATAAAGAAAGAAAGTTGCTTACCAATATGGAATCCAAAAGCAAAAGCAACTGTCTAGGAATAGCCAGGACAAATGCATCAGTGCAAGCCTTGACTCATTTAGAACGACTCATTCAAGTGAAACATATGCTTTCAACACTGGAATCTTAATCGATGCATGATTAAGAGTTTTAGATTGTGGTGCGTGTGAAGAAGTGCCAGCAATGTCTGAGCAACACTTTCTCACTGACTAGACAGTTCGAAATACGATTAAACAAAGGTTATCCGTTCCCAGTATAAAAGTTTAAGGACATGGAATATAGCATTACAAAACAGAATGTGTACATGAATGATTTCATATGACATCAAAATATCTTTTGGTTCTCTTTTCAGCCATTTCAGGCTCCGTTCCAAGCATTCTTACTTTTAGCAATGTTTGGTTGCTATTTCTTAGCATTTGTGTCAAATTTTATTGCAAATATTTTCCGGATATTGTTCAGAGGCATAAAACACTCTGTTTATTGTGATTATTCAGATAAAAGGATTACTCTTATATAAGCTCCAAGAGAGTTGTTAGACGCAAGATTGAAGAGATTACAAAATAAAGAGAAATAAAGGATTGATTACAATCAATCAGAAATCTTTCCTAAACTAGTACAACAAGAATCAGGGATGTGATAGAGCTAGAATCATGGGATAGGTAATAATGGGCTGATTTCCAACACCAAAGGTTCAAATCAAGTTAAATCCAAAGTACCACATGATTTAGCCAGCAGAGTACCATCTTGCAAAACCACCAATACAAGTTCCTCAAAGATAAAGTCACAAGTCTAACAAAGAATTCTAATTATTGTTGCCCAGATTTTCATCTCTATGCCAAATCTCCAAGCTAAAGAGCGCACATAGGGCTCCATTACTTAACTTACTTGACATGTATTTACATAGTCAAATATTGGAAAAAGGTTGATGGATGGAATTTAATCTAAGGAAACTAAATTAGTGGCAAAATCATGTGTTCACACCAAGTCTTACCGGCCAAGATAACCTCCTAATTTTCTACAAAAGATTTGACGTTTCCCAGATACCTTAGAAGCTCAATTCTTTCCTTGTTAGCCATATAATGATGCAAGAAAATACATAATTCATTATTTATACCCCTTGTCTTCAAGTACTCGAGAAATTTCTCCTGAGCGTCAGCATTCAAAGTCCTGAATCAGCAATTGAAACTGAGTAGAATTACTAGCAAATTCATAAAAAAACTTCAAATCAGCATTAAAAACTCAATAAATTTTTTGGATTTGTTAAATTTCAGATTCAAACTTGCTTAAAACAACCAATATGTAAGAGGCAATCACATTAACATGCCAACCTGAAATCAGGCCCCGTGTAAGGCATAGCTTGCATCCGATCATGCCTTAGTATGTAAACTCTTTGGATTTCTAATGATTCTCGCCAGGCTGAGCAGACAAATTCCAATTTGCTGCCAAATTCCTCCTTTGAAATATCCACAAGTAGACTAATGTGAAGGCTGACATTCGCCCCAGAACTGTCATCTCCAAGCTTAGGAACCTGAGAATACCCATCAAACATGGTAGCTTCAATTTTTATTTCTTCTGTGCCCCCAAACCTTCCCTTCATTGTAATCCACTGCTCACCTGGTCGATCTTGAACAGTGAATGAATTGAATCTTGTCAGAGGCTGCATTGTTTAGGAAAAAGACACTTTTTAATGAAACAAGCTTTACTACAACGTGGATACTTTACAAGACAATCTATAAGATACAAGGAGAAAGATGAAGACAGATTGAATATAACGATATATCATATTGATGTGAAAACCCAGTGACTAAATTTTCTTTTCCAACATTACATAACCTCTTCCAATTTTCATGATTACACAAGCATAGTAATTGTAGCTTCATCACAACTTTCTTTCAAATTTCTTTCTTTACTTTCTATTATTTAATTTGGAGAACATAAAATAAATCAGACCATGCAAGGTTATCAAAATAAATCTTGACTTTCTTATCTAAAATCTCTGACCAATGACCATCCAAACCTTCTCCACAATATCAATTTCTCTCATTTTCTAAATAAGGCAACGAATTCTATGGGCATAAATATCTATTAGAAATCATCCAACCCTCTTTCACTGATTTATGTTGTACTCATTACAGGAAATTTATAGAAAATGAAAATCTTGCCAAGCTTCAAGCACATGACCAGCTGAGTTGCAACACGCTCATTTTGGGTTTCTTCACAGTACTTACATTTTGGATTTCCATGCCAAAACAGATTCAAAAATAAATAACAAGAAGGTAAAAGGAATGATTATTAGCTCCAAATACCTCAAACCCCAAGCACTTGATGATAAAACAAAGGGATTTTTTTTTTTTTGGGGGGGGGGGGGGGGGGGGGGAGGGGGGCGCTGTAACAATATTAGATTGAGTATGACTAAGTGAACAATTTATAAAAATCATAACCATTTAAATTGACAGACAAAATGAACCATGGGAAGTTTTTTGTGCCATTTTCCCATTTTGAACCAGTCATAAATGAGGTTTGAAAGAGAGCCCATCGACATGACCCAGCATTTATCACAAAATAGTCTGAAAATAAAAAATAAAAATGTTAATCAAAACCAAAACTTAATTGATCCAGAAAGCCACTCCTAACTCTCCAACCGGCAACCAAAAGCTTATTTTGAGTATAAACCTGAAATTTTTAGTATTTTTAGTATAATTAACCCCAGAAAACAACTTTGGTATTGTTAACTTGAGTTGAATTCCTTTCTTTCTTTTCATCTATCCCTTTCCTTTTTATTTTAATTTTAAATTAGATCATATCAGGATCCTCTGATCTCTATCCATTGTTCCCACGTGCTGTATGAGTTAATGAATTCAAAAGACATGGATTTATTCCCAGCATCACCTAACCTGAGCCTTCTTTCATCGATTTTTGTAGTTTTATTTCCAGTAACTATCACAACATAAGAAATATAGCCAAGCTTCAAATACAAGGGCATTTGATTAAGTATGCACAGTACAGTACTGTTCACGACATTTATACAGTTTGGGTTTCCACATCTACACATATTCAGAAACTAATAATAACAACTAGATAGGAATGATAAATTTCCAAGATCACCAACTCCAAATAATTGTAATCCCCAAAAATGCGGGAGAAATGAACAACTAAATGAAAAGATTAGCACAAACATAACGGAAAAAATCATTATTTAGAAAAGAAAGGAGGGTGAACCTGTTCTGGAGGTGCGTACTCGGACTGGAACTCGATCTCGTTTCGAAGAATTCTTAAAATGTTAGATTCAAAGGGCGACTTGGCCGTTGCCTGAGCTCCATAAGGTCTGGTTTGATGAAGAGAGGTTGAAATGACATTAAACGAGTGAATGCAACACAGGACCTCATGTGCCCGAGTTCTAATAGAAGGTACCGAAGCGTAGAGCTTTCTTTGAGCGATTCGAAGAAGACGAGCCATTAGGATACCCATGGAGACGTGGAAATGATGGAGGGTTTCACTCTGCCAACATTTCGGAGGAGATGAGAGAGAAATGCAGCAGTAGCAGCCAAAACTAAAATAAGCACATATTCTTTCCTTCAATTTTTCAACTTCTACTTATAAAATAACGAGAAAATCGCGCTTGATGTCAATTAAGAAAAGTAATGTTAGAAAAGTTTTAACTTACTTATGTTAAGTGAAAGAACAATTATTAATAAATAAAGGAGCTATCACAAATTTTAAATTTTTTTAATTGGGATTTTAGTATCATTTTCCCTAGAATAAAAATTTAACTTTAATTAGGGAGCATTATTCATGTTTAAATTAAAGGTAAAAGCTTCTTTTCCAATATGATTTATAATGTACGAGTTAAGTATGTAAAAAGAGTTTTATCTTAACTTACATGAATGAACTTTTTGAACGTCAACAGCTACTCGAAGTGATCAAGCATCTTCATTAAAGATGACTCGAGTGATGCAACAATTCATCATGACTTCTACTTTATCATGGTGATTCTGAGTGTAATCTCATTTTTTAAATATATTTTTCAAATAGATTACTTGAGTGATATTTCTAAATTTTATCACTTTCAGTCCACCATAGTGAAATTAGACAGTAACCAGTTTTCTGAAAATAATTTCAAAGTTTTTTCTTTTTATTTTACACTCGATTCATCCCCTCTTGGGTGTCAGTTGGTTCTAACATACTCACCATCCTAACCACACATCAAGATAACAAACTTCACGCTACAATCTTGTTTCTCGAAATCAGAAGAGAGAGAGGAGGGAGATAATTATGGCGGTTTTAGAAGGTTCTCACAAGAATTTATGGATAAAGAGAAGAGAAGAAATCATGGGTGGCTACCGGCAAAGATGATGGGGGTGAAGGTAGAGATGATGCAAAAAGAAACAAGAGATTATCGATGGTGTGATGAATAGAAGGAGGGTACCTCAATATGAAAATTATTATAAATAGGGAAATCCCAAAATTTTCCATTCCCAGCACTAGTTTACCAATATCAAGGGCGGGTGGACTTTCAACAATCTCACTTTCATAGTACTCTTAATCCATAGTTATCCTCAATCCCTCATACAAAGCATCCCTGGGCAATGCTAGTGACAAGCCCAATACTAACCCCTTTAATACCACGTACCAAATGAGGCCATATATGAAATAGAACCAAAACTCGTAGGGTGTGTTCGGTTTGAGCGGATGAGATATAAAAGGAGGGTAGATGCTCCGCCCCATAAATTTTTGGAGGAGAGGGGACTCAAACCTTCCATCCCTTCCCTCTTATACCATAATTTTGGATACTCTCCAAATTGGGAATTTGTGGAGGGGAGCTAGAATTTTGGGTCATTTTGCCCTTATAATCTATGTGATATTCCAATAATACTTTCTAATGAAAAATGATATGATAAGTAAAAATGTTGTTGTTGTTATTATTATTATTAAAATATTTTATTATAAAATATATGTAAAATGAAATATATCATTTTACAAAAATTATAATAATTTAAAATATATTACTAAAAATTGACTCAATATCAAAAAATGTGTATGAATCAAAAAGTATTATAATTATAATATATGCTATTATAATTTTAAATAAAAATATTGTCATAACTAAAAAAAAATATTATTATTAAATTAGTTTAAATAAGAATATTAGTATGAAATAAATTTTTTTAAAAATATATTTTTATAAATAAAAATGTCATTATAAAAAATTTATTATTATAAAATTAATTTAAAATAAAAAAAATATTTTAAAAATATGTTAAGAAGTTTTAAATGAAAATATGTTATGATAAATAAAAGTCTCATTATAATTAAAAATATATTATTTTTATTAAATTTAAATAAAAATATTTTTTCATAAATAAAAAATGTATTATTATTAAATTGATTGAAAATAAAATAAGTTGTTAGAAATAAAAACTACTATTATAGTTTTAAAATCTATTATTGTAAAATTAAGTCAAACAAAAATATACTATTATATTAAATATAAATATTATTACATTAATTAGAAATGGTGTAAATTAATTTATATAACATATAAAAAAATATAAACTAATATGACAGGATCAAATGGTAAGTTGCAATCATATGCTCTCTATCATTCTAATCATTGTTTGGTTCAAGGTTTTTCAAGAGTAGGGTTTTTTTTTTTTGGGGGGGGGGGGGGGTTGGGGATTTTCTTGATCCTCTCCCCTCTTTCCATGCCCCTCCAAATTTGGGTTTTTATTTCGAGGGTTAAGAAATATTATGTCTTATCCTAATTAAAATAGACCCAGCTTCTCTCCTCTGTGTCTCTTGTCCGCTGCCTCCTCCTCCTCCTTCTTCGTCTTCTTTTTTTTTTTTTTTCAATTTCTCATTTCTCCATCCTCCAATCCCTTCAAGCCACTTCACCCCTCCCCTTACTCCTTATATTTTTTTTTTTCACTCCTTATGCACTTACACGGTTTATGCAACAAGGACATGAAACACAAATTTTGTTTAGTATCTTGAAAAAAATATTTCAATATACTAATTGATACTAAAAAAAATATTTTAGCATACTGATTGGTACAAAAAAAAATCTTATAATCTTGAAAAATTATTTCAAGATACTGACTGGAACTAAAAGGATATTTCAGGGTATTCACTGGTACTAAAAAAATACTTCATGATCTTTAAAAATTATTTCAAGGTACTAAATGGTACTAAAAAAGTACTTTAGGATAATGACTAGTACTGAAAAAATACCTCATGATTTTTTAAAAAAATTTTAGGATCTTGTAAAAATATTTCAAGGTACTAAATGATACTAAAAAGATATTTCAAAGTACTGACTAGTACTAAAAATATAAAGTATGATTTTTTTTTAAGATCATGAGGTATTTTTTCAGTACTAGTCAGTATCCTAACATATTTTTTTGTGTTAAGGTGCATATTTGTCAATGAACTATTACCCGAGGAGCGTCTGACACAAAAAACAATTGAAGGGACCAAATTGGCCAATGAACTATTAAAAAGTGAAAAAAAAAAAACAATTTTGAGCAGATTCGCCAACGAACTATTACCCCATCACTATCTTGGTGTCTTCGTGTTCCATTGACTGTCACAGTGTCGGCGACGTCGGCGTCTCTAAAGCTTCCATTATTGCTGGGTGTTCCACTCACCCTCTTGAACTTATCCAGCAGTCCACAACTTTCGACCGGTACGCGCCTTGCACCTTGGTTGCGTCCCTCCAATGCCATAAGCAGCAACCACCGCTGCCACAATGCTTGCTTGCATGGGTCCCATCTTTGTTGGTTTTGCCTTATCTAACAAGAAGGCTTAAGCGCTCTTTTCTCCAGCGTCTTCACCATTGTCCTACGCCAGTGCCTCATATTTTAACATAATAGTGATGGTTGTTTTTTTTTTAAATAGTTATTTGGTATTTTTTTTTCACTTTTTAATAGTTTGTTGGCCAATTTGGCCCCTTCAATTATTTTTTGTGCCAGACGCTCTTTGAGTAATAGTTCATTGGTAAATATGTACCTTAATCCAATTTTCTTTGTACTAGTCAACACCATAAAATTTTTTTAAAAAAAATCCTAAAATAATTATTTTAAGATGCTAAAAAACTTTGCGTTTCAAGTCATTATTGCATAAACCGTGTAAGTGTATAAGGAGTGAATATATATATATATATATATATATATATATATAAGGAGTGAGAGGAGGAGCGACGTGGTTTGAAGGGGGGGGGAGGAAGGCAGTGGATGGGAGATGCATAGGAGAGAAGCCGGGAAATACCTATGCTAACTAATTATTCATTATCCCAAGTTTACCCATCTGATTATGAAAACCATATGATGTTACTAGGATAAGCCAAATAATAAAAAAATATTTAATAAAAATATATCTAATCAAATCCTATCTTACTAAAGATTATCAAACTCATCCGATCTCTACATTCAAATCGGTCGTCTTTGTCCCTCATGTTGCTATTTGCTTCCCTTCTCCTCCTCCCTCTTTGTTAACACCACCTGCTCCTCCACTCGTTGCTACCACAAGTAGCTCTTCCTGTCGTCCAAACCTTCTTTCAGACAGTTGTCTATTTATATATTTCTTTTGTATGATACATCACTTTAGATAAGTTTCTTTGCTTTATTTTCTTATTAAACATGTTTTAGTGTTATAAAATGACCACAAACACACATCTAGAATAATCTTAAATAAGTAAACTACGTATCATTATAAACTCCTTACGTTCTATCCTCAATCCTCACCATTCAAACCAAATGAGGTAACCCCATCCCTCCATTCAAACCAAACATACCAATAGAGACCAAAACTTGTAAAAATTATAAGGAGCAAAAATAACATTCGTAGTTGGCTTATTATCTGGTTCTCATTACTAGTTGGTCAACTCCTTCAACCATTTAATAACTTCTTCACTTACTGTGTTTTTTGTGATTGAAACGGGTCACAAATTTTGGCCGGTGGAGAAGATGGAAGACAAACGGAGAAGAAAGAAGGAGGAGAAGAGTGGTGCTACTTATCGAGTTGGCGATTAATGTCCTTCATTATTGAATATCGCCGTTGTCACACTGAAGAATCATCTCCTTCCCTTCGTTTCTGATTTCAGATCTAAATATAAGAAACAAAACAATAACAAAAGTAACATCAATGACCAATATTTACTCATTCAAATATCACGGGCTCAGACCGCGTTACACTTTTACCAACTAGTAACGTGAATAGAAATAAACAATTTATTTGGGAGTAGATATATATAGCAACGTGCCAGCGTCTTAGTAGCGCAGTGACATAGGAGCTTGGTTCCCCTCCCCATGTCCAGGGTTTGAACCCTACCCCCTCCCCCTACTATGTGTATCAAAAAAAGAAATATATAGCAACGCAGTTAAAGAGATTTAATTTCCACCATTATTTTTCTGTAATGTGGGCCCAACCAATTTTCTCTCTATCAATTATTTTAATAAAAAAAATATCAGTTAGACCCATGCAAACAATTTTACTTGAGTTAACTAGAAATGGAAATAAGCCACCCCCTATCAGGTGGCCCTACAACTTGGTCTAGTTAGGATCTGACCCGATCTATTTGTTAAAAAGGTTAAATCAAGACTTATTTAAAAATCTAAATGTATAAATATGTCAAACCTATTTTGTAAAAACATGACCTGTTTACACAAGAAAAATAATTTTACTTTTATCATATATGTATATACACACAATATTTTTTTTATACTCATATTTATATTTTTTTCATTCTTATATTTTAATTTTATTTTCAACCATGATTATACTGTAATTTTTAATTTAAAGTTATAATAGGTAATTATTGTATTACCCAGTGTTGTTAACTTTTTATTGTTTTCTATTCAATATTTTCTACTCAAAGACTTAGGTAGCAGACCTAGCCATCATCTCTTGCACTATATATTTTCATTCATGCTCGCTATTCCTCTTGCTCATTCTGTCGCAGCTCAAATCCTATTGCTCCTCTTCGTGCAAGACATAAAATCTATTTGTATTTCTTTTCCTCTCAAATATCGCTCGCTACTTCAACACATAGAAACTGATGCCGACTCTACACATATGTCAAAAATATAAAAAAGTGATGCTAACTCAAATATCTCTTGCCAAGATAGAAACTGATGATGCCGACTCTATACATAGAAACTGAGGCTATTGAGATAAGCTTCCCTTTAGTATATAAATCAGAAAGTGGGGCTATATGAAATGTGAAAAATGCATTAGAGGAACTATATCTTTAGTATAAGGAGTTGTATCCACATCTGATGAAGTTAATATTGATAATATTGCCTTAATAGATATTAGTGTACAACAAAAAGATAAAGGAATGCAACAGATGTTAAACATAATTCATCTAAGGCATTCAATTCACTACTACAAAACGGGGCTACAGAGTTCTATTTTTTGTATTTTTGACGTCCTTTTCCGAGGGGACGTCTATCTGGGAGGCGCCGTAGGGAAAACTTAAGGAGTCCTATATTTTTTTAGACTCTTTAAGTCACCACTATAACTCTCATGTGTCACTTAAGGAGTCTAATTATCGTAGTTGGACTCCTTAAGGCTCACTTCAGAAGTCCAATTCTAAAATTTAGACTCCTTAAATATCACTTCAGAAGTCTAGTTCTGGAAGTTGGACTCCTTAAGTCTCACTTAAGAAGTCTAATTCGAAAAGTTGGACTCCTTAAGTCTCACTTCAGAAGTCTAATTCTAAAACTTAGAATCCTAAAGGCTCACTTTAGGAGTCTAACTCGTATAATTAGACTCCTTAAACGTTCGTTTTTTTTTTAAAAAAAATATTCTTCATATATATTCACTATCCAAAATTTCTTACAACAAACATACATAAACGATATTTCCATACAACAGCGCAACTAACCTTAACATACAGAAACATAATACATGCTTATAAAGACTAAAGTAGTAACAACAAACTTGAATAACTTCAAATCATTTCACCCAAATTAGCTCTAATTAATTCAAGCGGTAACTACTATTACTATGTACAACAATCACCAGAAGGTGTCAAAATGTTGTCTACCTGCTACTAGTCAAATAATATAAGGACTACCTTAATTCATCTATGTGTTGCAAAAGAACAAAGTGTCAAAATGTTGCCTAGCTATCAGCTACTACTCAAACAAAATATGAAGATCGACTAACTTCATTCATCTATGTGTTGCAGAAGATATCCAGCTAACAAGTTTCGAACCGAATCGATTTCTTCATTTGAGTAGGCATCCAAGGTACCAAAAATTTGTAAAATAGAAAATAAGATATAAGTTAAATCAATCAAGTGAATGCATTAATTACACAACTATGGGTGAAACTTGTAACTAACGGATTCTATCAAAAATTCCATGGCAAATTCAATGCTTCATATGTGGACTATGGACATGAACGAAAGAAAACATCGTTGTATCACATCAGCACACACACATATATATATACATGTACTAAAGTACAACTTCAAAAAATATTATCATTTGAGAATGAAAGAAAAATCCATAATGATAATCCATAATAATAAAGGAAAGACAATAGAAAAATCTCAACAACTAGATTAAAAACACTTAAATCCATAATGATAAACCATGAAACCATAAGACAAGTGTTGTTCTCACCGTAATTTGAGAGTGTAACAGTTTGCTTCAAACCTTTGACCAAGAAGGTAGAACTTACGAGATTAAATTTTCTCAAGAGTGGGGACTCACACAGAACAGGATTAACTACAAATATACCCTTATTTATGAAGAGAGCGAGTGAGAGAAGAGGAACAAGTGAGAAAAGAGATGAGAGGGATACGTAATTAATTGGTGGTAAAAATGAGAAATATAAATTAAAATTTCAAATAAATACAAAGTATGATCGGCGTTATCCCAATTGTAATCAAAACTCATATATAAGATTGGGATGAAAACTCACATAAGATAGATATAGTAATTTTTACCTCTTTGATCAACCCGCCTCTTTTTTAAGTAGAATGTTGTGTTTGGATCTTTGTAAGTGAATTATTAGCACTTTGATCCCTACCCCACGGTTCACCGCCCGGTCACTGCCTTTGGATACTATACATTAACAACTCCATTAATCAAAGAAAGCACACCACTTGTGAGTTTTGATTTCAATAATAATAACAAATAGCAACATTAGTCTCACAACCTACTCATTTGGCTTACTCTTCAAATGTCTATTTTTTTCATAATGTAAAAGCTTCCCAACCAACTACAGATCAAGCAAGAATGGAAATGAATAGAAGGGGAAAGCAAGAATCGAAAACGTAACTTCACCTCACTAAGAACAACAATTTAAAAGGAAATTCAGCAGCATTTCCCATTTAATAGGCTGAAGCCATACTCAGAATCAACAGCTTCAACTAGCAAAAATGTACTATATACAAGATGAAGCACTGTCTAATAGATACATTAGAGATACATTGTAATTCATTGATATACACATAAAATGCTTATTTAAGAAAGCTCCATCTTTTAGATGAAGCACGGTTTAATAGATAAAATCTTAATAAAAGAGTTATAGCTATATTTTCTTTCATATTGACATCTAATTAGAGTGAGTAATAGGCTCCCTGTCTTTTAATAGTAAACAGGACTTCTCATCTTTCTATGCCATCTTATAATTCTTTGTAAATGACATATATTGAAAGTAAAGCTCAAGATCAATCAATATCTCAAATCTTAAGAACTGTCAAGAGAACAGCAAAACAAGAACAACTTCAAGAATATATGACAGCATGAAGTTGAATGGAATGAATGAATCAGCAAAGAGTCTGTTCAGCCAAAAATTCCAGATTCAAATAATTAATGAATGTTATAGTACTTGGGCAACCTAAGAGTCAATAGCTTGTCCAATCTCAATGATTTCAATGTATTTCCGCAACAAAGTGTGCTGCCTAGAACTAAGAGTCAAGTTTAAAAATTATGTCACAGCTTCTAAGATCACAAATCCAGAGTGTATCCACAAGTATGTATATTCTAAGAAACTCAAGCGTTAAGGAATTGAATGTCATTGATCTCAGCTCATAAAAAGCATAAAACTATCTCTCAGGACATGCTTAAATTTCTATTTGCCCCAACAGAGCAAGTACAAAAGAAAGCAACAAACAAGGCGATATAATTTTTATTCTGGGGCAAAACAATCAAAGAGAAAAAAGTACAACATTCTTTCTAAGAATGGATGATACCAAATGCTGAGTAGCTTCACTTCTGCCATGCTCTTCAAAGGATAAAATCTTAAACGAGAAGCAAACTTTGAACAGCCAGCAAGATTTAGAAGTTCCAAACAGCGTTGACCGAATAACATATTTGGAATACTCACAAGATTAGTGCAGTTCCTCAAATTTAAGAATTTGAGCTTTGGAATTTTGGCAATAGATGGATGCAATTGCAACAACTCAGTACATCCTTCAAGAATCTTTCCAGATTTGGAGTCCCTCCCAAATTTGGCATCTTAATCAAATTTTTGGAGCCACTAAGTTTCAAAATTTTCAACTTAGGAAGAACCTGTATGTAAGGACAATTAACTATAATATTGTACATAAAATGTAGCAAGAGATATTTATACTAGTAGTCCAAAAATGTATCAGAACAAGTAAAAGAAATCTACAACTAGCATAGTCAGGCTAGTTCAATAATCAAACAAGCATAAAACAATTTTTTAAGTAAAACGAGAAATAAAATAAAGAAAGCCTCTGCATCCTGTAGCTTTACCAGCAGAGTATGGAGCAAAACCCAATGAAATGGAACCACAAGTTATTTTATCAATCTGAATTGGTGAATAAGTAAAGCACGAAAAGTTTTATCTTGAAGAAGCACAAAAAGGCATTTCATCTCAAACTTTAAAGTTGAAAAGTACAAGCACATTACACACACTTGCCCACGGAAAGCAAAAAGGAAAGAAGTACAAGAATAATTTAGAGGGGGAAAAATTCCCACCAACTGAGAAAGAAAAGGCAAATGGGGCAAATTCTAAGACAACCAGCTTAAAAATCTAGTAGACAAAAACGCACTCACAGACGGCTACCACCACAAATGATAGGCCATAAGGCATATTTCTTAACTGGCACAAATATTAAAAAACACCATCCATAACTTCGCATCTTTAGGCAATGATTATTAACTATGTATATTGACGAATTAATTGTTTCATATTCATATAAAAATATATGCTCTTCCGTTAAAATTATCATATCAGGTAAAATTGCCTGACTACAGGGTACAGCATTTTTGCAAAAGGAAAGAAAAGCCTTCCTGCCCCCAGGGACTCAGAGTTATAAAAGAAATGCCATGTGCATGCGCAGAGTGCTCCACCTAGTAGGGGGACCTAGAAGAATCAGACAACATCTGAATAACAACTTGTCTCGACCTTATAGTGAAAGAATAAAGACATCGTCCAGCTGAGAATAGGGATGTCAAAATCCAAAAGAATCGATAAAGTTAAATGAGAGAAGGAAATATTTGGATAGGTCAAAATATATTTATATTACCTGAGATAATGGCTAGGCGAAAACAAACAGAACAATGTCGAGCTTAATTTTCTAAGCATACAGGTCTAAATCTTAATTTTCAAGGCAACGAAAGGAAAATAACTTACTCATTGGAGGAGGAGTACTTAAAATGAATGTATAAATCAGTGAAAGAAAAATATCACTTGCTCTTTAATGGCTGAAAGATTTTTCCAAACATACGGCATAGCAATGCAGTGTGCAATGAAAGGAATAGCGAAATAGGAAAATCTTACCATGCCCCATGAAAGCCCCTTCCAGGATTCATATTTTGTTCTCTCCCCGTATTGCCACACCAATGCTATGGCTGTAATCCTTACAGTAGAAAACAACAATCAGTGACTTGACCCCAAAAACACAGGATTCATTTTTACCGGTAGAACGTATTAGAGTTTACAGACGCATGGGAAAAAAAGGCACAAATTGCAAAGTCAAAAAAAAATCCCCAAATTTCGGAATACTATACCTAATTAGATTACCACCGAAAAATTCGATATACTTGAATTGTAAAAACCCCACCTGAACTGAAGCGAATTCTGATACTCCAGGAACCAGAAGCGGAAGTTTAAATTAGTACGAAAGCAAAAGGCTCGCTTTCAAAGCTCTCAGCGACTGTAAATTAAGGAATCTTGCACCCAGAAAGCTAAAATCCATACCAAGAAAATTAAAAACGAAATCTCAATGCGAACCTTCTTCACATTTTTTGTCTGGTAGAATCTTTTCCGATGGTGTGAGAGAGGAGAATCCTTTTCGACGGTGTGAGAGAGGATGCAAGGAGGACGGTGAGAGAGAAGACGTTGATCGGAGGAGCTAGGTGGAGTGGGCAACGACGGCGACGGCGTAATGGTGGAGAGGGCGACGACGGCGGAATAGCTAGGGTTGAGAGGAAATATGAGAGACTGAGATTGGAATCGACGCGGGCAGGGAAAATACAATCGAGGAGATAAGTTTTTGGTGAAAATTAGGGAGTCTAATAATGATAATTAGACTCCAAAATGGTATTTTAAGGAGTCTAATTCTGATATTTAGACTCCAAAAATGGTATCTTAGGGAGTCTAACTCTTATATTTAGACTCCAAAAATGCCGCTCGCTGGACTTTTGGCGTTCTAGTGCTATAATTAGACTCCAAAAATCACCAGATTATTACAAAAATGCCACCGCGTTTTTTTTTACTTCCTCTTTTGATAATAGGACGCCTGGTACAGACGCAAATGCCACTTTTTGTAGTAGTGATTCCTTCAACAAAATCAGAGTTGGAAACTTATTTTGCTGATAGATCCTTACATTCCTTCTTCTGGATCTTCATCTTTTTGTGCTTTCGAGAGGTGGAAGAACAATAGTGTAAAGTTTTATTGAAGATGACATCTGATATATAAGGTGTCCTCATCTCAATTATGGCATGAGAATCCACATTTGGTGCAAGGGGAAGGGTGATTGATGAATACCGTGCTAGATTGAATTGACTAAAGAATCTATTAAAGTTCTTTTATGTGGTGGGGACCGGCTTTTTCACAAATATGGATTGAAGAGAAAATTGGAGATATGAATATTACATTATATACTTATTTATTTTTATATTTGTTGCATGTTGGTTGAACTTGTGTTGGGACTAGTTATTTATTTTAAATTAATTCTTATATTGTGTAGGAGCCATCTGAATAGGAGGAGATTATACTAAAGCTTTGATGTTGATGTTATTGTAATGTTTAATTATTTTTTCATATACAATTTTTATTATGATGATATTATCTTTTTATGATTTTTTTAAACATTGCATCATGGATGTTGAATTTTTGTGTTTTATCACTATATTGATATGAGAATATTTAGAGCTAAATTATAATGGATAAATTTTTCTATTATTAGTAATTAGAATTATTTTAATTTTATGTAGGATGTAAATAGGCTCTAAGCCTATTTAAATCTTACAATTTGTAAATATGTTGGCTTTGAAATCTACCAAAAGCCTACATTTATTTACGTTTTAATAGGTTTAAAGCCTACTTAGGGAAAAACACCAAAATAATAATTTTTTAATTTTTTTTTACCTAATTAGAGCAGTTTGGAACAAATTTATCAAACTAATGCAGTCAAACACGTTGACTAACAGGACGCCATCAGTCACGTCAGAAAAGGTCACGCCACTGGATAGTCATGTAAGGGGATCCCACGCCACTGGTGGCGTGGTACGAGTGGCGTGATAAAGTACCAAGCCACCAGTGGTGTGACAGGCCCGTACATGACTACCCAGTGGCGTTAGGCTTTCCGACGTGACTAGTGGCGCCTTGTCAGTCAACGTGTTTGACTGCATTAGTTTGGTAAATTTGTTCCAAACTGCTCTAATTAGGTAAAAAAAAAATTTAAAAAATTATTATTTTGGTGCTTTTCCCGCCTACTTATGGTGAGACTTTTTTAAAGGCCTACATTGTAATTTGTAAGTAGGCTTATAAAAATGCTTCAGGCTTAACTAGGCCTTATGTAGGTTAAGGCCTGAACCTAAAAAAAAAAAAAAGCTTGCATGTAGGCTCAAGCTTCATATTCTCAATATTGGCTCAGACCTATTGAGCCAAAACTAACCTGGCTTGGGTTATTTTCATGCCTATAGTTAACCCCTAGAAGATTCTAAATCTGTGTATGACCACTAACCAGGGAGTTAAAAAATGTTGGTCATTGACATATTTATTTTGTAAATATTTTTGGGTGAAGGAGCAAAAATACACATGGACTTTTTCCTTAAGAGCGCCCAGCACCACGTGCTTTTTTTTGGAGCAAAAATACACATGTGGTTACCTTATAGGAGCAAAAGTCACACACTTCCTTCAGAAAGTGGATATTGATCGTTAACTAGGCTTTGTTGACCATTAGTGCTGACGTGGATGGTGAACTGAAGTGAGAATAAGCCAAATGGGAGGAAAAAATGCTGACTAGGATGCTGTTAAACAAGACATTTTGACACATCAGCAATTAACTCCGTTACCAAGAAACCCTTCATCTCCGTTGAATCCACATTAGGTGCTTATTAGGTGCTAATATCTCTAATTAGAGGTATTAGCATATTTTTTTAAATTTTTTTATATGTTGTATTTGTTTAGATATAAATTATATGTTGTTTTCTGATATGTTTTTTGTACTTAGTATCTCAAATTAATTAATTTTCAGTTCTACATTTGTCTGTAATACTAGTATTATGAAAATTAATTAATTTGAGATACTGGGTGTAAAAAAAATCTCAATAAGCAACATATAATTTAAATCTAAATAAATAAAATATTTAAAAAAATTTAAAAAAAAATAAAAATAAATGCTAATACCTCTAATTAGAGGTATTAGCACCTAATAAGCACCTAATTCTAAGCACCTAATGTGAACTCATCTCCGTTCTTCCTTTTTCGACTCGTTGAGCCCTAAGCATCTCCAGCGACATTCAAGAAGCATCTCTGTTTAAGACACAGGCTTTCCATGAATCCATTCGATTTTTGAACACCAAAAAATAAAATGAAGATCTGCAAAAGTAGTTGAATATAGCTTGTTCATGATTAATATATATGTATGAGCCTTTCTATATATTTTGGCAGATAGCAGAGAAGCTTTATAAGAGTCAGAGCCACAAGACAAGATTACTGAGATTCATAGTGCCATTCCCAATCTTAGCCTTACCCATTTATCTGGTGAGACCTTTATCAGAGAAACAAAAATATAACTACGAATTCAAACTGACAAATAAAGGCTGGGTTTCTGATAAATGAACTTGAAATTTCAGTGGAGAAGAAGCCCAGGAAAAGAAGGTTCTCACTTTAATCCCTACAGCAAATTGTTCTCTCCCAAAGACAGAAAAGATGTGACAACCTCTACCTCATGTTGGCTCGCCATGGTTTCTCTGCTTCTCTACCTCAGCTTTACTAGGGGTCCCACACGAATCCTCAAGCTTTACGGTGTCCCTTATATGGTAAAAAAACTAAAATCACTCATTCATGATTCCTCCCCTGTTTCAGCACTCTGGATTTATCAACATTGTACGAATAACTTGCAGATCTTTGTCATGTCGCTGGAGATGCTTAGGGCTCAACCAGTCGAAAAAGGAAGAACGGAGATGAAGGGTTTCTTGGTAACGGAGTTAATTGCTGATGTATCAAAATGTCTTATTTAATAGCATCATAGTCAGCATTTTTTCCTCCCATTTTGAAGGTGGAATATCACCTAGAGGGGGGTGAATAGGTGATCTCAAATTCTTTTCGCGAATCACATGAGCACAAATAAAAAACAGAGACAAGAAAAGCAAACAGACACAGAGCAATTTATAATGGTTCTGTCTAATACTTTGACCTAAGTCTAGTCCCCAGAACATTTGGGTTTTTCACTATCTTTCAAGAACAATTACACTGTACTCGGATGATCCTCTCACTAGGACTCACTCCCCCTTACAAGCTGTAATTGTATACCCACTTAAGGTTCCACAACCTTAAGATTTTACAACACAATAATCAAAAAGGTATTTTGAAACTCCTCACGAGTAGATAAAGATAAACACTAAGGTACACGATATCCGAAGATATTAATGGAATAGACAGAATAGTTGAATACAATAAGAATAGAATGCACAACGTTTTTCGATAATTGTGAATTCAAAACTTCAGGTATATATATAGTTGATCTCATGACTGTTGAGAAGTTTGAAGAAATATCCGTTGAGGCTCTTTAAAATGATCGTTAGAGATGAAGCAGAAAGGTCGGAATAATAGCTGTCATTATTCCTATAATTGTGATTATGACTGTTGAGACTCAGCAAAGGAAATGAAATATTCTTGCCCAGAACATTGCAGAGGTATATCTATTGTTGAGTTTCTCAAATAGGTAAGTTTAATAAATGCCGGATTGCTTTAGTCAACATCCTGTGTTGATTCTCATTCTAATAATCTATAATTTATTAACAAATGATTAAATGCAATTAAGAATAGTAATAAGTAATGATTTGATCAAATAAAATCATAACCAGTTGATTTAGATTTTCCAGAGACAGTGATTTGAAAATAAGAAAGATATGACTCTAGTTAAAAAGGTTTTGCCTAGAGGCATATGACTAGAGGCAAGCATTGAATGACTAGAGGCAACTATATAATGCGTTAGATTAGAAGTAGAAAGTTTGCCTAGAGGCATATTTGCCTTGAGTCAATTATTTGATGCCTTGAGTTAACATGACTAGAGGCAAAAACGTTTTTGACTAGAGGCAAATATGATATTAGCGTGATAGCAAGTAAGAGCATAATTTGCCTTGAGTCAATTATTTGATGTCTTGAATCATGTAACTAGAGGTAATCATTTTTGACTTGAGGCAAAGCCAATTCTTCAAGTTAGTGTGTTTGTTGGATTTGCCTAGAGTCAATTTTTGATGCCTTGAGTCATGTACCTAGAGGCATGAGTTACTTGACTGGAGGCAAAAACGAGAGCATAGAAATATTGAATAAAAGAATGGTTTGCCTAGAGTCATGAGAACGCCTAGAGTCATATTGCTTAGAGGCAATTATGTAGTGACTAGAGGAGTAAGAAGATTCAAGCATAATTACAACTTTGCCATAAAAGACATGGGTTTTGAAACACTGGAGAAAAAAAATGCCTTGAGGCAATTATGTAGTGACTAGAGTCATGAGGTGAAGTTCAGCGTAATTACAGTTTTGCCATTAAAAATGAATTTCAAGGTAATTACGATTTTGCCATTGAAAGATGCATTTCGAAACATATGGATGGAGTGATTAGAAATGACTTGAGGCATGTCATAATTGACTTGAGGTAAAAGGTGAAGTTTAGTATGATTATGGTTTTGTAAAAGTGAATTTTCACCAAAATTATGATTTTGCCATTAAAGTTGGATTTTGAAACATATGTGTGAAGTGAACGGGAATGACTTGAGGCAACAAACTTAATGACTAGAGGCATGAAGTGGTTTTTAGCAAAAATAACGAGAATGCCATTGCCATTAAAGGATTGATGCCTGGAGGTATTTTTGAGAGATGCCTAGAGTCAAAACATTTTTGAAGATGGAATATCACCTAGAGGGGGGGTGAATAGGTGATCTCAAAAATTTTAAATTTCTTTTCAAATGATGAACAAAATAGAGACCAATAAGATAAATGAATACAAGAGAATTTATCCTGGTCGGTCTAAATTCTTGACCTACGTCCAGTCCCCAGAACACCTGGGATTTCACTATTTTTCAGAACGATTACAGACTCTGTAAAACGAAGGGTGATCCCTTTCTCTCTCTCGGACTCCACTCCCTCTTACAAGTTGTAATCTATACACCCACTCTTAAGGTTCCACAACCTTAAGTTACAGACTTATCAATGAAATAAGCGTTTAAATACTCCTCACGAGTTGATAAGAATATGAACACTGAAGTGCAGTTAATGATATAGATGAAACAATGAAAGACAATAATATCGAATTGATTGAACAACGTTTCGGTGGTTAGCGGAATTGAATGTGGTGAGCTTTTATAGACTTCGCCATTAATGCCATTGGAGAATTTGCAAACTAGCCATTGAGACTTTTTAATTTTCCATTAGACATTGTGCAACTCCGGTAGTGAACAGTCGACCATTGCCTCATTAAATGCTTCGCCGTCGATGTGTTTGTGTAGAGAGAAGATTAGAGTGTTAGCTGGAATTAGTTTGCCTTGAAGGAATGTCTTCGTCTGCTACACGCTTTAATTCTGTTTGTGTGCTCTGCTTTACTGCGTTGCATTTAATACGAGTGTCACGTCGGATCGCCTTTTGTTCAACTACTCAGATTAGAGCAATTAATCACCTGAAACTCAGATAAAAGGATACTCAAATGTGATAAAAACAGGTTTGAATATGATTAACAATAATTAGAATAACAACCCAGAGAGTTTTAAATGATAACAAACACGCTTGTGATATGCAGCAAGATCAGAAGGACATTCTCAAGAATTGTTCTTTATAATTCTCGAGAATAGTATAACAAGGATGAAATTCAGTAGACCATGTCTGTGCAGTACTCTTGAGAATCATATTATTATACTCGAGAGTCACATCGCTTGATTGAGCAATGTAAGAACATGTATTCTCGAGAATGTATACTCGAGAATAGTATGACTGTGAATTATCCATTGAACCCAACAAGAGGAATTCTCGAGAATCACTCCCTTGTTCTCGAGAATTACAGAGCAGAACCATTGAGCTGATGAATAAGAATTCTCGAGAATCAGATCCTTATACTCGAGAATTAGGTGAATTCAGAAATAAAGATAATGTAAAATTGTTTAGCCAAATCTTCATACTTGAGAGTTAGAATTTAATACTTGAGAATCAGTTCTGCACAAAATTCACATAACTTGTAAAAGTGAAATGACCATTCTCGAGTACCTTAGGTGCACTCTCGAGAATCTTTCTCAAGAATTCATATTGTGTTTTCGAGAGTTGCTTTTCAAGAAGAGAATTTCTTAGTTCATTCATTTAAATATCTTTAAAAACTTTTAGATCATTGTCATCATCAAAACATGAAATCTAACAATTTTTACCTCGAGGTAGCAAGTGAAAAACATTTAACCATTGAAACATATAACTTGAGGCTTTAATTATTTAACTAGAGGTAAATCAAAAACTTCAAATTTTCATTGAATATCAAAGATTAATTACATTATAATTGTTATCATCAAAACATCAAAAACATAAGAATTAACACATTTGGCATATTCTCACTCCAATTCATCATCCATATCAGTACTAACGGTCAACAAAGCCTAGTTAATGATCAACATCCACTTTTTGAAGGAAGTGTGTGACTTTTGCTCCTATAAGGTAACCACGTGTGTATTTTTGCTCTAGAAAAAGCACGTAGTGCTGGACGTTCTTGGGAGAAAAGCCCATGTGTATTTTTGCTCCTTCACCCAATATTTTTATTTGTCTTAAAAATGCCCATATTTATCTTGTAAATGTTCTTATGAAAAAAATAAAGTAAGAGCATTATTTTCTTTTCATTAAAAAAAATTCATTTTAACCCAAGGTGTGCAGTGAAATTTTATCATCTTTTAGGTGTTAAATAAAATAAAATTGTTTGTATGGGATCTAAGTAATATTTTCTCATTAAACATATATTAAAATAATGTCTCTTTAGTGGCATTGCTATATCTACTTCCAAATAAATTGTTTATATCTACTTTTTGCACTGAAAATAGATAGTTCTCATAGGTGCTTATAAAAAAATTGTTCATTACTAAATTTGCACATACTTGTATTAGTTTAAAAATAGGGGGTGGATGGGAATGGAGAAGATTTTCATAGGGGTAGTTTAATATTTCTAATTTCATATTTTTTGCATTTGGTCCTTCTAAGTAATTACAATTTTTATAGTACTTCTCAATAAATATCTTTTTCTCTAGGTCCTTCATTCTAATTTTTTTCAAAAAATAGCGTTGGTAAAATTAAGAGTTTAGGTGAATTCATCACTTTTAAGTATTCTTTTTAGGTGCATTTAATATCCTAACATATTTTGTGATGCATCCAGCATTTTGAGAATTTTTGAAGTGTATATAACATTTCAAAATAATTTTTTGTGCATCCAACATTATGAAATATTTTTTCAAGTGTGTTCAACACCATAAAATATTTTTTGGTGCATCAATATCAAGGCACAACAAATATTTTTGGGTGCTTAACAACCTTAAAAAATATGCCTCAAAATGTTGAATACACCACAAGATATTTTGGGGTGCTAAATGCATGCATCTGAAAACAACATTTCAAAGTGTTTTTGGTACACTTTAGCTCTAAAATTAATCCATTATGTTGGAGTAACGCTACACCTTTCTAGAAGAAGAGTAGATGTAGTGGAGAGAATGGGTTTGTTTAGGAGAGAATGAGGTTTCAGTTGAGGTGTAAATTTTTTAATTATTTTTTAAAGAGATAAAAGGCATTTTGCCTATGAGGCCAGTGAGTACAAAAAGTTATCTACAGAAACCAATTTTGTTTGAGATGAACCATCAATGAGAAAACCATGGAGGCAGATTAAGACATGATGACTTGTGCAATATAACATACGTTTCAATATTTGAAGAATGCCAATCCATCATTTGAAGCTGTTTATCATAAACATGTTCCCACAAGTTGAGATAAGACTTATATCACTTATTTACTTTGTACACCATGAATTAAGATATAAAACCTATGTTTAAAAGCTCCAATCGTCATTTCAAATAAGCTTATAAGCCCTAAATAAAATTGTTAGCAACCTTGAAACAAGGGTTAAAATGTAGATTGACCAATGAAGTGTTATGCTAGGAGCATCTGACACAAAAATGTTTTAAAAATATCAAAAATACCAATAAACAATTGAAATGGAGTAAAAATACCAATAAAGAATTTAAAATTACAATAAATAGACCAAAAACGGGGATTGTGTTACTTTCATTAGAATTTATTTTTTCATCGGTATTTTTGCTGCCTTTCAATTGTTTATTGGTATTTTTGATACCTTCAAAACATTTTTGTGTTAGATGCTCTTAATGTAACATTTTGTCCGCCAATTTACACCTTAGCCTTGAAACAATTATGCATCTTAGCATTCTGAGTTAGAGTTGAGAAGGATGGTACTCCAAGGATCTCAAGAATAACCGAACAAGGCTGTTTGATGCTACCTGCTTGGTGTGTTGCGGTTGGACCAGATTGAGGAGAATAATTATGCCCTTGATTACCTAATTATCATTTACTACTTAACTGTTATTCCTATATTTAACGGAATATAATACAGTCACCAAAAAAGATTAACCACATACAATCTTGTATCTTTTTCTAACCAAGAAAAGCAGAAAGTCACAAATAGCAGAGTCTCAGCAGTAGTTTCATCTCTCGATTGAAACAAAAAGTTTCATCATATGTTGGGATCCGTACACGCAGTGGATTAAAATTTTCTACGAATCCTGTCCCGAGGAACACTCAGGTGCGTTTAAATCAAGGTTAGGGAACCTGAATCATACCTTATAGAGAACTCGGAATCATCCGGAGCTGGAGGTTTTTCTTTGATTTTAGCGAACAAGTAGCTCAAGAATCTACACAAACCCTTTGCGCACATTGTCTCATCGTGATCAAGAAAACCCAAACTGTAATGAATTCGTTCGCGTCTCGTTCTCTTTGAACTGGTGGGCTACTTTCTCGATCAGCAGAAGACGACTCTTAGAATCGGCTTCCTCTACCGGTATCCACATGAACAATCTCCGAACACGGACACGGCAGCGTGCTAGCGCCTCGAACTGCGCGTCTCTCTCTTTTTCGCTCTAGGGTTTCTCGCGGCTTTCTAATACGCTCGACTAAAAGTCCCGTAGGCTTTTCTAAACCCATCGGCGTATTATATTCAAAATTAATCCCCATTAATTTTGAATTTCGAATTTTAATTAAAAAAATATATTAATTAAATCTATCTGATAGATTTAATCTAATGTATTTATTTAATTCAAATTAAAAGCCATCTGATTTAATTTATCTCTATAAATTAAATCCGAGAAATGATATCTATCTATTTAATTAAATTTGAGATACAATATCTCAATTTAAATTAAATAGATAATGACATCTTTATTCGAAAATCAAATCATATATAATATCTCTATTTGTTTTAGATATTTAATTTATTCGATAAATTAAATATAAAACAAATATCATATAATAATATTATAATCTCCATTAAATAATATTATTATATTATTTTCGAATTTAATATATATATATATATATATATATATATATATATATATATATACTAGATTAAATTCAGTATTCATTTAATCTCAGATTAATCTGAGATTCAATGAATCTGGACACTTTTACCCGTGTTGGATTATTCTTGTGTGCGACCCTGCAAGCCGATATGAGATTGGCAGTGGGCCAAGACTGTATCAGCCCACAAGTCGCAAGCAGCCTCTAGCAAGACATTGGGACTACCCAATTCACATGGGGATCGATGACACGATACTACCTATCGTACAACCATGTCACGTCCCTTTTGTCACGCGATAATTCGGTCAAGGATGAGGCATGGATAACGTCAACTTTCTTTTCTTGACCATTACTTTCTCGATTCTCAAGCAGTCTAATAAGTGAAATGGAAACTCCTTTCCATCACAGTATGGCCATACATTTCTTAGACTCACTCATCGAGGGGCCCAGTATTATCTCTCTACAAATTTGAGGGACAAATTCCATCTTGATCATTCACATTCCTCCGCATGAAAACCACTGATCCCGATCCTAGCCTTTATCATCACCCGGTCAAAGGTGACTTTTGACTAGGTCAAAGACCAGTGACTCATCATGTAGGAATCCATGATGATCTCAGGTCATAGGGCGTTGTGACGCGGTTATACATGAGATAAGCTTATGACTGAATCCATGCAGCTTTCTCATAGTGGGTCGGTCCAGCACCTTGTACTCTTACAAGTGCCCATGACTTTGATTCATATCTCCATACCTCATCAAAGTCATACTGGTCTTAACTCATCTTCGCTCCCGCGTAAATGACTGACCAGGGACATTTAGGATAATCTATAAGATATATCCAAGGATGCAGTTATCACCATAAACATGCGAATGAAGTGATAACTTAATGTAGAATAATGACTTGCCCCTAGGGCATAATTTCCAACAGACTCCCACTTGCACTAGGCGCAATCATTAATTACTCTAATTCTCATTGCCCTAACATGACGCTCATGTTTTGCTTGTGCAAGCGGCTTAGTAAGAGGATCAACTACATTGTATTCTCCTGGTACTTTGCATACTTTCATATCACCTTTATCTCTGATTTCTCAGATAAGATGAAATTGCCTGAGTACATGCTTGGTCCTTTAATGTGACCTAGGCTCCTCGGTTCGTGCAATAGCACCGCTATTGTCACAAAACAAGACTATTGGATCTGAGATGGTAAAAACCATCCCCAGTTCAGTGATGAACTTTCTGATCCAAACGAGTTCCTTAGCTGCATCCAATGCTGCTATATACTCAGCTTCCGTTGTAGAATAAGCTACAGTGCTCTGCTTAGAGCTCTTCTAGCTCACCGCACTACCATTTAACATGAATACATATCCTGATTGCGATCTTGAATCATCTTGGTCAGTTTGGAAACTTGCATCTGTGTAACCAGTCACACAGAGCTCATCCTCCAAGCGACCATATACCAAGAATAAGTCCTTAGTCCTTCTTAAGTACTTAAGGATATTGTTGACAGCAATCTAGTGACCCTCACCGGGATCTTATTGATATCTACTGGTCATACTCAAGGCAAATGACACATCCAGTCGAGTACATAACATGGCATACATGATAGATCCAATGGCGGAGGCATATAGAATCTTACTCATGCGGTCTCTTTGATCTTGTGTACTAGGACACAGATCCTTACTGAGATGGATGCCGACACAAATCCTTACTGAGATGGATGCCATGAGACATGGGCATGTTACCCCTTTTAGAATCCTGCATACTGAACCTATGCAGTATCTTGTCTATATATGTGCTCTGACTTAGGCCTAACAGCCTCTTGGATCTATCTCTATAGATCCTTATCCCAAGGATATAAGTGGTTTCGCCTAAATCTTTCATTGAGAAAGACTTTCCTGACCAAGACTTGACACTCTGCAAGGTAGGAATGTCATTCCCAATGAGTAGAATGTCATCAATATAAAGCACTAGAAATACAACTATGCTCCCACTAACCTTCTTGTAAACACAAGGTTCATCCATGTTTTGAATGAAGCCAAACTCTTTGACTACTTTATCAAAACGATGATTCTATCTCCGAGATGCCTGCTTCAATCCATAAATGGATCTTTGAAGCTTACAAACTTTACCTGAGTCCTCTGGACGTACAAAACCCTTAGGTTCTGTCATATACACATTCTCAAGCAGCTTTCCGTTAAGTAAGGCTATTTTGACGTCCATCTGCCATATCTCATAGTCATAATATGATGCAATGGCAAGAAGGATTCTGATTGATTTGGCCATTGCAACTGGGGAAAAGGTTTCATCATAGTCCACACCATGAGTTTGAGTGAATCCTTTTGCAACCAGTCGAGCCTTGAAGACATTTACTTTGCCATCCATGTCAGTTTTCTCTTTGAAAACCCACTTGCACCCAACGATTTTTACACCCTCAGGTGGATCGACTGAGGTCCATATCTTATTGTCGTACATAGATTGCATTTCAGACTTCATGGCATCAAGCCATTTTTTGGAATTTGGTCCCACTACAGCGTCTTGATAGGTCGTTGGCTCATTCTGCTCAATGAGCAAAACATCACGACTTCCAGTAACCAGAAATCCATATCTCTGAGGCTGTAACGGTGATCTATTAGACCTTCGCGGGCCTTGTGTTACTTGAGTAGTCTCAACAACTTGTTGTAAGTCTTCTACTGTTTCCATCTGTGGTTCTACATTGTCTTGTAACTCTCGAACTTCTTCGAGATTCACCTTACTCCCACTGGCTCTTTTAGAGATAAACTCTTTTTCCAAAAAGATACCATTCCGAATAACAAATACTTTGTGATTGATGGGACTGTAGACATAGTATCCTTTAGTTTCCTTAGGATACCCCACAAAAAGGCATTTTGAGGATCTTGATGATAATTTATCAGAGGGTTGTTGTTTAACATAAACCTCACATCCCCAAATCTTAAGAAATGACAAGCTGGGTTACTTCCCAGTCTATATCTCATATGGTGTCTTTTCAACCGCCTTTGACGGAACACGATTTAGTGTGAACGCAGCAGTTTCTAGGGCATGACCTCAAAAAGAAGATGGAAGATCTGGTTGACTCATCATAGATCGAACCATATCAAATAGAGTTCAATTCCTCCGTTCAGAAACACCATTCCATTGAGGTGTTCCTGGAGGAGTAAGCTGTGAGATGATTCCACAACTCCTAAAATGGTCAACGAACACTTGGCTCAAATATTCACTACCCCGATCAGATCGAAGTGCCTTAATTGTTTTGCCAAGTTGGTTTTGCACTTCATTTTGGAATATTTTGAACATTTCAAAAGATTGAGACTTATGTTTCATTAGATAGATATAACCATATCTACTAAGACCGTCTATTAATGTAATGAAGTACAAATGACCTGCTCTAGCAGCTTCATTGGTCCACACACATCCGTATGTATGAGGCCCAATAAATCGGTGGCCCTCTCGCTGTGTCCAGTAAAAGGTGCCTTTGTCATCTTACCCAATAAACAAGACTTACATGTATCAAATGATTCAAAACAAATGACTTCAGAATTCCATCTGTAATAGAGTTTCGAAATGTGTTTCTCATTTATATGGCCTAGACGAAAATGCCATAGGAAGGTAGGACTCAAATATTTTAACTTGATCCTTTATGTCACAGATGTCCATTCAATTTTCTACTGTCCTTGAGTTCCTATACATTTATACAAATGCGTGAACCACATGTAGTATCTAATACCCATGTTTGAGGAAGTAGAAAAGCGAATGTCTATGACATAAATACTTGAAGCGATAGGCCCGCTATCCTTCTTGTCCTTTTCCAGATCTTCTTGATAGAGCTTGCAGTTCCTCTTCCAATGACCGATTTCATTGCAGAAGAAGCAGACCCCATCCTTCAGAGGTTTTGCCTTCTTGACTTTCTGTTTCATACCCCTTCCATTCTGAATAGACAAAACAGAACTGGGCCTCTTCTCAAGGCTCTGCTCAGCAGTTTTGAGCATCTCATGCAGTTCAGAAATTGATTCCTTCATATTGTTCATGTTGTAATCCATGACAAAGTTATCATAACTTTCTGGGAGTGAGATCAAGATCACATATGTAGCTAACTCCTGGGATATAGGGAATCCAAGCCTTTCAAGGTGATCAATGTAGCATTTCATTTTCAAAAATGAGGACTAACCGATTGACCTTCAACCATCTTGCAAGAGAATAAGGCCTTTGTGGTCTCATACCTCTCTTGCGTCGCCTGTTCCTGGAACATTTCCATAAGATGATAAATCATCTCAGACACCTCCACGTGTTCTAGATCTCCATCGAGGTCTGGAACCACAGCGGAAGGCTTCAGGCATCCTGTATCCATAGAGTCATCCTGATGCTTCTATAAGCATCAGTCTGATCTCTTGGATCATCAGCTGTAGGCTCGTTAGGGATGAGTTGATCGATAAGATACTCCTTTCTTTTGTGTTTAGGATCAACACTTAAGTCCTCAAACATGTCAAGAAAGTTTGTCTCATCGAGTTCATCCTTCTCAAGGACCGATCGCATTGATGGTGTTGTGGTGTTACTATTCGAAATGATTCTACAATTTAAAAGATATGCAAAGTATAATCAGTAACCTCCCACTGAATTAATAACCCTCATTATAATTAGTGGGCTAAGATCCATATTTGGCTTAATCTTAAGTCCGCTTTGGCAGGACGCTTAAAATCAAGTTATTTAGGTAGGCAACAACTTTGCCAATTACATCACATGTAACTCTTAGATCTTTATGGGATTTGATCATCATATGTCCTAGCATATTTAATCCCATCCAATGCCTTGAGATCCAAAACCGTTTTGATAATCTCAATTAAGTCAAGACAATAATGAACGTAGAGTATCACAATTACTCTCTCTTGTCTTCCCAAGATTACTCAAATGCATCCATTTTGGTAGAACATACAAATGGGTGATCGAGGTTTTGACAAGTATTCATTTATTGATGGCATTGTGACTTAAGATTTTATATAGAGGGTATTATTAGATATAATCAAATTAATCCTATTAATTTAATTCTAAATTAATTATGAGTGATCTAATCAAATCATAATTAAAACTCTAAATTAATTATGAGTGATCAAATCAAATCATAATTAAAACTCTAAATTAATCATAACATATGTTAATTCATACAATTATGAAATAAATCATTATGATTAAATTATTGAGACTTGCGGCTGTCGCTTCATTTTAATACGACTAGATCTATATCTTATAGGATTTCTAAAACCCTAATTAGCCGTATTAAAATATTCAAAATTAATCTCAATTAATCTTGAACTCAAATTTTAGATTAAAATAACATTAATTAAATATGTCCAACAGACCTAATCTGATCTATTTACTTTAGTCTTAAATAAAAGCCTGCCGATTTATCTTTATTAATTCTACCTATATGAATGCAATCATTATTGTATATCTCATATAGAATCTAAATTAATGTGATCATATCAAAACATAATTAAAACTCGTGAACAACATGGCTCATCTAACCTGTAGTTCCCTCAAGCCAATGAGAGGACTTCTCTAAATAATAAGAGAAAACACATATTTAAATTTACAACACTAGTAAAATCTAGAGCCATGTTGTTCACCATACCCAAACAACACTTTGTAAGGTTATGAACATACTTTAATTCATACATTTATGAAATAAAATATTACTCACGATAAAATTCTCTAATCTTATATTACTTTATATCATGATTTAAATTCTCACTCTAAAAACAATTTTATTTCTCGCGCTACAAACAATCCGCCGGTCCTTATGGCGGTCTCGCTAGCCAGTTAGCAGGAGCGCCCCCAGAGCTTTTGAAAACATCATATTCTTTTAGAAAGAGAGTTTCATAAAACTTAATTTCAAACCCCCAGGGGCGTTGTCTGACCCCAGAGCTTTTGAAAACATCATATTCTTTTAGAAAGAGAGTTTCATAAAACTTAATTTCAAACCCCAGGCGCGTTGTCCGAGCATGATCGAAAATTCTGAACGATTCAGAACGTCTTCGATGCACACGAACGTTACGGACGATTCTGAATATCGAGCGCTCTGAACAATTCAGAACTGTACCCGCGACACCATTCTAGAGACCCGTCTGAAACCCTAACGCGAATTTTCAAATTAACGCATTCAAGATTCGATTTCTTGATACAAAGATTCAGTTTCTTGCATATAAAGATTCAAATTCTTGCATATAAAGATTCAGATTCTTACATATATATCACATATAGTAGCATGTACAGAAACCCAATTTAAACGCACGTTGAGTTGGCTCTGATGCCACTATTGGGATCCGTACACGCAGCGGATTAAAATTTTCTACGAATCTCGTCCCGAGGAACACTCAAGTGCGTTTAAATCAAGGTTAGGGAACCTGAATCATACCTTATAGAGAACTCGGAATCATCCGGAGCTGGAGGTTTTTCTTTGATTTTAGCGAACAAGTAGCTCAAGAATCTACACAAACCCTTTGCGCACATTGTCTCATCGTGATCAAGAAAACCCAAACTGTAGTGAATTCGTTCGCGTCTCGTTCTCTTTGAACTGGTGGGCTACTTTCTCAATCAGCAGAAGACGACTCTTAGAATCGGCTTCCTCTACCGGTATCCACACGAACAATCTCTGAACACGGACACGGCAGCGTGCTAGCGCCTCGAACTGCGCGTCTCTCTCTTTTTCGCTCTAGGGTTTCTCGCGGCTTTCTAATACGCTCGACTAAAAGTCCCGTAGGTTTTTCTAAACCCATCGGCGTATTATATTCAAAATTAATCCCCATTAATTTTGAATTTTGAATTTTAATTAAAAAAATATATTAATTAAATCTATCTGATAGATTTAATCTAATGTATTTATTTAATTCAAATTAAAAGCCTTCTGATTTAATTTATCTCTATAAATTAAATCCGAGAAATGATATCTATCGATTTAATTAAATTTGAGATACAATATCTCAATTTAAATTAAATAGATAATGACATCTTTATTCAAAAATCAAATGAGATATAATATCTCTATTTGTTTTAGATATTTAATTTATCCGGTAAATTAAATATAAAACAAATATCATATAATAATATTATAATCTCCATTAAATAATATTATTATATTATTTTCGAATTTAATATATATATATATTTATTTATTTATCCTAGATTAAATTCAGTATTCATTTAATCTCAGATTAATCTGAGATTCAATGAATCTGGACACTTTTACCCGTGTTGGATTATTCTTGTGTGCGACCCTGCAGGCCCATATGAGATTGGCAGTGGGCCAAGACTGTATCAGCCCACAAGTCGCAAGCGGCCTCTAGCAAGACATTGCGACTACCCAATTCACATGGGGATCGATGACACGATACTACCTATCGTACAACCATGTCACCTCCCTTTTGTCACACGATAATTCGGTCAAGGATGAGGCATGGATAACGTCAACTTCCTTTTCTTGACCATTACTTTCTCGATTCTCAAGCAGTCTAATAAGTGAAATGGAAACTCCTTTTCATCACAGTATGGCCATACATTGCTTAGACTCACTCATCGAGGGGCCCAGTATTATCTCTCTACAAATGTGAGGGACAAATTCCATCTTGATCATTCACATTCCTCCGCATGAAATCCACTGATCCCGATCCTAACCTTTATCATCACCCGGTCAAAGGTGACTTTTGACTAGGTCAAAGACCAGTGACTCATCATGTAGGAATCCATGATGATCTCAGGTCATAGGGCGTTGTGACGCGACATGAGATAAGCTTATGACTGAATCCATACAGCTTTCTCATAGTGGGTCGGTCCAGCACCTTGTACTCTTACAAGTGCCCATGACTTTGATTCGTATCTCCATACCTCATCAAAGTCATACTGGTCTTAACTCATCTTCGCTCCCGCGTAGATGACTGACCAGGGACATTTAGGATAATCTATAAGATATATCCAAGGATGCAGTTATCACCATAAACATGCGAATGAAGTGATAACTTAATGTAGAATAATGACTTGCCCCTAAGGCATAATTTCCAACAATTTCATCTCTCGATTGAAACAAAAAGTGTCATCATATGATGACCATACAATATAATTAAGGAATTTACTGTTATGCTTGATCAATATTTTTTTTTTCTAAGTACCAATACTCTGAAGTACTATTTTTCTTAGTGCGTGCCTTCAGGGTTATAAAATATTTTGTGGTGTATTTAATACATTGAAATATTTTTTCAGGTTTATCCATCATCTTAAAATACTTTTTTATTCATATTTACCTTTAACAATTTAGATAATTTAGGGTGATTAGTAGACTAAAAAATATTTTAGAGTGCATTGTAAAATACTCTAGAATATAAGAATCAAGATGCGCTTAAAAAAATTAGTTTGGGAGGGTTGGTGCAACTTAACCCTACTTTTTTTAAACTTAAATTTTACTTTTTTTTTTTGGCCAGAATTAAACTTAAATTTCTCAGGTACCGAGTGGTTTGTTAACAAAATGATCAGATACAAAGTTTAGATATTTAAACTTAATTTGTAGGATCAGGTTAAAAAAAAAAACTTATTTTGTTGGGAAAAAAAGAGGAGTAAATGCCCCTTATGATAGTATATTTATATATTTTTTTTAATTTTTCTCCTTCGTCGGTGACCGGCGGCCCGGCGGAGGAGGTGGCCACCGACCACCGGCGGCCAATTGTGGTCGCTGGTCTCCAGTGGCCGGCGGGGGGGGGGGGGGAGGTATTTCTTTTTTTTTTATTATTTACAACTAAGGGCAAAATGGTCATTTCGCGTGAATTTTTTAAAAGTCTGGCCATATTTTTTTTAAATTAAACGAAGACTTTTAGGACCGGACATTTAAAACAACTACAGTCCTAAAAGACTGGACATATTTTTTAAATTACACGATGACTTTTAGGACTGAAGATTTAACAAATCTACGGTCCGAAAAGTCTGGCCATATTTTTTAAGTTAAACGAAGACTTTTAGGACCTGACATATAACAAATCTATGGCCCTAAAAGTCTGGCCATATCTTTTAAATTAAACGATGACTTTTAGGACCAGACATTTAACAAATATCCGGTCCTAAACTTCTCGCAATATTTTTTAAAATGAAGTAATAAATAGTTTTATCCACCACCCAATACATTCAGCAACCACAAGCAACACACAAGAAAATTGTTTGAAATGAATCAACAAATTATTATTGTTCATTGAACAAATTGGACAATTGTTCATTTACAGACTGAAGATGATTGTTGATACAGCATATATTTATGAATGAATTCACAAATCATTTATTTATCTAACTTTCCGAGATCATTAGATCATACAGATATTCACAAAACACTTCACATGTGCGGTCAATATCACCGTCAGGAAAGGGGTCAGCACAGTCAAATGTCTGTATTATCAAAGATAGAAATATATTAGTCGTCCTTCCTTGCATCAAAGGGGTCAGGGCACAAGCAAACGTATGTAATATCAAATACATTTACCGTTTCAGTAATGTTAGTCATTGGTTGTATGACAATATTATAAATGTGCGTCAAGACGTAATGGCCACATAAGTTGGACTCTTTTGGTTGTCGACGGGTCTAAAAATGAACAAGAAATATATAAGATCGCATATATTGCTACTGACCAAGTTCACAAGGCAGTGTGCTAGTGTCCAAATATATACTAACCTTTGGTATGATCCACGTAGGCTCTTTGACCTCAGCCACAGACCTTTTCTTGACCTTTTGTTGGAATGTTTTCAAGGGCCTATTGTCAAAGTCACAAATTTACCCAATAATGGTTGCTGAAAATTTAAGCAGAGATTTCAGACTAAACAATCAAAATGACATGCTTACGTGTTCACGATCTGCTTCAATGTAGGCGATGGATCGTTGTGAATGGAGTATAAAAAGACCACTTTATTCTCATTCGTGCAAATTAGGACCAACTGCCAATGACGATTAAAAATTCACAACAGACAAGAACTCAATAATATGTAGCAGAATTAAGGGAATTGCATAAAAGAATTATGATATGTACCAATTGTAGTATGGTGCCAAGTACCACTTTCTCCTATTGGTGGATAACCTTGATGTTATGTATGATTGTTTCTTCACTAAAGGTGGTTGACTTATGCACTGTGGGCACAAGAATCCAATATCTTGGCTTCTGCCCTATTGTTCCAATTCATGATGCATGAACCTACAATAATGATGTCAGGGAATTAGTATATACGTATGTGAGTGTCTCACATTTATGTTATGTACTCATAGAAGAAGATACTTACTTTATAAACATGAGAATAATTGCGTCAGTAAGCTCCTGTTTATCAAACAGCAGGGAAATTATATTATCTTGGTCAACCAAAACCAGGTGCTTATTATGGAGGCCTACATCTGTATTGAAGGTTCCAATGACATTACTCACAACCTTCACCTGACCAGTTGGGAGAGGGACAAGTGAATCAATGATGACCTCTTCAACTGACACTCTGACTTCATCATCACCATTTGTTGGTGGTGTAAAGTTGAACCCAAGTTGTAGATAGTACCTTTTGCAACTAATCGTCTATCATGATTAGGATCCTCCGCATAAAAGTCACAAGGTTGCTCTGACTGTCCAACAATGTAGCTCCCTCTAGTACTCTGCTACATAGGTGCAGGTAAGTGTTGCAAGGAAACACTAGTCTCTGCATGAGAGCTGACAAGTAGCTTCATTTGATTCATTTCCTCCTTCATCTGGCTTAGCTGGGATTGAAACATTACAGTCAATGAAGCTTCTTTAACCGTTGCTTCCTCACTAAATTTGGCCAGCATCTGTTCTATCTCCTTCCGGGTAACCATACTTTGTTTCTGGCGTTTGGATTCACCAAAGTATTCCTTCAGGCCTACCCATCCTCCAACCCCCCTTACACGCCCCACGTGATCTGGTTTTCCAGTCGCAACGGTCCGAACATCATTCCTCCTGTCCGACAAAAAAGATCCCTCTGTTTCTTTCTTTTTAAGATCTTCCTATAAGATATAGATAACAAGAAGCTTAGTAATGAAATATGTTTAGTAACTAAAAATTAACAATAACGATAGTTACAATTCTTTCAGCAACTAGACGAGTTTGTTCACTTGTGTAGGCGCCACTTGGCTTTTGCCGAATATACAACCACAACTTCTCGCGACGTATTGGAGATGACTGATAAACTATTGTAGAAGGATTGGATTTAGCTTCATCTTCCAATCTCTTCCACTTAGCCGCCATCAATTCTTTTTCGGCCTTTTCATATCCGCCGCAAGAAGCCCTATGCAAGCAATCATTCTTTCTCCTTATCTCCTATGCTTGTTCCCTTCTTTTCTCTGAATTAGAATCTAAAACAACTATTAATTATGAATTCCAACCATTTTACAAACAGAAATTAGAGAACTTCTGCTTAATATGAACCTCAAATACTAGTCAAATTCACTTCATCAAGTTTCAACATTTTATTTAAGGAACACGTAGAATTGTAGAAGAAATTGGGAGAAACAGAGGAAAGAGAGTTGCAGAACTATTGCCAACTCAATCAATTCATTCATTCATTATAACTGGTTCCTACACATATTAGTCTAACTTCTTATATATAGTTAGAGACTTGACTCTTAAGACCCAATAACAGCTTGCACCGAAACCTTTACATAGTTAACATACTAATTAACTAACAGCAATGCCTAACCACTACCTACTATAACAGAACTAGCTAAGACTATAATAATGGTTTGACTCTTATGCCATTATTATTTCCGTAATTACCTACTTAGTATTTTACCTTTTCACGGTTTACATGTCAAACTTGCATAGAACTAAGACATGCTCCTCTGATGTGGGACAAAGGATGGAAATATATACTTCTATTCACACACCAAACCATCTAACTAACAAGATCAGATGAACACAATAACATTTACATATCCGCACAGGTTAATAAGCAAACAAAAAAGGGCAAACAAAATTAAATATAAACTCATCAAAGCTTCAGGAGTGGTCCACAATTGAACAAATTGTTGCCAAGTTTGTTCATCAATAAATGTGTACTTGTCCCAAGGATTATGGTCAAGTTGAACCTCAGCAAAAATATAGTTGTTAGCTAGAAAGGTCTTAAACTTCCTCCACCGATCAACACAATAAGACAATGTCTTGTTTTTCAACTTTTAACAGTCAGGGACAATGTATGTAAGCCGGATAGTGTTCCAAATAGGATCCTTTACTGTGTGAAGGTCCACATTTTTCCAATCATATTTCAAGATGCTAACCTTGCTGCGTGCTAGATAGCCGACAAAACTATTATATTTGTTTTTATTAGGACTGAAAGAAGCCAACTTTTCATCAAACTGAATCTTGAACTTTGACCCAGAGGTCTAACTTACAAATACGTCTTTCATTCGTTTGCCACTTCTACCACAGCGTGCAGGGCGATTACGAGGCTCATTGTGAGATGAAGAGGGTTCGTTCTGACTCATACCAGTCACAGTAACTGGCGTTGAACAAATAGGACTAGAATTGTTTTCTCCGTTCATTTTCGAGAAAGGAAGAGAGCTTAAGAGTGGTGGTGAGCGAGGAATAGAGGTAATGCAACAGGAAGAGTGGTTTCGTACCAAGAACAGGGATTTCAGAGTTCAGAGAGAACAACGTAAGTTGTAAGGTAAGGTTTCACACGAAGAAGAATATATTTGGCGCTTTATTTTAAAGATCGGATGAATTTAAACAACAGTCTTAAAGGTTAACATTTAAGACCATCCTTTATTAAACTCCGATCTTAAAAGTATACATTTAAGACCGGTAATATTAAACATCGGTCTTAAAATTATTTAAATTTTTGTTTAATTTTTTTAAATATTTAATACCGGGCACAATTAATGTTCGGTCTTAAAATTATAACCTTTATGACCGTCTTTTTTATATGTCCAGTCAATTTTTTACCTTTATATTTAAATTTTTCCTTATTATTTTGGACCACAGAAAATATAAGTCGGGTTGTACGAGATTTCTCTATAAAGTAATTTGATATTTCAATTTTTTTAATAACATTTTTAAAACCAGTTGTTTTGTTAACCGGTTTGAATAATATATTTAAGACCTATTGATAAAGGATCCAGTCTAAGAAGTTTTTTATATTTACAAAACTATCATCGGTCATACTTTTAAGATTGGTGCATGAATATTCCGATCTAAACGAGGTGGTCTTAAAGCGCTTTTTTGCACTTGTGACACTTGTTGATGGCACTAGTGCCATCATGCCATGTGGCGCCACATAACTTGACGCCACTCAAATGAGTGGCGTCATATGGGCTGACGCCATTGGCCAATGGCATCAAGCCATGTGACACTACTCAATGAGTGGCGTCACAACTCTCAATGCCATTTGTCTCGTCACCTACTCCAACGCCACTAACTGCCTTATTTCAGTAAAAATTTTCTCATGTGCTTTAACTAGGCGTAATATTTAGTAAAAGTTGTTACAGTGGTGCTTTTCCCATAAAATAATTACTGAAACGACATTTAAAAGTCTTCTTGCAAATAATACGAACTTTTCTTGGTCTTCGTGCCCCTCAATTCTTCTTTCGTTTTTCATTTTCTCTTCAACATCTTCTACAGCAAATATCAATATTCTCTCTTCCTTGTTTATTCAATCGAATCTCTATCATTTCATCATTCTTTCTGATCCCTTTTGGCTGATCATTATAGCGTGTGTGGAAATTGGTGACATGAAGGATAAGTTAAAGGGTTTCATGAAGAAAGTCTCTCAATTACCCTCTGGTAAATTCAATGGTCAAGGAAGAGTTCTTGGATCATTCTCTACCCCATCTTCATCTTCTGCATCTGCTAGTAGGCCTTAAAAGTTAGATAGAGATGTTTGGATATACACACACACACTCCGTACCCATATCTCCAATAATCCTAACTTATCAACAGCATCCTCTGCAACCTGTCATTAATTAATTGTAGAATCACATTGTTTCTTTGGCCTAAAACAACCGTCTTCTTCTTCTCATTTTTCTTCTCTGGTTTTGTGTTATCTCCATTTGACCCAAAACCTTGAATCTTTTCAGTAAGTTCAACAGGCTCAAGAGCCGCAAAAGCTGTTACAACTTCCCATGCCACAATGTTCCAAACTGTTTCCAAAAGCATTTTCACTTCATGTATAAAATTACCAATGTCCTTTGAGAGATAGAAACCAAAAGCTCTCCTACTTCCACTGTCTAAACTAGAATCAGCGGGGCATTTCTTTGCAAATATTCCTTCGAGACTTGACCTCAGCTCATTGCTAGCCATGGAAGCTAGATTAGTGCTGCTGCCAATCTCAACAGCACTATACGTACCGCTTCCTCTACCCCAACACCCGAATTCAACTCCACTCGCGCTTTAGAATGTACCAATTTCACCTGCTCCCTCATAGTTTCGTGAACTACAGGAATTTTCGAAACAGATTCTATCTTAACCTTGCCCACCAACGTGGACCCATTAAGTAGAACCTTCATGTCACTGCAGACACCAAGTTTCTCTTTGGAAGCATGTCCGTCCCCAGAATCCATCAAATCGAATGCATTTACATCAGCCTTCGACGCCTCACATGATAAAGCAGCAGCAAAATCCACAAGCGCACACAACGCCGCAAATTGGTGATCCAAAATCGCGGAAACCCCAAGCAGAGAAGAGTAAGAACTCTCCAGCAGACATCTTGTCTTCAGTCACATCGACTTCATCGAATTTCAAATTTTGAGACTTCGAATTCAAGGCCTCCGCAATGAGTTCAGGAAGAAGAGCTCGGATGCCGCGGGCATTAGAGAGGAGGAGCTTGTTCAGAAGCACAACGGAGATGGCCCTGCGATCCTCTAGGGTGAGAAAGTCATTGAAGATAATCTGGTGCTTGCAGGAAGTTGTTGAAAATGAAGGGATTATCTGGTGTCAAAACAAATCAGGCGGTCATTTGTTTTGTCATTCTCTCTACTTCTTTTGTTTCTGTTTTTTCCCCTGAAGCTGCAAATTGAAATTTAAGAAAAAAAAGAAAAGAAGGAGAATTTTAGCTTTTTTTTATTTTTTATTATTATTACTTTTACTTTGTTTTTAAAGCTCCCATCCAAACAAATAAATTAATAAAAAAAGTATTTTATTTTTTAAAAAAAGGACTTATATATATATATATATATAAATCCCATCCAAATGGATTAATTTTAACCGAAAGCCAGTAATCTGATCTACGCAAAATCCTGACAGTCACAATTGAATCGTTTTTTTTTTTTTGAACCATCGATTCACGACTGAATGTGTTTGCAAAATGGAAACAAAAATAACTTTCAACTATGAGCCACATAGGTTGGTCAAAGATTTTTTTTTTTTTTTATTTTTTGTGTCAGAGTTGGTCAAAGAAATATGACCCTTCCTCTCTTGCAAACAATGCTTATTACTCTCATAGGAAGTGAATAATTACATTATAAAGGTTCAAAAATTAGTTTAGTTAGCCATTTTATGAAAAATTAGTGTGTTGATTTTTCTAAAATACATCTTTTAATCATTTGCATTAAAAAGTACTCTCTTAACACAAAAGCTAAGTTGGTAAAAAGGACCGGTCTTTTACAAGCCAAGGCTCAAACGTGCCTGTTTATGCATAGCTAAAGAAAAATAGTTACTTTTTTGAAAGCCGACCCTTTAACATAAGGCCTAGGGTCAGCCCTATAGGGGCTGTAAGCTCTTTTAACAATATTTTATTATTTTCTTTAAAGAAATAAAATTATAATAATGAAAGTCTTAATTTAATACATAAATGTTGTCAAAATTAAGATGTAAACGATATTTATTGTGCAACAAATAAAAAAAAAATCACAAAGATATAATCAAAGGTGAACTACTGTCTACATATCACATAATTAATGAGAAGACTTAACTAAAAAAAAAAAAAAACTTCTTATAAATATATCTTGAAAAGTGTAAGTAGTTAAGAAAAAATGATGCATTTATCAACCTAGAATCATATATGTGGACCGTTGAGTTAGGCTGGTTTAGGAGTTAGGAAAATTGAATCATTTAATAATGCTATTGTTAATTCATAAAAACTAATAATATTTCAACACATTTTCTTCTCTTTTCTTTGATTTTTGGGCTCACATTGTGCATATAAAGAGATTATAGAAGAAAATGTGATGTGAAAAAAGCAAACTCAAATTTTTTTTAAATCATGAGTTAAATGCATATAGTTGTAATTATTTGTGAAAGTTAAAGAGCTCAAGAATTTCTCCTTCATGCATGTAAGTGGAAGATGACAAGTTGTAAAAGCTCTCAAAGATCATGGGAAGTTATGAGGGGAAGGAAAGAATGCAATAAGAAGATAAAAAAGAACATTATCAAAGAGAAGCCTGCATTTTCCGTGGAATTGTTGTAGCCAAGCCAATTCAAAACTACCTTAAAAGATGATCCTACTATCTACCCTTTCGCCATGGATTCACCATAGTCAAGTCATAGTGAAATCACCTGAAAAAACATTGACTCTGTTTGACAATTCACCATGGGTTCACCATAGTGAACCGACGACGAATGCACGGAACTGATGTTGTGTGTTTTGAAAATTGAAGCAGAAAAACAAGTATAAACTTAGGGATAGGCCAAAAATAACTCATTCTGGACTTCTTGGACGTTTTGGGTGCTAGGATCTGGCATTTAGAAGAGTTTGGAGCTTTGGGGTTGAAGTTAGACGAGATTTGAAGCTTCAATTCTTGGTTTTTCTCATTCTTCTTCCCTTTCTTTGCCAGGTTCTTGACATGACTGTAATTATTTTGGATAGTTATCGCTATTTTAAGATTTTGTAAAGTTAAACTCCTCGTTCTAGGATTATTTTAAGCCTTGTATGGATTAAGACTTGATTATTCATCTTTTAGTAGTTAAGGATATATATGTGTTGATTTTATCATTTACTTAATGCTTCTAAATATTTGGCCACCATTTAGATTGATTTGTTCATTTGGATTTGATTTGAGAGAGCTAATCTAGGTGTAGAACTTAGTTAAAATCATGCTTGACTTGAAATTTAATTGATAAATAGACATTTTGTTAGTAAAATAGAGATATATTTACTAATATTGCATTGTCACATTAAGGTTGTTTTTTAAAGTTGACTTTCATTAATTGTAGCAAGAGATTGTACATTTTAATGAAAAAAAAAAACTTGATTTTGACTTGAGAGAACTTTGTCAAGTGTTTTTGAACCTTAGACTAACACATATATTCATTGAAATACTATTGAGAGAGGAAATTAATATGGTTTTATGAAATGAAAATGGGAGAAATTATCCTCTGTTCCATTTAATCCTTGAAGTTAAAGAATCATTTGCTTTATCACTTGTTAGTCTTAAAAAAGTAGTTTTCAAATTCCATTTCCACATCAAAAACTTGTTTTAGCTCAATTTTATTGAATTCATTAAATCTCTTACTTAATCAATTTGTTAGATCAAATCTATGGGAATGATCTATACTTGAAACTTGTTTTAGCTCAATTTTATTGAATTCATTAAGTCTCGTGCACTTACCATTCAAACAACTCTTTTGGCTAAGAATGTTTGGTAGCTCATTTATGTTGCAAATGATTCTATTATCTCTGGTGTTCTCAAACCTAAATGTAATGACCCAAGAATATTAGAATTTTTAAAATCAACGTTAATTACTTAATTGATCAAGCAAGTTAATAATTGAAATAAAAGGGGCAGTGGAAGAAATTTGGGTATAGCTGAAAGTGGTTGGGATAATAATATTTTATTATTAGACTTGCCTATTTCATATCTATAATTAAAATTTTTGACAAGTAAAAAAAAAAAAACAGATTTGTAAAGGCCCATAAAGAATATATATATATATATATATAAGGAATAAAATAAGTAATATATAGACCTTGTCATATTTTTCCCCAACACCCTCCTATATATCGCTTTTCCGTCAAGTATAGAGTAAAAAGTGTAACATCCTAAATTTTGGAATTAGAAATATTGTTTGGAAATTTATGATGAAAATTTGGTCAAAAAATAATTATTAGAATTTAAGGACCCATTTTCTTGAGAAATTCAAAGAAAATAATTAGAGGTTGATTTATAGCCCAAGATTTTTACAGAGATTACTTTAACTGTTAAAGAAGTTAATTAAGGAGGAAAATCCTTATAAAACATTAAGGATTCGTTTTTAGCATTTATTTTGTAATTAAGTAATAATGTAGAGACAGGGGAATAATTAAATTTAAAAAAAAAAACAGAAAAAAGAAACATGCGTTGTTCCCTTAGCTAGGCAGAACCATATATACATATATACTTAAGTATTTTTTTTGATATAGACATATATACTTAAGTAGAACCATTGAAATAACCCCATGACCCATATATCCATCATGAAATTCACCTGATTCATTCCACCGGCCCAACTACAAACAAAGCCCATATCCCTTTTAAAACTTAAGTCTCTTCGGCCCAGATACTCAAGCCAACACGTGATATAGCAACATATACCAGAACCTACCAACGGAAGTTGGCATGGATGGATGGGATCCTTGCCCCTTAACCATCCGCTCCCGTGTTCGAGGCCGGGGGAGATGGGAATGGAGCGTACTTCCTTGGGAGACCTCGCCCCTTAATTGGCCCTGCAGAAGGTCAGAGTGGTGTGCCCACTTGCCCACCATTTTTTTTTATCCAAAAAAAAAAAACATATACCAGAACCTGAATATTAACCCATTCTCTCATACCAACTAGGGCTAAGCAAATGACCTGCACTCCGCCCAACCGCCCGCACCCCACAAATTTTTCCCCGAATTAACCCCGCCCAGATTAGGCCTGTCACGGGTACGGGCCTGCCCCGTACCCGTTTACTACATACGGGCGGGTCATGGGTTGAGGGGCGGGGCACTCGTGCCCGCCCGTGACCCGTTTATATGTTATTTCTTTCCCCTTCCCCTCCTTTCCTCAGGCTTACACTCACGCACGTCACGGGTAAAGTAAAGTCGGAGACTATTAGTGCGGCTAGAGCAGAGGTGCAGAGGAGAGAGGACTCTGTAGTCTGTACACTCCAATCTCCATGAGTCCAAAATTAATTTCAATTTGAAACTTTCCCGTGTCAAACCCTAGCAGAGTACGCCAGTTGCTCGCATATCGCAAATCACAGTCTTAATCTCGTTCGCCATCTCCATTTCTCGCAAATCGCAATCACTCGCTCGCAAATCTCCATTTTTATTTTCAAACCCTAAAGCCGCTCGCCGTGAACTATTCTTCCCCCTCAGTGGCTGGCCTCAACGACTCCCCCTCCCTCTCGCCCTCAACAGCTCGCTTTCACGCTTGCCCAATAATGTTAGTATCATTATGAGTTTCTTGAGTTACTTTTCCATTTTTTCCCTACTTAATATGACCTATTGTTTGTATTCTTCTTATTGTCTGTATCTGTATTGAAATTGTTGTCTGAGAGTGAGACCTCGGCCCCATGATCTCTTGCTGTTGTTGTCGGCTGTCTGTCTATATCTGTTTGAAGTTTGGATGCTGCGATTTAGTTTGTATGTCTATATCTATCAAACATTGAAAAAAGGTATATATTACTGAGGGACAAGAGATGGTGGGTGGGGTCAATTGGTCGATGCTTGAGTGAATAAATAATCACAACTTCACAATTCAATGCACCTATCTGTATCTACTTAAAGATTGAATCTGGATTTGTGAATAGTCAAAACTCCCAACCCCTTTTGGCCATATATATGTGACTGTACTGGTCCAAAGATGGGCGAACCAGCAATAAATACAGGGTGTGTCCCCTCACATAGCCTCTTGCATGTTCCTCACTTCAAATATTTTATTCACTTTTCTTTGCTCACTACAAGTTCCTTTTATTTTATTCCCTTTTGGCCATATATGTATAGTGTTACTGGATGACCAGAATTTTTATTTGATTATTTGTTTATTTGTTTTTATCTTGAAATTAGCATGGCACATATTCCACCAAATAATGTTCAAGGGCAAGCTCCAAGTGTTGTAGTGGAAGCTACTCAAGCTAGTAATGAAGCACAACGTATTGCTGCCCATGTTGAGAATGAGAAGACAAATGAGGGACAAGATAATGATTCCCAACCTAGAAAAAAAAAGAAGGAAAGAGTCATTTGATATATGGAACCATTTTACAAGGTTGCCACTTGCTGAAACTAAAGGAAAACATAGGTCAAAGTGCAACTATTGTGTAGCAACTTATGCGAGTCATCCTTCACAAGATGGAACTAAACAATTATGGAGACATTTTGGCAAGTGTCCAAATAGTCCTAACAAAGCAAGAAAGGGTCAAAGCTTGTTCGCGACTACGACAAATCAAACAGTGACTCATCACTTATTCAGTCAAGAGTGAGGTAGAAAGGCTGTTGCTAAGTACATCATAAAGGATGAGGTGCCTTTCCGAGCTATGGAAAAGGAGGGGTTGATAGAACTTTTGCAAGAGTTTCCTAAATCTCAAATGCCATCAAGATGGACAGCTGCTAGAGATTGCTATGGCATATATAAAGAACAAGCAAATATCTTGAAAAAATATTTCAAGACTTCTAAAGTACTTGTGTCTTTCTCAACCGATTGTTGGACATCTATGCAAAATAACAACTACATGTGTTTGACTGCACATTGGATTGATGATGATTGGATTTTGCGGAAACGCATTCTGAATTTTTGTGAGATTAAAGATCATAGAGGTGAGTCAATTGCCAAACAAATTGAGAATTGCTTATTTCAATGGGGCATTGACAAAGTGTATATGATCACAGTTGACAACGCTTCTGCCAATGATTCTGCAATTGCAATCCTAAAAAAGCGTTTCAAGAGTTGGGATGATTTTGCAATGGTATGTGATGGGGAATTTTTGCAAATGCGGTGTGCTGCTCACATATTGAACTTGGTTGTTTCTAAAGGTCTAAAAGAAATGAACAAGTCTATTGAGCTCATCCGACATGCTGTAAGATATGTTAAATCTTCTCCATCAAGAAGCGTAAGTTCATCATGTTGGCTGAAATAGAACGAGTTGAATCAAAGAGCCCTCTTACCTTGGATTGTCCCACGAGGTAATTTTTTTAATAATTTGTTTGAATGAGCTTTGATATGATAATATATTGATGTTTAATTGTTTTTCATTTCTATCATATCATTAGGTGGAACTCAACATACCTTATGCTTGAGAGCGCGGTTAAGTTTGTCAAAATCTTTACTTGGATGGAGGAGGAGGATGAAGAATACAAACAATACTTTAAGAAGAAGAACGTAGATTCCAGTCGAGACACTTTTATCTTGATTGATGCTCGGATGGAGGAGGAGGATAATACAAGTACAACTACAAGAAGGATTGTTGAACCTTCAATTTCGCCTCCTAGTGCATATGATTGGAGCACTACAAATGAGTTTCTTGGATTTTTAAAATTGTTTTACAATATGACATTAAAGTTTTCTGGATCAAACTATGTTACAAGTAACACTTGTTTCCAACACATAGTTTCAATTCAGACAAGCTTTGAATCAAATGCAAGTAGCTCCTACTCTTTGCTGGGTCATATGTCAAGAAGAATACCATCAAAGTTTAACAAATACTGGGGGGCAGCTGAGAAAATGAATCCTCTACTACAACAAAAAGGGTCAATAACGTCCATTTTTAAGCCTTTTTGACGTCCTATTTCATGGAGACGCCTATTTGGGGGGCGTAAAAAAGAGAAGACCAACGACGTCCTAATTTTTAACTTACCATAAGTACTTTTTTTAAAAAATAAAATGCAAAAACGTATTCCGGTATTCTGATCTGGTGTAGACGCTGGAGATAGACAGATCGAAAAATGCAAACTCGCTGAAACAAAAAACGCAAAATCTCAGAAGAAAAAACCAAGAAATAAAATAGATCATTCTCTTGATCGGGTAGCTGAGACATGCCCACTGGTTTTCTTCCAAGCAATAGCAGGAATCGAAACATATCACAAAATCGAAACAAAAACGCAAAATCTCAGAAGCAAAATCGCAAAAACAAAACAGATCGAGAACCAAAATAAATAGCAAAATCGCAACATAAATGCAAAATCTTAGAAACAAAACAAATCAAGAACCAAAACAAATTGCAAAATCGCAACAAAAATGCAAAATGTCAAGTACCACAAAACAAATCGAGTTGTCGGAGTTGAAATCGAAGGAGCCGACGATTTCGTCCTCGCCGTCTTTCACAAATTTGAGGAGATGGGAGTGGAAGAGTGGCCACGAGAAGGTAATGGCAGATCCACCTCCTTTTTTCGCAGATCTGAGGAGATGGGAGCGGAGGACGCCATTAGAGATGGGAGCGGAGGATGGAGGCGGCCAGATTTGCAACTCCACAAGTCTAACGAGGAGGAGTGGCGGCGAAGACTAAGAGGATGAAATGAGAACACGAAGGCGGCAAAGGCTGAGAGAATGAAAAGATGAATACGAGAAGTGTTAGTTCTCTGATGGTTTTGATGATTCCCAACAACTACAAACAATTAAAGAGGTTTTGCTCTTAAGTGTCAAAACTCTGTTTAAGAGAAAACCTCGAGGTTGGGTTTGTAACCTCGAGGTTTGACCTTACAGAAACTTTAAAAAGTCAAGTGATCTGATGTTACAAAACTTGGTTTCACAAATACTATGTGAAACCTCGAGGTTGAGAAGTCAACCTCGAGGTTCTGGTCTTCTTGGAAAACCCAAGTTTCTTCATTAACACTTGCAACCTCGAGTATGAAAAGCAAACCTCAAGGTTTAACCCATACAGAAAGGTCTCGTTTTTCATCAAGCATGGAAACCTCGAGGCTCATGTTTCAACCTCGAGGTTGGACACTTTGATTTGAAACTTAAGTTTGATGAAAATACTTTGAACCTCGAGTATAATGTTTCAACCTCGAGTTTTATCACTTACAGAAAGCACACTGGTTTTCAAAGTATTGAAAACCTCGAGGTTAAGATTGTAACCTCGAGGCTGAGCCTTATGTTTAATATTGAACTTTGCATTTTCAAGGGCCAACCTCGAGTATGGATTTACAACCTCGAGGTTGTCGGGCTCCAGTGAAAAATGAAGTTTTGAAACAAGCTTCAAACCTCGAGGTTACCTTTGAAACCTCAAGGTTTGTGAGCTAGTGAGATTTTTCAGAAGGCTTCTCTTTAAGAGAAACCTCGAGGTTCACATAGCAACCTCGAGGTTGGATGTTTTAAAACCTGTGCTTGCCTGAAACCTTCAAGCAAACCTCGAGGTTGGATGAACTAGCCTCAAGGTTTGTGACCGTTGGTGCATTTTCAAATTTGTGAAATCTGCTATATCTTGTTGTTTGATCTAATTGCTTTCATATATCATTCACTCATGTTCCCAGATATGTTTAACAATCTTTGTTGAGTGTGTTCAGTCATTATAGATCAAGATTATTGAAGATATGTGATAAAAAGCAAAAAGGTGAACAGTGCATTTAATGCACCTGCACAATCTCACCTACTTTCGGCTAATCCATCTGAGCACGTCTAATGAACGTTAAAGGAAGCTTACTACATCAAGTAAAGTCAATTCCAACGGGCAGAAACTCAGAGAGCCACCTCAGACAACATTAACTCTTGGATTAGCAGAAGTTTAGAGAGAGAAGATGACCAGAACTTAAGCAAATCACTTCCAACGGTTGGAATTATCTCACAACGGTCATTTAATGTTCTCTACCTATAAATAGAGAGCATTAACTTCATCTCCAGCGGATACACCTACTCTGAGCGAAAATCTTCTAAGTTCATTCATTGTGTATTAGTTTTTCACTTGTAATAGTATCTTTTTGATACTTTGAGCTTCAGTGTTTATTCTATCTACTCTTTGAGAGAGTTTCACTTGTAAAATCATTTATTGATTGTAACAACTACAAGTCAGGGGGCTTGGTAGTTGGGGTGTATTGATTACAACTTGTAAGGGGGAGTGTGTTCTAGAGAAAGAACAACTCTTAGTACAGAGTATGTAATCAATTTCATTGAGTTAGTGGATTGAAAATCCCAAGTGAGGCTTGGGGACTGGATGTAGGTCAGAGAAAGGACCGAACCAGTATAAATCTTGTTGTGCATTGCTTCTTCTTCCTCTCTCTCTGTTCTGCTCTGTTTTGAGTACTCACAAACAGAACAAGTGTATAAAATTTTAAAGATACCCAATTCACCCCCCTCCTGGGTATCAAGCTCCTGTTTTCAAGAAGATGAGCAGAAAAAGGAAAAGACAGGCGGAGAACACGAAGGTGTGGTAAAGGCTGAAAAGATAATTGAGAGAGGATAAGCCAAAAAAAATGAAAAGACAAGGCGGCAAATGAAAATTTTTGGCGTCTAAGTTTTTTATTTAGACGACAAAAGTGACCAAAAAGGAGGGGAATTTAGAAATATGGGCGGCAAAATGAAAAGTTGGGCGGTAAAAAGGACTACTTTTGGCTTCTAAGTTTCAAACTTAGATGCCAAAAGCATCAATGCTTTTGGCGTCTAATTTTCAAACTTAGACGCCAAAAGTGACTTTTCTCACATATAATTACAAAAATGTCACCACCTTTATTTTTTATTTCCTTTTTTTTTTTTAAAAAAGGACGCCTTTTAGGGAAGTAAAAGCCCTTTTTTTGTAGTAGTGCTATATTGGTTGTGGTTGTGATACTAGACCCCAGATATAAATTGACATATGTAGTGCTTTCACTGACCTTTTTCATGAACCAACAAAGTGCGAAGCTATGTTGAGGAAGATTACAACATTATTGTATCGTTTATATAACCACTATTCAACTACTGTTTATGTTGGTGAATCTTCTTCTCAACCAACATCGGAGCAAGGGGATCATGTTGAGTTATAACTTGAAATGCCCTTGGCATCTGGTGATGCTACATTCCAAAAGTTTCTGGCCCAGGCAAATGCAAAGAGTAATGTTGAGAAAATTCCAGAAGTGAATGAATACCTTCGAGCTGAATTGGTTGGTTATCGTGATTCAAAATTCGACCTCTTGGCATGGTGGAAAGGCAATGCTTGTAAGTATAAAGTGTTAAGCTTAATCGCACGTGATATTTTGGCTGTTCCAATCTCTACTGTCTCTTCAGAAGCAGCTTTTAGCATGGGGGGTCAAGTATTAGATGCATTTAGGAGCTCTTTATCCTCAAAGATGGTTGAGGCACTCATGTGCACAAAATTGGCTATCAGTGAAACATGAGACTGAAGCTATTGTTATCAGTATATTAATTTACATTTTCTATTTTCGGTTATTAATGTTTCATTTCATTTTTGTATTAGTTAATACATATTAATTAAGATTTATCTTCTTTCATTTTGTAGAGGTAGATGCACCAGCAGGAGGTGAATCTAAGCAGTGAATATTATTATTGTTCTGATGATGAATTTTTGATGTTTGAAGTCATCAAATGTGAACTTCAATTATTAATATTGTTCTTTTTTATGTTTGAATTGTGAAGTTGTGAAGATTGAAGTTTGGATTATTGTGAATTTGTGATTATTGAGCAGGTTAAAAACACAACCAAAAAAGGGGAAAAATTCTGTGGGTATTAAATTACTATTGTCAATTTGTCATATTCATTGATGTGGCATGTGGGTATTTTTAAATCCGTCAGTACTGGATGAAGGCTAGAAGCCCTGTTGCAACTTGCATGAAATCATTGAAGATTATTGTGAGTTGTGATTAATGCATTCAAGAAAAAAACGCAAAAATGAAAAAAAAAAACGCAAAACATGTTTTTATGATTAATGCATTCAACAATTTGTGATTCATGATTATTAAGCAGGTAAATAATTTAAAAAAACGCAAAAAAAAAAAAAAAGATTTTTCGGGGCCCAAAAAACACAACAAAAAAAATATGTTTTGGGCCCAAAAAACTGTTTTGGTTCTGGGCAAACAAAAAGAAACAAATCTTGGCCCCAAAATGTTTTTTTTAAAAATAAAAAAACCCACAATGCCTAAACGGGTTCCCCGGACTTGTTTAGGCGTACCCGTTTAACCCGTACCCGTTCAACTCGTCCCTATACCCGTTGTGCCCCGTACCCATTCAATTTAAACGGGCGGGCCGTGAGTTACCCCGGGGCAACCCCACCTACCCGTTGCTCACCCCTAAATACCAACTGCAACACGAAAGCACAACAGAAAAGGAAAAAGAAAATCATCATAGCGTGGTTTGCTGAAAACACCGTACTGATGATCTTATTTTCGACTGATCACTGAGCATGCACAAGAATAGTAATACCAGCAGCACCATACTCCTTCTCTGAGCAAATCTCATCGAGCCCTCAACCACGCCGATTACACGGTGGTCCTTCTCCTTCAGTTCATTCTTTTGCCACGTCGGACTAGACCCTTAAAATTCTATTTAAGCCTTGCCTTGGTTCTCATTCATCCTATTGGTGTCAAACTTGAAACAGAACCAGATTTGAGAGTGAGAACCAAGATAGAGAGACGAGAACGTGAGACGAGAGAGAGTGAGGGAGAGAATTTCTGGTAGGCTTCATTCTCTGCATTTGCGCCAAAAAACAGGGGCTGGGTTCAGCAAGGTCCTCGACGTGCAAACAAGCAGGAGTTGAACGCAAGCTTTCGGATATCTTCGTCGTTGTTTTTTTTTTTTTGGTCTGTCATCTTCCAGCGGTAGCTTGCCGTGAGTTAAGTGTGCTGCATCTGCATTTGGAAAACTGAAGAAAGCAACTAATATATATATATATATATATATATATATATGCATGTGCTTGTCAGTTTGCAATTGTTTTTGAAAAGAAAAAGAAAACAAACCATCTATTATATGAACCATAATGATAAAGAGAAAAAGAGTTACTGTAGATACAAAAAGAAAAGGAAAAAAAAAAAGAAAAAAAAAAGAATGAGAGAGCTGCACATGGAAAGCTAAAGAAATAAAGAGGAAACTTTTGTTGTCATTCATATATATATATATATATATAACCATGTACTTGCTGTCAAAACCTTATTGTGCTATCATGTAGTGTATATGTATATATATATATATATATATATATATATATATATATGGTGATGTTGGACTTGGAAAGAAAATGCTTTCATAAGCTATATATACAAGTTACCGTGAGCGTTAAGGGGAAAAGAATTTATACAAGTTACCGTGAGCATATTAAGGGGAAAAGAATTTGTTGACATGTTCAAAGCTTACGAATATAGTTACATTTGGGAAACTATGCTGTCATGGGAATATATATAAATGTTGTTGCACCTGGGGGAGTAATAGGAAAACTTTGCACATATATTGAATAAAAATGTGGTGTTGGATATATATAGGGTTAAGTACCAATTTTACCCCTGAAGTATGAGTCCAGGAGCGATTTTATCTCTTAAGCTTTCGAAGGAGCAATATTGCCCCTGAGGTATCAAAATGGAGTAATGTTGCCTCTCCGTTAGAAACCCTAATGGTCAACGTTCGTTGATCGTTAGGGTTTCTAACAGAGGGGCAACATTGCTCCATTTTGATACTTTAGGACAACATTACTTCTTCGAAAACTTAAAGGGCAAAATTGGAACTTCACCCTTCCTAAAATAATTTTTCAAAATCACGAAGTATTTTTTTTAATACCAGCCAGTATCCCCAGTCAGCATCCTGAAGTATCTTTTTAGTACCTGTTAGTACACTGAAATATTTTTTCAACTTCCTAAAATAATTTTTCAAAATTATGAAGAATTTTTTCAACGAACATTAACCGTTAGGGTTTCTAACGGAGAGGCAACATTGCTCCGTTCTGATACTTCAGGGGCAACATTGCTCCTTCGAAAACTTAAGAGGCAAAATTGCTTCTAGGCGCGTACTTCAGGGGCAAAATTGGTACTTAACCCGATATATATATATATATGTCAAGTTGCAGCACCTGTAGATATAGGAACAACATGAAATGCTAGTGATCATAGTAAATACATATATAATTATGAGATTTACTTTTTTCATGTTGCACGAGAGAAACAAGATTCCTACACACACATAAAATGGTGGGACCCACATATATATAGTGCTAATTATATATATATGCGGGTCCCACCATTTTATATATGTGTGACATGAGAAAACATTTCTCCTACAACATGAAAAATGTTTTTCCCTATAATTATATGACAAGTTATTTCATGTGCAATTGGAAAACCTAACTGTGTTATTATGGATATATATGTATCATAATAAAATGAATTTTTATGTTGTTAGTATTTATAAACTCCTATATAATAGGAGGTAATCTAACTAATTCCTAAATTATTTCACTTATAATATTATTTACAAAATAATATATATATATATATATATATATATATATATATATATATATATATATATATATATATATAGTGAAGCATATTTTATGTGGTGTGAGCATCTATTAATTCTCTCAAAATTAATTGTAGAAAAATAAAAATAAAAATAAAAATAAAAATAAAAATAAAAAATAAATATTGTTTTTATCATTAAAAGGTGTATTATTATTAAGGGAACTTTTAGGGGTTGATCCATTTTTAATCCTCTCAAAATTAATTCACCTAGTTAGTTACTTTTTGATGCAAGTGACTAATGACAATGATAAATATTTATAGACATGCCTTGACACTCTACTGATCCCAACACCTTCGGATGGAATTAAGGATTCAAGCTTGAGGTGGGTAGCTGTTATCTTATTAGCTCGTATGTATGTATTCACGTATGACTGATCATGGTTGCTAGATAATTTGCATGTGTGTATCCTAGCTATGAATTGAGTCTATGTGTTTCATAGGGCTGCGTGTCCTAAAGGGCTACGGTTCTTGGCCGATAACTGCAGTTACGATGCGATATATTTATTATAAATTATTCTATGCTTAACATGTGTTGTGTTGTTATTTATATTTCATACCTACATATGAGATTAACTGTTACCCTTGGGGTTCATTCATTTGAATTCCAGACCGCATGACAGAAACAGGTAGTGGATCGGGTTCAAGAAGAAAGATGCAGCTGTAAGGGATACAATAGAAGGGATATTTTGTGATAATATAAGTAATTGGGCTGTAATTATCGTTTATCATTTGTCTATTTTTGAATTATTGTATTAAGATTCCCCTATGGGATAAATTCGAATTGCGAAAAATTTATCTTCATGTTTTCAAACTAAGTTATTTTAAGAAAGTTTTTATTCTGCGACTAAGCCTTCCAAATTATTTCAATGCTTGTACGCTTAAACTCTGATAAATATACGCGTATTAAGTCAGAGCGTCACAAAGAGAGGTAGGAAATTTCTACAGTTTGCATGTTCGATTGGTGATTAGCGGGGTCGTCCTTCTTCTCTCTTCCGTTGCTGGTGCTCGTACGAGTAAATCTTTGTCACTTGCTCTATTATCATCATTTTCCTCTCTGGTTCCTCCAAGCTCCTACATCTGTTTTGTTCGATGTTGGTGTGTGTGTATGCCAACCTAACCTGCTGCAGTTGTCTTCCATAATCGTTGCAATCTTTCTCTTCTATTTTGTAAAGCACTGCTTGTGCGTGAGGTGCTGAATGTTTTTCACCCTTCCTGTTCCTCTTGTGCACCAATTATGTGTAAGGTAGGCTCAAAACTTTTCTCCCTTTTTGTTGTGCGTTGTGGATCATGTAATATTGAATTCCTCACTTTGATTGTCTTTGGCGATATATGCTTGTGGGATTTAAGTATCTCTTCATTCCTTTGAAGCTGGACGTTTAATGTGAGATTTGAGGGAAATTATAACTCAGATGAGTGTTTTATTGTGGCCAAAATAATATAGGTTTTAAATTGATTCTTGGTTAAGATTTGAGTTTGGGAAGCATGGTAATATTGTATATCCAAATTTGGAAGATTTTAGGCAAGGGATTTGAAGAGTAAGAAGTTTGGTAATGTTGTGTGTTTAGTATTGTACACAAGGTGTTTGTAAATATGCACAAAAGAAAATTCGGTTGGACTAAAATTGTTTAAATTCTTTATTGAAGCTTGGATAAGTATGGATTATGCTTATATTTATATGCTTGTGTTGCGGTGGTAAGGGGTGAGTTGGTAACATAATTTTAAAGCGTATACGAAAGGAAGAATGAGGGGTTCTCTTTATGCTTGATTGGATTGTTATTGAGGTTGCTTTTTAGTTATAGTATAAAAAACAATGATCATTATTTTTAATGTACTTTGCAATAAAACTAATGAATTAACCTGAAAGAAATTGATTTATAATTTAAGGGCCAAACTTGCTTGTTTTATTGTTAGTCTTTGTGATACCATTAGGCATTTGATTGTGCTTATTGAATTGTTGATTATTGATAAACGATTTTCAGAACACAAGTTTAAGTTAGAATAATGAGAGGCTAATTATGAGGCATATGAACTCTTATATACATAGAGAGAGAGAAGGAAAGAAGAATTTGGTTTTTGAATTTTGAAAAAAGAAGTAATGATGGTTTTATTTGGGAAAAAATGATATGTGGATGAAGTAGATAATGCTAGAATGAAGAATGTTACTGAATGAGATATTACAAAAAGTTTATAGAAGTTATAAATGAAGCAATATTTTTGTTTTGGAATATTAGGGGAGTAAGGAGTGAATATCACTACAAAAAATAAGACTTTTGGTGGCGACAAAAGTTGCCGCCGAAAGTATAACTATCGCCACTAAAAGGTTTTTCAGCGGCGACAATATGTCGTCGCTAATACTACTATCGCCAATACTTTTGGCGGCAAGATTTCTATGTCGCCGCTGAAAGTAGACAATCAACAACATTTGTCGCCGCTAAAAGAGGAGTATAAGTGGCAACTTTTGTCGCCGCTGAAACATGTATCAGCGGCGACTTTTATGTCGCCACTGAAACATGTATTAGCGGTGACAAGACAAAAGTCACAATTTTTTCCTTTTTTAAAAAAAATTAACATCAGCGGCAACAATAGTCGCCGCCGAAAGTCACATTTAAAAAAAAAAAAATTAAATGGAAAAAATTCCAACAGCAATTGTATCACAGTGGCAACAAATCCACCCCACAATAGGTAGTGTTTCAAGTCGCCTCACAAACTAAATCATTTACTTCAACCCTCAATAACCAGCACTACACAAATGCTAAACAGAACAATACAGATTCAGTTCAAAGATTCAAGTTCCCTCAATGAAATTCCAAAAACCACTTATTTAGTTCTATAACTCAATTCACAAATTTACTTTACAGGAAAAACCAATAGAAACTTCATAATAAATCAGAATGTATGCAAATAATCTCTCCTAGACAAACAATTGCAAGTGAATTTTCAGCAAGATTATCACAAATACAAGTACTATTAAAACTCAAATTTCAAGGAATAGAAGACAATTCCAGAACAAGTGTGAGATTTAAAAATTCAGATTCAGTTATAGCAGCAAGAAATCAAGGATGCACTAAGTAACTCAAATGATCATTGGAGTGTTGACTTATGCAGGTGATTCTTCTCAGAGCTCTAAGAGAGCTTAAGCTCATAGTCAATGCTAGTATTCTGATAGATTCAGTTAAAATGGAGAGACAACAATGTCTTCCAGTTCAAAAGGTATATTAGCATTTACAAGTGACAAGACCTGAACATGGAACAGGTTTCTACTGTAATTATGAGCCAATAAGTTCTGTAGAAATTTTAAGAGGATAATTAGGGAAACAGACAGAAGGATTGCAAAGAACAAGGCCTTAAAAAGTATGACTACCAAGGGGAAAGGAAGCTAGTAATGGGAAAATTGGATAGAAAGAGGAAGAATAATATCAGAATACAAAGAAATAGGAGAAAAAGGAAGAACAACATCAACCAAGTTTTCAATAGTGTTTCAGCTCTGCTACATACAATTAAAAGAAGCCAAAATCAATTGAACAAAGCTTTACCTCAGTCAGAAGAACTCCCATCTTCAGTACCCTATCAATGAAGCCCATGGCAGATTGATGCAATATCTCATTCAGGTTTATCTTGTTCCAGTTAAAATCATGAAAAGGAAAGACCTTAAGAAATCATTGGAGAACTAATGAAGCACTAAGTTATGTTCGATTCACCTCTTCAACATTTTAGATTATCAAATAATTCTTCCCTCTTCTCTTCTTTTAGTGTCTTCGAATCTGCACAAGAAAACAATTTCTATGGTTCATATGTGGTCTTGTTTGCATTGAGTCTACATATATTATTTGATGCCAGAAACAGGAATGAAGAAAATTAAAGATTACAACGAAACTTAAAAGATAAATTAGCATGGTGTAAGAGAAAAATATTTAGTCACAGTAAATTTGCTCTCTTGCCACAGCAATGCCCACCTTGGGGCCTTTAAGCAGGTTGCATTCACACAGACCGCTGGCTGCAAGAGCATGAAAATTTGACAGTGATAGTCAAAGTGATGACAAAGTAAACAGTTGATGACAAAGAACAAAAAATTATAATCTAAAGTAAAATGTATAAAAACTCATTTATTTTGAATTTTATCTTGACAACTAAGTTTTTGGTTAATAGTCTGCAAATTACCTCAGTACACTTGAATTGCTGTTCAACATTCTTTACAACCCCACCACATTCTAAGCACTTGAAAGTTCCCTGGAGAAGCTCAGGTCGAACCTCACTTGTCCTTGTCACCACTCCAGTCACAGACACTAGTTTTCCAATTTCAGGTGTAGTAGGTTCCCATAACCTGCCAGTTTTCAAATTTGGGGAATAAATAAGATCAGTTGAAATTAGCGTGAGCAGCAACAATCCTAGAAGAAACAAGTGAACTGTATACTCGTGCAGAAAGGCTAAACTCCCAGAAAAGTAATATACATGCTTAAATTTGATTCCTACAGAAAATTAACTCATTTAGGTCGGACTTAGATATAACAAATTGAAGCAACAAAAAACCCAAAAACTACAAATTTCAATTCCATACCTACTGACAAAAAAAAAATAAAAAATTATACGAGGAATCCAAAATTCATACGCAGAGCAAACATATATTTGAGTAGAACACCCACATCGAGGAATCCAAAATTCATACGCAGAGCAAACCCCCAAACATGATCAGACATTAACAAAATTCATACGCACTGGGCAGAGCATACCTTAGGGCTTAGACAGTAACATTTTTTTCCCAAAAATCCCAGATTGTCTACCAAACTTTGTAATTCCTTTCAAACTCCTAAACAAACAAATTTGGTGCAAGAGATTCGAGCACTGTCTACCAAAGAAACAAACCCTTATTTCGAACGCACTTGTTGCGGAATCGATAAAGAGAAAGCCCAGAAACGCCCTTATTCATACGTAGAGCAAGAGATTCGAAACTAGTGGTGGAAAACCGAATAGGAAAAGGAAGAAAACTTACCTCAACAGTGAAACTCACGGTGACCGTCAACGGACTAAGACGTCACTGGTGAGGAGAGGCGCCTGAAAGAACCGGAGAGGAAAACGAGGTTGAACAGATGAGGATGCAAGGTTGAGAGGGAGATGTCGAGAGGAGACAGGGGTGAAGGCAATGGGCGGGTTGGGTAACCCAAGCCCTAGCCCGTCCATTTAACTTTAAATAGGTGAAACCAGATCCTCTCCTTTTCTTTTTTTCTCTCTATCCCTTACAGTCCAATTTCGACCGTCCATTCCGTGATCCAACGGTCGAGATTAAAAAAAAACAAAATTTTTGTTTTTTGTCTTTTTCGAAAAAGACAAAAAATAAAAATTTTGTTTTTTTTTAACCTCGGCCGTTGGATCACAGAATGGACGGCCGAGATGCGCCTGGGAGGGATGGGGAGGGGAGAGAAAATGAGAGGATCTGGACCCTAAATAGGTATGGGCTAACCCATATCTATACCTCAATCCATCTAAACCGGTGTAAATGGGTTAGGATATAAATGAACGGATTTCACTAGATTTTGGGTAACCCATTTATATTTGACTTGTTTATTTTTTAAGAAAAAACATACATAAGCATTAAACACACATCCAAATTCATAACAACTTTCACATATTGCAAGATATTTGAAATCATTTGGATTATTTGGGATGCGGTGTGTTAGCTAAAAGATTGATTTAAATAAGAAAAAAAAAATTCTTTTTGGAAACAAAAGCTAGACCACATAAATTTGAAGAGAAAAAAAAGTAGAGATGGAGGAACAAATCAATGAGAATTTAATGAAATAACATTCAGATAGTACGACCTTGGCTTGCTCTCTCGCTCTGGTTTAGGGGATGAAGATGACACCTACAAATGCTAATCCACAAAGATTAGAAACTCTTATTCTCTTGTTCTGGTCAGTCGTGACAACTCACAAGTTGAATAGGCAAATATAAAAAGAAAGAGAGTGAGAGTCAATACTTATTAGGGTTATGGTAGTTAATAAAATAAAATAAAAATACTTAATGGGCGGGTATGGGCAACCCAAAGGTGTACCCATAGCCCGCCCATTTAATTCTTAAATGAGCGGGTTTTAACCCAACCCATTATGGGTCTTTTTGGGCAGGCTAAAAGTGGCCCAGTTACACCGGGTTGTGGGCGGGCTCACTGGGTTATGGGTTTCTTGCTCAGCCCTAGAAGGCTGTAGAATTTTTCGCAAGGGATGGGAGGGAAATGGAAAATCACGCAGAACAAAGGGCGTGGGACTGATAAAAGGGTGCTGGAATTGCATTACAAGGTTTTTTTTTTACCTAAAATTATAAACTGACTAAAAGTCACCACTGAAACACCTTTTCAGCAGCGACAAAAAAATGTCGCCACTGAAAATATAACCTCCGCGCCGCTGAAAGTATAACCTTCTCTTGGCGGAGTATTATTTTCAGCGGTGACACTATTGTCGCCACGGAAAGCTAACTTTTGGTGGCAACATTTTATGTCGTCGCCAAAAGTTGCCACTGAAAATCATTTTTTTGTAGTAAGAAATAAGAAGGAGAAATTGTATATTTTGGAGCACAATAGGTAAATGAATAACGTCCCATTATAAATTTTTATACATGACATTTTACTACTTGTTGTATTTTTAAATCTAATACCACAATTTTAAGGATGACTCAAGGAAATTTTACAAGATTTATTTAATTCTCTTATTGGTTTTGAAATCAGTAACAATTAAGGAATTTATTTATTGTTATTATTCGGGAAGGGTTTTATTGACATATTGAATTTGAAGGAAAGTTTTGAGATATTGTTTGCATACTTTCATGCTAGGGCATTCAATTATGTTGTATTTGATAAGGCTATTATGGTATTGAAAGAAGAATTTTTCATTGTTTTGATAAATTGGCTCCAAATATGCTTGGAAACGGTTTTGAGTGGATTAGAATACAGAACATTGGATACTAACAGCAGTACTATTAGTCCTTAACGCGCCATGGTTAACTCGAGTTCGCTTTGCATTCATGGCAATAGTACTCGTGCTTGATGTTCGTGAGATTCATTCACATGCTTGTTTTTCGTAGGTCTTGTACTTATGCTTGTTTCGTGGCCTTATGCTCCTCTTGCTTGGTTACTTACCCTCATGGACTGTATGTCCACACTTGTGTTCGTGGCCTTGAGATGTGTTTGGTTAGTTGCCCTCATGGACTGCGTGTCAACACTTGTCATTCGTTCTGTTGAAGCCCTACTTACAAATGTGATTTGAGATTCAGTGGTTTTAAGATGCTTTTGTTAAATAAGATGTTTTATCATGGATTTGGATTTATTCGTTTAATGATCTTATATTTAGTTTCATTTCTTTTGATTGTATGTTCTAGAAATATCCCTTTAAGCTTTAATAGTTATGTCTATTCTTATGCAACCATACAATTAAGAGTTACAACCATTCTTATGTGACAATACACAATATATAGGATGTGGGATTGAGGGAGTAAAAAATCTGAATAACACACACAAAACAATGTTCTCCTCCTTTTAAAATGATCTCTTATAAGAGTGTTTGATGAGCACTATTTATGTCATGTTTTCCTTGTATTTTATAACTAAATTGTATGGTGAATATGAGTTTTTCTGCATCTAATCCGAGAAAAAAGGCATTAATTCATTATACAGAGAACTTAAAGATAAATTCCACAGACATCCTAAACATGTGCTAAGAAAAGAACAAGTTATAAGGTTTTATGAGAAAGTCACATAACATAGTCGATACTATGCTATAACATTAGGACAGCGTTATCGAAGTGCAATACAATGCATCCCTGAGGCTATAGCAGAGTAAGTGACGCAATGCTATGCGGCATATGATCTGATCTTTTGTCAAGGTTGTTTTAGGAAATATAGTGCAGGTCGAGCACAATGGGTAGATTGCTGACATATTGAAATAGAAGATGCGGAGGATCGAAACTAAAGATTTAAAGAATCTCGTAGGATCAGTAGAATCAATCTACCGAGATTGGATAGAGAAGATACGATTAGATCTCGACAGATTAGGAAAGGCCCAGTTCGTTGAAACGTACGATGCAAATAGACCAGACTATATAAGGAAACAGTAGCCAGATCGAGTCGTCAAGAGTCAAAGACCAATCCTATACGGCCAGACTCGAAAGAAGAGTGAGGAAGTTGCGAAGCATGAGGACTCCAAGAAAACCAAATATCCTTCCTTGCAGTGAGACAGAGTAAAGAAGACATAGAATTGTGACGTGACAGGGCTTCTTCCACACCATCGGAACCTCCATCAAGCTTTTTGTTTCTTTTCCTTTGTTTAATTCCAGTCAAACTTTTTGTCATGGGCTATTCTGTAGTACTCTGTTTAGTGATTCCCTCGTCAATCATGAACTAACTCCCTAAGGCTGAACGAGGATGATTTTCTAAGTATAGAATGAACCTAATTGCTAGTTTTAATTCAATACATTCAGTTTAATTTGCTTATCAGTGATTTAATTTCGTGTTGATTAGCGAGAGTTAAGGGCTAGATCAGTGGCCTCGGCTTACCGAGAGGGAATCAAGGTTAGACATCTGAGAAACAGTGATTGCTAAGCAGGCTGGTGCAAAGCTTGACCTATTATTGTAGGCTTCAAACTTGGGTTTACTGCTTATAACCATAACACCTCAATTTGTAATGATAATCCAACTAGAAAAATCGCCATAGACATATGGGAGAAGTACAGACTAGGATTGTACGTATCGGACACAAGAGATTCGGTAGATTAGCGTGGTGGGTTAACTGAATAACTTTGTAAAGGGTGTTCATGCTGTAGCATTTGCGAGAGTTGTACAGTATGAATGCTATAGCAATACGTATAGGCAGCTGGAGGATTGATATGCTTAGAAAGGATTCCAAGTTCAGTTTGTCTTTTTACTGATATCTTCTTGCGACTACGATCATATAGTTATTCTCCTGTTTATTAGTATAGCTATAAAAACTCTCAACCAAATCAGATTTATCCTCTTGTTAAACACAACTAGTTTTGCAATTCGGTGTTATCATTTGGTATCCCAGTCTCTGTGGGACGATACTCTACGTACTCTTTATTACTTGTTCGACTGGTTCACTTGCCATCAAGGAAATCGACTAACAGCATTCTCTTCTCTTCCTCTCTTTGGTGTATTTGTTGTGTAACGTGATCAGGTCGGCATTGGTGCTCCGGTTTCGTGTGGGTACTTCAGTGAGTTAGTCAGATTCCAAGTACACCCAAAATTTTTACACAACCTTATGGCAGTATTTGGCACATGAGATTCAAGGGTTGAGATTTGTAACATGTATTATTTTTCAGAATTATATAGTCAGTTGTAAAGCGAAAAAATCATAATTATATTGAACAAAACTATATTTCATTGTATACATATATTTTTTAAGCTATGCCCTTATAATTTATGGTAAAATTTCTTCCAAAATTATATATATATATATATATATATATATATATATATATATATATATTTGTTAAAGTGAATTTTTGCCCAAAGATATTTTGAAAGGAGTTAAGAGTAATTATTGCTCTTTCTTAACCAGTAATGTTATGTCAACAATTAGTGCAGGATGAAAGACCTTTTTTACCCAACCTTTTTTTTTTCCTAGAAAAAAAAGGAGGCAACCTTGCATTGATTTTATAAAATTACAGGTAAAAAAAGATTATGGATCAAATTGCTCCACTTTTGTAGGTTGTTTATTCAAAGGGAAAACAAGTTAAAATTGTTTCTGACAAATCTAAGCAGTCGAAAACTGTATTTAAAAAAAAACCCCCCCTCAGTTGCACAAACAAGTCAGAAAACAATTGTCTCATATTGCCATGAATTGGAGTTAATTGCACCTCATTTCTTTCAGGGAGGATATAGTATAACCATACAGTTTGATGGAAACATTTACAATACAATTCCTTTTAATGATTATCATACACGGAATGAATTGATCGAGTGACATACTTAATAGTGGGTTGATTAGTGGTTTAGCTATCAACATATGGATTTGGCACATACCTTATCATTCTTTTTCATTATCATGTAACTTTATTCATGTTAATCTAATTGTTTGTTCTATATGAAGGTACTCATACCATAATGTGTTGAGGGACATCGAGAGAGTATAATTCTCATTCATCAGCCCCTATATAATAGGTCAACATCAGGGAAGAAAGAATATTAAATCTCAATCAAATCAAGTTAAAGACTATTATTTCTCGGTGAGAGCAACATCTAATATGTTATTTCTAGCGCCATTGAATGTAGGGTAATTAGTCATCACCTTTAATATCTTTTTACTATTCATAAATTGCTTAACTACATTTGTGCAAAATACTTTAGGAATCATTGGATTTTAATTGTCATCAATCTTAGAGCATCTTCAGGTTCCTTGATACATTATATGGACCCTTTAAAGCATGGCCAACTAGAGGACCATCCAGACATGTTGAGATTGTTTAATATGCAAGTTCAAGCTATATATATATATATATATATATATATAGTGATTCAAAGACTAACCAAAATAATTTTGACACCCTAGCTTAATACGCCTATATTTATAAGAGTTTAAGCTCATAGGCATCGAAATAATTTGAACGAATTAATTGCGGAATAAAACTTTCTTAAAATAACTTAGTTTGAAAACATGAAGATAAATTTTTCACGATTCAAATCTTATCTCATAGTAGGATATTAACACAATAATCCAAAATAAACAAGTGATAAATGTTACTTACATTCCAACTACTTATTTTATTACAAAGTATTTCTTTCGTTGTCTCCCTTATAGCTGCATCTTTCCTCTTGAACCCGATCCACTACCTGTTTCTTTCATGCGGTCTGGAGTTCAAATGAATGAACCCCAGGGGTAACAATTAATCTCATATGCTGGTATGAAATATAAACAACAATACAACACATGTTAAGCATAGAATAAAATTCACAGTAAACAAGTCGCACCGTAACTACAATTATCGGCCAAGGATTGCAGCCCTTTAGGACACGCAACCCTATGAGACACGCAGCCTCAATCCATAGCTCGGATACACACATGCAAATGATCTAGCAACCATGATCAGCCATACATGAATACATAGATACAAGCTAATAAGATAACAGTTATCTACCTTAAACTTGAATCCTTAACTAGTCCGGTAGGTGTTTGGATCAGTTGAGGTGTCAAAGTATGCCTATAAACGTTTATCATTGTCATTAGTCATCACTTGCTTCGTAAAGTAACTAACTACGTGAATTATTTTAGAGGATTAAAAAGTGGTTATTAACCCCTAAAATAATTATACCATTTTTAATAAATAATAATATTATTTATTATTACTTATTTATCTATCTTATTATTTATTCACCTCTTAATAATAATAATATTAATTATTATTATTATTATTATTTTCTTTGTAATTATCTCTCCAGGTTGAGGGGTTCCGGGTTGGGGTGTTGAGATAGGGGGTGCTGGGATGGCTGGGGTCCAGGGTGCTAGGATCCGAGGTGTTCGGTGCTGGATGGCTGGGATCCGGGGTGCTGGGGTCCGGCATACTGCGGTGCTGAGGTGCTGGGCTGGCTGGAATCCGGGGTGCTGGGGTGCTGGGATTGTTGGGATCCGGGGTACTGGGGTGTTGAGGTGCTGGGATGGCTGGGATCCGGGGTGTTAGGGTGAGGGTAGTGGTTGAGGTATAACAGCGAATCTATATATGTATGAATTTATATATATTTATGACATCAACATATGCTATATTTTTCCCAAGGCAACGTTATCTATTTCTAGAGCAAGTTTTTCTAGTTTTCTTCCTATAAACAACAATTACATATATCTTTCAGAAATCCATAAGCTCCCCTCACTCTTCTTATATGCAGAGATTATATATAAATAACTAACTCAGTAATGGACCAACTTCTTAGCTTCATATATTATTAAGCTTGAGTTTCAATATGCTAAAACTTCCTCTTGAAAGTGGAGCCAAATACCCAAGAGGAGGGGTGAATTGGGTATTTTACAAATTTTTGCTGAAAGTTCTATTTTTCAACAATAAAAACAGAGTAAAATAGAGTATAAGGGAAGAATAACAAGACTCAAGAGATTTATACTGGTTCGGTCTTAATCTCTTGACCTACGTCCAGTCCCCAGCCACACTGGGATTTCCACTATATCAATGATTACACACTCCGTACTCAAGAAGTGATTCTCTCACTAGAACTCACTCCCCCTTACAAGTTGTAATCAATGAGCCTAACCACCAAGTCCCTTGACTTGTGGTTCTTTACAATAAATGATTAACAATCAGATAAAACTCTCTCTAAGAGCAGATGATGATAAACACTGAAGCTTCTAATGTCAAAAGACAGGATACAAGTGAAAATTGAAAGGTAGTTGAAGAACTTGAATGCTTGTGCGTTTTCAGATGTTGTCGTTGTTGTAGAGACTTGAATGCTGTCCTATTTATACTTAGGAAGCATTAATTGACCGTTACATCTTCAATATTACCGTTGAGAGAAGTCTTCAGGTGATTAGCAAGAGTTTTAGGCATCTTCTCTCTCTATACTTAGCTTAATCCAGCTGGCCAAGTAATCTGACTTGTTCTTCTGCAAATTAGTTCGTTGGAAATGAGGTTGCTTGTTGTAGGAAACATTCTTTAATGCTTTGCAACCGTGTGCAGAGGAATTAACTAAGTTTATGCAACTTTCTGAGCAGTGCATTTAATGAATTGAGTCACTTTTTGCTTTTCACTTTATCCTTCAATTAACTTTCGTTAATCTGTCTAAAAACTCATAAAAAAGATGGTTAATCATAGCCAAGAATATATAAGAATGATAAATGGAAGCATTAAGATCAAATGAAGGAGTTTCACAAATTTGTCAGATTTGATTTTCAAGTTCAGCGCTCAATACTCGAGTATGTCACTGTGCACTTAAGTCAATACTTGAGTATCCAACTTGATACTTGAGTATTCATCATCCAGAGAGAAATCATCATGATGTGAACTTTGGACCTTAGGTACAATACTCGAGTATTCAAATCAATACTCGAGTATTCAAGTCATTGACAAGAGGAAAAGCTCTCTGTATGCCCAATACTCAAGTTTCCAAATCAATACTCGAGTATGCATTCATTTAAAAATTTTGTGGAATTTTTCCATGTCAATACTTGAGTTTTCAAATGAATACTTGAGTATTCATAAACAAATGTTGATTTGAAAAACTTTGTGAAAGTCCAATACTCGAGTATGTAAAACCAATACTCGAGTTTCCATTGTGTGTAAAACTTTGATGTCTCTCTGTATGATCAATACTTGAGTATTCAATTGAATACTTGAGTATTGAGAACTTATGTTAATGTTGAAATTCTCTCTGTGTGTTCAATACTCGAGTATTGCAACCAATACTTGAGTATTATCTCAATGTGAAAACTTGAAGTGCTCTCTGTAAGTCCAATACTCGAGTATTGCAGCCAATACTTGAGTATTGTCTCAGGGTGAAAACTTGGAGTGCTCTCTGTAAGTCTAATACTCGAGTATTGCAACCAATACTTGAGCATTGCTTTGTTAAAATGGATTTGAGCAACTCTCTGTCAAGTCAATACTCGAGTATTCATATCAATACTCGAGTTTCCATTTGACAGTTGATTTTTAGCAAATGCAAAAACTCCAATGTGTGTTTACAATTGTTGATTATCATCAAAACACATAGAGAACTAACATTCTCCCCCTTTTTGATGATGACAACACTTGTAAACCAACACTTTCAAGAATTTGAGAGAATGTTTACTTTTGAAATGAGATTTTCTGAAAATTAGTTCAAAGAATTAAAATGAATTTGACAAGTGTGATATTTCTTGAACATAGAACAGATTTGCACAATGATACAATAAACTAGAACTCAGAAGTTAGCAGCAGAAGTGTCAAACAAAACATATCATTTGAATTGCAATCAAAAGGTACATACATTAGTTAGCAAATGCCAAATACACTGATATCAGTCACAAAATACTACAATCAGAAGTACAACTTCAAACTGAAATGCATGAAATAAGAACTACATAAACTAGCGCCGAACTTTAAATTCTCCTAAGTGTTGTCTAAGCGTCCTTCTCTTCTTCTCCCCCTTTGTCATCTTCAAACTGGGGAGGCTCAGCTGATGGGGAGAGATGAAAGGGCTCTGTGGCAGGAGTGTCAAGAGAGGGAAGGGGAAAAGGTAGCAACTCTGTGGCTGGAGTAGTAGATGAAGGCAGCACCACAGTGGTTGGAGTAGAGGGGGAAGGGAGAACCACAGTGGCTGGAGTGGAGGTGGATGCAGGAGATGAAGATGATAGTGGTGGACTGGGAAAGACAAATGAAGGAGAGGATGGATGAGCTGCAGGCATGGTAGAAGACGAGGTTGGAGCAGTAGTAAATCCAAACATGGAGGAGGAACCAATGTTCAAATGCTGGACCACCTTCTCAATGTTGTCACGAGCAGCAATGGTAGTGACCAAGGTAGTAGACAGCCTCGCATCCAAATCAATAAGCTTATCAAAGATCTCATCTTGCTTCTTCTTGGATTGTTCCTTGATCTTGTCCAATTGAAGTCTCATCCCTTCTTGAGCATCTACCACCTCATTGATGCTAGACTTGACCTCAACACCCAATTTCCCAATCTCAAATTGTAATCGAATGGACAATGAGGCAATGGCAGCATCAACAACTTCCTTAATGCGCAAGTCCAAATCAGGTGGAGGAGGTGGAGTAGACTGAGCTTCTTGTGCCTTAGAGTGAGAGACCCTTGCTTGGGATCTAGGGGGTGCTCGAGATTGACCTGACCCCTCAGCCACAAAGGTTAGCTTCATGAAGTTCAACTGAGCCTTTCCAAAGGAAGGGGGATACTTCATGCTCTCTGGTGGACCAACGTACCAAATCTTGTGGTAGAAGAGGATCAAGGATACAAGAGAGGGAAAAGGTATGTGTGAAGGTCGCTTGGATGAAAATTTGAACCGGATTATCTCCTAAAAGACCCAGTGGCCAATGTTCAGGGGATGCTTCTTGATAAAGGCAGTGAAGAACCAATAATCCCTCTGTGAGAAGTGAGTGAAACTACCCTCTTTCTGGACAAAATTCCGGGAATAGATATACCAGATTACCCTATTGATAGGAGACATAATTGCGGGTTTGAAGGAGAGGATATGTCTCTGGTTCTTAGGAAATTCAATGTTGGGGACAAGAGTGGAGAAAATTTCTTCATTGGTATATGTGGGAGTGGAAATAGGACGGGGATTGGTGATTTTTAAAATGTTGTTGAGAATGGAAGTGGATAAGGTGAATTTGACACCCTTGACACTAGTGGTCACCCTTTCCTCAATCAATTCGCCATCCGAGTTGAGGATGTTGTCAGATTGCATGTTGAAGTAAAACAATTTAACTAAGTTGGGATAAAAGGGTGCTACAATAGATGTGAAGGAGTCGTAGGGTGCAAACCAAGGCGAGAGGTTGACATTACACTCTTGTTGGACTGAGTCCAAGTCCACTGCCACCACTGCACAGAATCCTCGGTTGGTGTAGGAGTCTTTGAACTTGGCACTGAGCTCCGGACTGAGAGGTACAGTGGCTATGGTAAATCCCTCTAGAGCAGACTTATGAAGTCGTATTTCTTCAATGGCATTTGTCACCACCGGAGGTGCATCTTCGGGTTGAGAGCCAGTAGAGGCGGTAGCTTCAGAGGATGACTGATCCTTAGAGGTTTGGGGAAAATTTGAAGCCTTCTTCGTTCTTGCAGGCTTGCTCTTGGATGAACTAGCAACCTTCCCTTTTCCTTTATCCTTGGTCGATCCTTGTGTAGTCCGCTTCTTTCTTGGAGGAGACGGAATGAGTTCCTCGAATGAAACTACCCTCTTTTTAGGGTTTGGTGAAGAAGCATCTGGAATACTTTGGCTCACACCTCTGATTGAACGATCTACACCATGATGAAGGCGTTTTGGAATAGACTTCATCCTCTTTGGACGTTGAGGAGAAGAAGGTGGTGGAGACTTCGATTTTTCCTTATCCTGGCTGACATTTGCGGTAGGGTTTTTCAGAGAAGTTGATTTGGAGGCCATATCGAAGATTGGAGAAGAGATTTGCTAGATGAGTTTGTGGGTTTCTGAGAGAAAGTGAGAGGGGAAGAGAGAACATTTAGGGCAAACTTGAGTTTCGGTGCAAGTAATGAAGAACATGAACAGTTTTCATACATATAACCGCGCACCCATACTCGAGTATTGACACCAATACTCGAGTATTGAATACTTGAGTATACTACTTACACACTCGAGTATTGAAGGAAAGGTACTAACCTGTACTTCAAAAGTGTGAGGTGAACTTTTGAAATTCCACGACCAATACTTGAGTATTGAACTAACATACTCGAGTATTCAGCTCCTTCAGCACTTGTTTCTCCTCTGTCTGGTGGATACTCGAGTATTGTATTCCCATACTCGAGTATTCAGCTTCTTCATCACCAGGTTGTTCTCTGACTTGTGGATACTCGAGTATTCAACTTATACACTCGAGTATTGACCTTCTTAACATTCATTGATGTTCTCTGTCACTTCCATACTCGAGTATTGCCTCCAATACTTGAGTATACTCCTTCTGAAATTTTAAAACATCCTGCAAAAACTATAACTATATACTCCGATGCTTAAGTTAGTAACTATTACTCATAAAAAACATAACTAACATTAAAGTGTGTGGAAATTGCTTACAATTCATTGGGATTTACCATTCCCAATTCTCTTCTTATAAAGTTGAATTGCTCCTTGGCTAATGGCTTTGTGAAGATATCAGTAAGTTGAAGATGAGTTGGGATGAACACTACTTTGACATCTCTTTTCTGAACATGATCCCTTATGAAATGATGCCTCACATCAATATGCTTGGTCCGGGTATGTTGAACTGGATTTTTTGCCAAGCTTATTGTGCTTGTGTTGTCACACAATATTGGGATTTCTTTCAGATGGACTCCCAAGTCAGCAGGTTGTTGCTTAAGCCATAATACTTGATGCAGCCACATATTCAGCTTCAGTTGATGAGACAGCTACACTGGTTTGTTTCTTGCTGAACCAAGACACAAGTGAATTGCCAAAGAACTAACATTGGCCACTTGTGCTCTTCCTATCAATCTTGTAGCCGGCATGATCTGAATCTGAGTATGCCACCAAGTGTTCAGGTTGACCTTTGGGAAACCATAGTCCAAGTGACTTTGTGTCTGCAAGATATCTGAAGATTCTCTTCACATGTTCAGCATGAGACTCCTTTGGAGCAGACTGGAACCTTGCACACATTCCAACACTGAATTGGATGTCCGGGCGACTTGCAGTTAGATAGAGCAATGATCCAATCATCCCTCTATACTTTGTGATGTTGAAGTCTTTGCCCTCTTCGTCAGCATCCAATGAAGTGGTTGTACTCATAGAGTGTCAGCACCGTTGCATTGGTCTATCCCGAACTTCTTCAACAGATCATTGAGGTATTTAGTTTGGGAGATGAAGATTCCATCTTTTCTTTGCTTGATTTGTAGCCCAAGAAAATAGTTGAGCTCTCCCATCATTGACATTTCAAATTCTCCCTGCATAATCTTTGAGAATTCCTCACACAAAGCATCATTAGTAGCACCAAAGATTATGTCATCAACATAAATTTGCACAATCAAGATTTCATTTAATTTATTTCTTTTTATGAACAATGTTGTGTCAGCTTTTCCTCTGATAAACCCTTGATCAAGAAGAAACTTACTTAATCTTTCATACCAAGCTCTAGGAGCTTGCTTGAGACCATATAAAGCTTTCTTAAGTCGATAAACATGATCAGGAAAGTGTTCATTTTCAAAACCAGGAGGTTGTTCAACATACACCTCCTCTTGAATAAAACCATTCAAAAATGCACTTTTGACATCCATTTGAAAAAGTTTGAAACCTTTAACATATGCAAAGGCTAGAAGGACTCTTATGGCCTCCAATCTTGCCACTGGAGCATAAGTTTCCTCATAGTCTATCCCTTCCTCTTGATTGTAACCTTTTGCAACCAATCTGGCCTTGTTACGGACAATGATTGCAGATTTATCATGTTTGTTCTTAAATACCCATTTTGTCCTGATGACCGGATGGTCCTTGGGTCTAGGTATTAAGTCCCAAACCTGATTTTTGTCAAATTGATGTAACTCCTCTTGCATAGCTATCACCCAATCATTGTCTGAAAGGGCTTCATCTATTTTAGAGGGTTCTATATGCGAAATGAATGCAGAAAAGATTACTTCATTTAAAGTACTTTTTCTAGTTCTTACTCCTTGATTTACATCACCTATAACTTGGTCTAAAGGATGATTTCTTATAAATTTCCAAGCTCTAGGTTGAGACTGATCAAGATTTTCAATAGAAGTTTGAGGATCAGCCTCAAAAACATTTTCAGAATTTTCAATAGAAGAAGGAGTAGTTTTAGAAAAGAAATGATTTTTGAAAACATTTTCTTCTTCATCAACTAGAGGTTTATCAGATTTATCTTCACAAAACACAACATGAATAGACTTCTTTACAACTTTAGTTCTAGTATTGAAAACTCTAAATGCTTTGCTCCTATTTGAATAACCAATGAATATTCCTACATCTACTTTAGAATCAAATTTACCAAGATTTTCTTTACCATTGTTGTGCACATAGCACTTGCACCCAAAGATGTGTAGATGGCTCAAGTTGGGCTTCCTTCCTTTGTATAGCTCATATGAGGTCTTGTTCAACTTCTTTCTCAAGTATGCTCGGTTGGAGATGTAACAGGTGGTGCTCATTGCATCAGCCCAGAATACTTGTGAAGTGTTGTTCTCGTTCAGCATTGCTCTTGCCATTTCAGTTAGGACTCTATTCTTTCTTTCTATAACACCGTTTTGTTGTGGAGTCCTTGGAGCTGAGAAGTTGTGGTCTATCCCCATATTGTCGCAATACTCAGCGAATGCATTGTTCTCAAATTCTCCTCCATGATAAGTTCTTATACCTGAAATAGAGAATCCTTTCTCGTTCTGGACCTTCTTGGCAAACACAACAAACTGATCAAATGTTTCATCTTTAGAAGACAAGAAAATGGTCCAACAACATCTTGAGAAATCGTCTACAATAACCAATGTGTACAAATTGCCACTAAGGCTCCTCACCCTTGCTGGACCCACAAGATCCTTATGTAGCAATTGTAGTGGTCTATTGGTAGAGATTTCATTTTTGGTTTTAAATGATGATTTAGTTTGTTTTCCCTTTTGACATGCTTCACAAGTCAAATCATTTTTGAAACTGAGTTTGGGAATGCCAATAACTAAATCCTTTTTGAGCAACTTGTCAAGTTGAAACATGTTGACATGAGCTAAACGCTTGTGCCACAGCCAACTCTCATTCAAATTGCTTACAAAACATTTTTCAGAAATAGAAGCATTGCTAGAGAGGTTGAGAGTGTAACAATTACCATCTCTAGGTGCTCTAAATAGAGCTTTTGATTTTAGATTTTCTAAGGGAAGCAAATCCTTTTTCACAATCAAGCATTCATTAGAATCAAAGATAACTAAGTTACCCTTGTCGGTGCTTTGGCTCACACTAAGAAGGTTGTGGCATAATCCTTCTACGAAGTAGACATCTTTGATGAGTGGTCCTTCATTGTTCCCAATCTCACCAATGCCAGCAATCTTTCCAGATTGATCTCCACCAAAGGTCACCTTGCCACCTTCCTTAGGCTTGATTTAGAGAAACTTGGATTTGTCTCCCGTCATATGTCTTGAGCATCCACTGTCAATGTACCATTTGTTGGGCTTTGATGCTTTAAGACATACCTCATCACTTGTATCATGTTGCTCTTCTTCTTCAGCAACTAGACATATATTTGCTTTTTCTTCCTCATCCTCATCATCTTCATCTGAAGAACTATCACCCCAAATGCTTGATACATAAGCCTTCTTCTTGTACTTGTTGAACTTCTTCTCTTCTCTTCTTTATCTTTGTTGTTGTTCAGCTGGGGACATTCTGATTTGATGTGGCTTGGCTTTTGACACTCGTAGCATATGATGGGCTTCTTGGCTTCATAACTGGAGCTACCCTTTTGAAACTTCTTAAAGCCTTGGTCTTTCTTGTAGAATTTCTTGAATCGTCGAACCAGCATGCCTATCTCCTCATTATCGTCCTCATCCTCCTCATCTGATTCTTTATCTTCTTTTGCCGTCTTGAGAGCGATGCTTTTGTTCTTCCCATGAACTTCATCAAGTCCTTTCTTGAACTTGATTTTTGCCTCATACTCGGAAAGGCTACCAAAGAGAGAAGCTACAGATGTCATAGATTCTCCTTGTGCTTCTTCTATAGCTGTGACCTTAGCTTCCCATTTCTTGTTGAGGATATTCAGGATTTTCCTCACTTGGACCGGTTGATCGTATTCTTTCCTAAGAGCAGCAAGTTGATTGATGAGGTGGGTGAATCTCAGCTGGAACTCTCCAATGGATTCACCAGGCTTCATTCGAAGGAGATCATACTCTGTCATAAGAGTATTAACTCTATTTTGCTTGACTCCAGTTGTCCCTTTATGAGCAATCTCAAGAGCATCCCACATGTGCTTTGCAGAAGGCAAAGTACAAATATGAAAATATTCTTGTTGGCTTAGTGCACTTTGGAGTAGAAGAACCGCCTTGTTGTTGAGTATGATGTTCCTTCTATCATTATCATCATATTCCTCTTCTAGTTTAGGAACTCTTACACCATCTTCCACAATTGATGGCTCATAATCTCCTCTCTCGAACACTCTCCAAAGTCCATACTCTGTTGCCATGACGAACACCTTGAATTTAGCTTTCCAAAACGAATAGTGTTCTTCATTGAAACCGGGTAGCCTGTTGATTGAAGCTCCATCAGGTAGAATACCTTCCATGTTGATCCTTCTCAAGATGTTAAGCTCTTTAGAGAAGACCTTGCTCTGATACCAAATGAAAGTAGAGCCAAATACCCAAGAGGGGGGGTGAATTGGGTATTTTACAAATTTTTGCTGAAAGTTCTGTTTTTCAACAATAAAAACAAAGTAAAATAGAGTATAAGGGAAGAATAACAAGACTCAAGAGATTTATACTGGTTCGGTCTTAATCTCTTGACCTACGTCCAGTCCCCAACCACACTAGGATTTCCACTATATCAATGATTACACACTCCGTACTCAAGAAGTGATTCTCTCACTAGAACTCACTTCCCCTTACAAGTTGTAATCAATGAGCCTAACCACCAAGTCCTTTGACTTGTGGTTCTTTACAATAAATGATTAACAATCAGATAAAACTCTCTCTAAGAGCAGATGATGATAAACATTGAAGCTTATAATGTCAAAAGACAGGATATAAGTGAAAATTGAAAGGTAGTTGAAGAACTTGAATGCTTGTGCGTTTTCAGATGTTGTCGTTGTTGTAGAGACTTGAATGCTGTCCTATTTATACTCAGGAAGCATCAATTGACCGTTACATCTTCAATATTACCATTGAGAGAAGTCTTCAGGTGATTAGCAAGAGTTTTAGGCATCTTCTCTCTCTATACTTAGCTTAATTCAGCTGGCCAAGTAATCTGACTTGTTCTTCTGCAAATTAGTCCGTTGGAAATGAGGTTGCTTGTTGTAGGAAACATTCTTTAATGCTTTGCAACCGTGTGCAGAGGAATTAACTAAGTTTATGCAACTTTTTGAGCAGTGCATTTAATGAACTGAGTCACTTTTTGCTTTTCACTTTATCCTTCAATTAACTTTCGTTAATCTGTCTAAAAACTCATAAAAAAGATGGTTAATCATAGCCAAGAATATATAAGAATGATAAATGGAAGCATTAAGATCAAATGAAGGAGTTTCACAAATTCGTCAGATTTGATTTTCAAGTTCAGCGCTTAATACTCGAGTATGTCACTGTGCACTTAAGTCAATACTTGAGTATCCAACTTGATACTTGAGTATTCATCATCCAGAGAGAAATCATCGTGATGTGAACTTTGGACCTTAGGTACAATACTCGAGTATTCAAGTCATTGACAAGAGGAAAAGCTCTCTGTATGCCCAATACTCGAGTTTCCAAATCAATACTCGAGTATGCATTCATTTAAAAATTTTGTGGAATTTTTCCATGTCAATACTTGAGTTTTCAAATGAATACTTGAGTATTCATAAACAAATGTTGATTTGAAAAACTTTGTGAAAGTCCAATACCTGAGTTTTCATTGTGTGTAAAACTTTGATGTCTCTCTGTATGATCAATACTTGAGTATTCAATTGAATACTTGAGTATGAAGAACTTATGTCAATGTTGAAATTCTCTCTGTGTGTTCAATACTCGAGTATTGCAACCAATACTTGAGTATTGTCTCAAGGTGAAAACTTGAAGTGCTCTCTGTAAGTCCAATACTTGAGTATTGCAACCAATACTTGAGTATTGTCTCAGGGTGAAAACTTGGAGTGCTCTCTGTAAGTCCAATACTCGAGTATTGCAACCAATACTTGAGTATTGCTTTGTGAAAATGGATTTGAGCAACTCTCTGTCAAGTCAATACTCGAGTATTCATATCAATACTCGAGTTTCCATTTGACAGTTGATTTTCAGCAAATGCAAAAACTCCAATGTTTGTTTACAATTGTTGATTATCATCAAAACACATAGAGAACTAACACCTCTGTTTAAACTCCTAAAAATAGAGTACTATAAACAGCAACTAAACCATGAAAGCAAGGTTGAAAAATTACCTTGTGCAAAGCTCAAACTTCCTTGTTATCACTGCTTCTCAATGCCACACTTACCTCTGCTTTCCTGTTTGAAAACAGAGGAAAACGAATGGACTCTCTCTCTCTCTCCCCCCTATTCTCAATTTTGGTTGCAGGAAGATGAATGAATGAGACTTCAGGAACAACACTTATATAAGGACCCAAGGGTCCCGTGTAAATGAAGAAAAATGGCGATAATTAAGATGCATTGGGGTCTGTTGCTGTAAGCGTATAATCCGCTGGAAAAATATGGCGTCTCTAGTTTTTGCGTGAACCAAGAGTGAGATAATTATGATGGTTGATTTACTGACTGTAATCAGCGTCTCTTACGTGATTAGGCTGAAGTGTGCAAATAAAGAAAAAGGAAACAAAAACAGATTTAATAACTTTGGCCTCTGCTGTTGCATTTTGGTGCAAGTCAAGTAGGTTTGTTTGCTTTAATAGATTGGGTTATCGCTTGGGCTTTTATTTGCTATTATCTGATACACATAGGGCCGAATGAAATTAAATGATTTGGGCTTAGGTTCTAATTGGTTTTATTCCAAACTTTTCTCTGGTAATTTATTTCCTTGATTTTATTTCCAAATTATCACTAGGAAAATAAATTCTTAACTCACATAATTATTTAACGCCAATATTTCATAAATAATATCCATATGTATTACTCGAAGTTTACAAATCCCAAAATTCAGGATGTTATAAATTTCTATTTCACTTTGGTCATCAGGGCATTTACTGGCTACTAGGGTTCTGAATCACTGAATTATTTTAAAGTTGTTGAGCCTGTTAATAGCTACGGTTGGAAGAAAATCAAAGTATTTATATAAATTCAAAAGGGACTGTCCACAACCTTGTGACCTGTTGATAATCATTGAATTCATATTATTATAAATGCAAAAAGAAGCTATAAACTCTGTCATTAGCATGCTTTAATGGAACAATTAGTGAAATATGTGATTTCATCTTCATAATGAGTTTTTAGATTTTATTTGCATTAATCTTGGTCACATCTTGAGGTTGGACTCAAAATTGAACTTTTGTCACATTCTTACTACAGTTGGGTCATGAACACTGTTCGGTATTTTGGGAATAACTTGAGTTATGTAAATCCAATTGATCCCCAATTTGCATTTCCAGAAAGCTAAGAGGAAGCCCTACAACTCCTATGAAGAGCCCAAAAGCTAAATCAGACGTTTAGAGGGCCAAAATTGGACTGGAAACCGAAACAGGCTGCTTTCACTGGACTCTGGAATGACGTTCGGTATTTGGCCCATATCTGGAGCTACAGACCTCCAAATGGGGCACCGTTTGAACGACTGGAAAGCTGACATCCGGGGATACATTTCATATTAAGATCACATGGCCAGATTCGGATGATTTCGTGGCCTAACATGGGCAGGAAAAGAAGACACGGTTTTGGAGCTGTAAAGTGATTCAAAGATGCTTCCAAGTTGGCCACTAACTAAAGTGACGAATTTGGGTTGTAAAGTGCATGGATGAGATGCTCCTAGCTGCCTATAAATAGAAGAGTGTTGTGAAGAGCAAGACACACCTTGGAGATGACCAAGATCTCTCCCATTCTTTCCTTCTTGTATTTTCTTGCCTCCTACATGGAAGGCTTAGTTTTTCTTTATTAGTTTCATGTATTGTCTTTAATTCTTGTCTTTAATTTCTTGCCTCCTACATGGAAGGCTTAGGTTTTAATCTTTCCTTTTAATTATTTTATTTTGATTTCATGTTCTTTATCTTTTTCTGTATGGATTCACTATGTTGTTGAGATTTATTTTGGAATAGAAGCTTTCATTTTCTTTAATTGTTCTTTGTGTTCTTCGTGTTCATGATGAACTTGTTCATGTTCTTCATGGTCATGCTGAACATCATTGTTTTTGCATTTTCATTTTGCAAAGCCATGCTTGGCTAAGTTTCTGTGATCGACCCATGAGTTGAGGATTCCATGGTGTCATCCGGAGGACTTGCGCTTTAATCAGTAACTGACTTGTTTCTATTAATTTTAATCGGATCCGATTATAATTATGGATTGGGTATTAGATTTAATATCCAGATTGAAATCCTGAGGACTTAGGTCGGACCGGGTTGCAGAGAGCGTTGTGCGATCGTACAACGAGCTCACCACGTGTTCGATCAAATGCTAGGCGATCGTCTAGTCGAGGGAGTTTCTGGTCAAATGCAGAGATTTCGGTTTGTCTAGAATCAATCACAAGTTCAGTCATTCTATTTTTGTTCGATGATGGAAGGTCTTGGAATCCCAATTCTGGGTTGATCCGTTTCAATTTGATTAATCTCACTTTTCTCCATTCTGTCTTTAATTTCTATTCTAATTTCAACAAAAACCAATCCCCCCTTGTTTTCATTTCATTTGCATGACATCTAGATTACTTAGGATTCAATAAAAGGCTCCTCGAGAAGAGAGAACGATCCTTGGTTTGCCTATATGCAATCCTTGGTTAATTGTTGATTGTGGACCCCAAGGCTAATGACAAAAGGTCCTCATCAAATGGCGCCGTTGCCGGGGAGCTAAGTAATTGGCTCCCTAGGTAATCTAATTGTCAAATTTACTTTTGACAAAGGGTTTCTCGTGTGAAGCTTGTTAGTTTTGCATTTTTGATTTTTCATTGCATATAGTTTAGGATTTTTGCATTTAAGTAGCATTCATTGCATTATTGCATTGTCTTGATTTGGTAGCTTCTGTGTGGTGTGATAGTGTCAGATTCGATATAATTTTGAGCTCAATTGTTTAAATTCACCATGTCTCCAAGTTAATTCATAGCATGTTTGCATATTCTATCATTTTGAAAAAAAAAAAATTCTTTTCTTTTTCACTTGCATTGGTATTTTCTTAAATTTCTTTTCTTAGTTTTATAATTTATAGTTAGATAGTCATCTTGTAATTCCTTGGGAATTAATTGTAGTGAAATTTCATGGCTTGGTTTTATGATAATCATAATCTACCTTTCAATTCTCACTCTTTTGTAGGCAATCAAGAATGTGATGGCTTATTCCACCAATACCATGAACCATACCAACAACCTCCATTCCAACAATATCATCAATCCTCTCCATTCCAACAATATCATCAACCCTCCTCATTCCAACAATATCATCAACCCTCTCACTTACCTTACCATCCTTCATTCCATCCCATTCCCATACCATGCCATCCATCTCATGAATCTCTATACCCATTTGAGCCACCTTATGAACCTCATTCTCAACCATGTCTGCCCAACCCAGATCCTTCATTTTGTGAAGTCATTGGAGATTTCCACAATCAAACGACTTGGGCTATAAATGAGGAGTGGTCACATAAGGATGACTTTCATCAACAAATGGACTCTATGCTTAGAATGATGGAACAACAAGCGAAATCAACTGAGAAATTAGCAAGGAAAATTGAGCAGCAAGCACAAGTTTTAAAAATGAGTTTTCCTTTTATCATGGGCACACATGCACAAGAAGTGAGACAAGTACAAGAGCACATTGAAGAATCTTCTCACCCATTTGGTAATGATCATACCCTTATAGAAGTAGACTCTCCTACTACTTTGATTAATGAAGCAATTCATGATTTGAGCGATAATGATATGGACGAGGAAATCATTGTTGAATCCCCTCAATTATTTGCACATGTAATTGCTCAACCAATTGGCTTTAGTAGTAGTGATTCGATTGTACTTGTTGATGAGTGTGTTCCTATTCTTTCATGTGATACTTTAACTGATGAAAATGCTTCTCTTCATAGTACTAGTGATGATTGCAATCAATTGAATGACATATTTTCATGCTCTTGTGAGGAATATCAAATGTGTGTGGATTGTTATCATGAAAAATGTCATTTACATGTTGAGCTTCAAAAGAAAGCATTTAGTGAAGTGGTTGATTCTACCATTGATCAAAATGCACTGTCTTGTACTATTGAAGATAGTAAGCATGTCAATTCTAAAACAGTTGAATCAAGCATGGATGCCAATGTTGTTGATGATGTTCTTGCTCAATGGTATGTTGATTATCCTGATTTTTCATGGACAAGTAATTCTGCCAATTGTGCATGTTTTGATAATGAACGGTGCCCTATTTGCACTGAGATTCATGCTGCATTATTTGGTGATTCTGAATTGCTTAGTGATTCTGCATTACTTGTGGATTCTGTTGTTGATATGAGTGAGAAAGATCATAGCCTGGAACGCCAGATGCATAAAATTCCCATTGGATTACCTCCTTGTAGTCTTGTTGGTGACAAAGATTCTGAAATTTTGATTGATAAAATCCTGCATGTCAATGAATCTTTCCAACAAGTACTTTCTTGTGATTTGCCACCTGATTTAGAAAAACAAGATAATTGTTTTGAATCTTTACACATTCCAGGTGGTGGTGATTTGAAAAATTCTTTTCATTCTTCCACTCTTTCCCCTTCCATCTCTTGTGATTGCGACAATGATGTGGTGTACTCTAACACTAAGTTGGATTCTATACCTTCCATCTTGCAACCACAAGAGAATTTTCACAATATAATTGGTACCTTGACTCCTACTGATGGGAGTATTATTGATTTCCTTGGATGTGATAGTTACTTGGAGAGTTTGGAACTTAACATGCCTTTAATTCACTTGAAACTTCTCCATGTTTCTATTTTTGGATGGGATACTGCTGGTTGCTTGTCTTCTTTGCAGGCACATTCTTGGAAAGGTCCTCGATGGAACCAACATCCACTGTACATTCTTGGACCTCTTCCAATGGATCCTGAACCACCTCCACCAAGGAAAATCAATGTGGGAGAAGATGTTTTAATAGACAAATGCATGATTCTCATCCGAGATGAGAACTTCTCCTTTAAGCGACTCAAGATCTTCTAACCCAGGTTGTCTCTTTCCTCACTTATTTTCTTCCTAATTTCTATAAATTTTTGGGCTTAATTGTTGTATGAGGAAGACAAGTGTGGGGGAGGGACACAATCCAGTAGAAAAAGTAGAAATAATGTAGTTTATTAAATAGAATAAGAATAATACATTCTCTCATTCTATGATTGCAACATATTATGCACTTGGACACTTTGGTTTTGATGGATCATTCTGTTTTGATTGATATTTTGAACTCTTGGATTATAATATCTTGGTAGTTGATTCTATGATGCTCATTGCAACCTTTGTGAGATTTTGGGCTTACATGAATGGAATTCATCTTTTACCATTCTTTCTTTCTTGTGTGCATCTGCTCATGATTTGCGTTCTCTAGAACTTGCTCCTTTTCTTTTTGAAACTACATTTTTCACTTATGTGCATAGGTATGATGGAAGCTTGTTTTTGTTTCCTTTTGTTTTCCCCACTTTGGCCAAATAGCCTTTCCCATGCATTATTATTCCTTTGGTAACCCCTTTGTGCCTTTTTGTCCTTTCTGTTCTAAGCCACGTTACAAGTCTAAGCATAAAACCATTTTATTCCGCACCATGAAAAATTATTGAGCATTGGTTTACCTTGGTTTTGTGTTTAAGTCTGAGGGTTGCTCAAGAGTGCAACAGTTTAAGTGTGGGGGGAAGATATTTGATTTTGCCATTGTAATTATATATATAGTACAGTTCAAAAAAAAAAGAAAAGAAAAGAAAGAAAGAAAAAAAAAAGAAGAAAAAAAAAGATAAAGAAAAAAAAAAGGGGTGAGAAAGGAGGTATTTGAGTTATATAAAAGTTTACATACATAGAATGATTGTGTTAATCAGTGCTCGATTTAATTTCTTTGGTGCTTAGCCTCTCATTCCATACTTTTACCTACCTTCACCCTAACCCCATTACAACCTGTAATAACAAGCTCTCTTGATTTGTGCAAGCATGTGTTATCAGTAGTGGAGAAGTAGAACTTGAGCAAGCTTATGGTAGAACAATTTCATTGAGCAGAATTTGAGTGATACACTGATTAACCATATACACTTGAGAGATTGATTGAGGGCATCATTTGAGAGACTATTTTGTGTGATCAGCATCATTGAATGATATTGCCATGATTAGTAATTTGAGATGAAGAGATTTCTGTCTTGAATGGTTGATCTTTTGAAGCTTTTGTGATCCTTGTTGAGCTTTGAAATTTCAGCAATTCTTAGAAAAGAGAAATTTCTCTTGTTCCTTACTTTTTAATTTTGCTCAGGAGTGCAAAAGGATAAGTGTGGGGGAGTTTGATAATCATTGAATTCATATTATTATAAATGCAAAAAGAAGCTATAAACTCTGTCATTAGCATGCTTTAATGGAACAATTAGTGAAATATGTGATTTCATCTTCATAATGAGTTTTTAGATTTTATTTGCATTAATCTTGGTCACATCTTGAGGTTGGACTCAAAATTGAACTTTTGTCACATTCTTACTACAGTTGGGTCATGAACACTGTTCGGTATTTTGGGAATAACTTGAGTTATGTAAATCCAATTGATCCCCAATTTGCATTTCCAGAAAGCTAAGAGGAAGCCCTACAACTCCTATGAAGAGCCCAAAAGCTAAATCAGACGTTTAGAGGGCCAAAATTGGACTGGAAACCGAAACAGGCTGCTTTCACTGGACTCTGGAATGACGTTCGGTATTTGGCCCATATCTGGAGCTACAGACCTCCAAATGGGGCACCGTTTGAACGACTGGAAAGCTGACATCCGGGGATACATTTCATATTAAGATCACATGGCCAGATTCGGATGATTTCGTGGCCTAACATGGGCAGGAAAAGAAGACACGGTTTTGGAGCTGTAAAGTGATTCAAAGATGCTTCCAAGTTGGCCACTAACTAAAGTGACGAATTTGGGTTGTAAAGTGCATGGATGAGATGCTCCTAGCTGCCTATAAATAGAAGAGTGTTGTGAAGAGCAAGACACACCTTGGAGATGACCAAGATCTCTCCCATTCTTTCCTTCTTGTATTTTCTTGCCTCCTACATGGAAGGCTTAGTTTTTCTTTATTAGTTTCATGTATTGTCTTTAATTCTTGTCTTTAATTTCTTGCCTCCTACATGGAAGGCTTAGGTTTTAATCTTTCCTTTTAATTATTTTATTTTGATTTCATGTTCTTTATCTTTTTCTGTATGGATTCACTATGTTGTTGAGATTTATTTTGGAATAGAAGCTTTCATTTTCTTTAATTGTTCTTTGTGTTCTTCGTGTTCATGATGAACTTGTTCATGTTCTTCATGGTCATGCTGAACATCATTGTTTTTGCATTTTCATTTTGCAAAGCCATGCTTGGCTAAGTTTCTGTGATCGACCCATGAGTTGAGGATTCCATGGTGTCATCCGGAGGACTTGCGCTTTAATCAGTAACTGACTTGTTTCTATTAATTTTAATCGGATCCGATTATAATTATGGATTGGGTATTAGATTTAATATCCAGATTGAAATCCTGAGGACTTAGGTCGGACCGGGTTGCAGAGAGCGTTGTGCGATCGTACAACGAGCTCACCACGTGTTCGATCAAATGCTAGGCGATCGTCTAGTCGAGGGAGTTTCTGGTCAAATGCAGAGATTTCGGTTTGTCTAGAATCAATCACAAGTTCAGTCATTCTATTTTTGTTCGATGATGGAAGGTCTTGGAATCCCAATTCTGGGTTGATCCGTTTCAATTTGATTAATCTCACTTTTCTCCATTCTGTCTTTAATTTCTATTCTAATTTCAACAAAAACCAATCCCCCCTTGTTTTCATTTCATTTGCATGACATCTAGATTACTTAGGATTCAATAAAAGGCTCCTCGAGAAGAGAGAACGATCCTTGGTTTGCCTATATGCAATCCTTGGTTAATTGTTGATTGTGGACCCCAAGGCTAATGACAAAAGGTCCTCATCACCTGTATGTGGAGGGTCGTGATAGGCAATGTAAATTAGTTGCAAAAGGGACTGTCCACAACTTATTGGGATCAACTTTACACCACCAACAAATGGCTGATGACGAAGTCAGAGTGTTAGTTGAAAAGGTGATCATTGATGCACCTCTCCCTCTCCCAACTGATCAGCTGAAGCTTGTGAGTGATGTCAAGGGAACCTTCATCTCTTGGCCATTGAAGCTTGTAAATGTCTCTACTCCTCCTGAAGCTTCATCCCCTCCTGAAGCTCAATCCCCTCCTCAAGCTCAATCCCCTACTGCTAAGTTGACTACTAGGGAAAAAATATCCGATATGGTGAAAAGTGGATATTTTAAAGATAAATCATGGCCTGTCAATGAAGTAGTAGGCATCCCTCATCCTCTACTGGTTCAAGTTGACACCGTTGATGTTGAATCCCTGCTGCTTCCTAGAAGTGAGCTTACTGATTCAATCCTTCAATTGTGGATGAAGTAAGTATCTTCTTCTATGAGTACATAATTTAAATGCATCGTTTAGACACACATACATATATACTAATTCCCTGATCGATGTCATTATTGTAGGTTCATGCATCAAGAATTGGTTCAAAAGGGTAGGAGCAACGATTTTGGATTCTTGTGCCCTGTCTATCCATGCAGGATAGATAGGAGTACATATCAAAGAGGTTGTTGTTAGTTATGATAAGTTTTGATGATATCTTATATAGATGTCATTATTAAAAGCAAAAAGATTGAGTAATATATTGAGTAATATAGTTATCTCCTACATTGACTAACTATTATGCTTAATGTAGATTAGTCCAAGTTGAATCATGCAGAATAATCAAAAGGAGATAAGGGATTAATGGAAAGAAGAACTTGCAGAGGTTGTCAAGGAAGCAAGATGTTATCAATAGATTTTGGAGGATAACCAAGAAGAAGAGAAGAGTTTAGAGAAAGATGTTATCAAAAGAACTTGCACAATATAATAGGAATATCAACATTCAAGTTCTTGTAATACTGGAAGTCTCTATGATAGGCAGAAGTTGGAATGAAGCTTCATCACTTTATGAATATTGAAAAAGGTAGAAGCTGCAGAGAATGATGAGCCCAAGTTAAATGATGAAGAATGATCAAGAGAAGAGAAGAAAGAAAGATTTCAATTGTGGAAAATGATCAAGAGAAGAAGAAAGGAAGGAAGAACTTGCTGAAAGGAATAAAGATATCATTATTCAAGTTCTAGAAGTCTCCACGATCAAATGGAAGTTGGAATGGCTCAATTCAAAGTTAAAGTCAGCAAAAATCAGCTTCAGGATGAGAAAACTCGAGTTCACAACTCAAAACTCGAGTTTCCTGCTTCGCTACAATGATTTGCTCTTCTGGTATGAGAAAACTCGAGTTTAGGACTCAAAACTTGAGTTTAGGAGTCAAAACTCAAGTTACCCACCTCAAAACTCGAGTTTCTAGTGTCTTCAGCATCTCTGGCGCCTTTGGACTAGGAAAACTCAAGTTTCCAAGTACAAACTCGAGTTTAGGACTCAAAACTCGAGTTTGCAGCGCTGATCAGCAACTCTGTTCTACTCTGTTTCACGTTCAGCACGGGCGACGTCAGGTAATTTGATGATATTTCCTAAACTAGAGATCCGATTGAGGTGAAACCAGTGGCATATGAAACTAGATTCGTAATGCGTCATTTTGATATGAAATTCAAGCCAAAAGGAGTTCAGATAAAGGAGTTATGAATTGTTGAAGTTGACAGAAAAATCCACGCCACACAGCAAACCAAGCTTCAATGTTTTGAGTGTATCTCACAAACTACACATCCGATTGAGCTGAAATTGAATACATATGAAAGTAGACTCAAAGGGATTTCCATCAAGATTTGAACAGACCAAAACGGAGTTTAGACCAAGGAGATATGGCCTTCGAAAGTTGACAGTCAATTCAAGAAGTTACGAAAACGCTCAACAAAGTCCAAACTCCAAGTCAGAGAGCAACCAAGGGCAAAGCAACTTGCAAACTTGAGTTTATCGAAGGCAAAGAGCAAACTTTGGTTTTGTTAGAAAACAAAACTCGAGTTTATTAGTTGGAAACTCAGGTTTCCATCAGACAGAGAGCAATGAACGTCAGAGCATCTACCAAACTCAAGTTTTGATCAGACAGAGAGCAATCTGGAGTAATGCAACCTCAAAACTCGAGTTTTGCGAATGAAAACTCGAGTTTTCATCTCAGCTTCAGAAAATCAACGTTTCGAAAATCCTGATTCTTCTGATAAACATCCAGATAATTACCCAAATGATTTATAACACTTCTTAACATTATTTATATCATTTGTGTACATGTTTCAGATGATCAAATGCTGTTAAACTGAAGATCAAAGGGAAAGTAAATGCTGATGTCATAGCTGGTTCAGAAAACCAAGTTCTAACGGCTAGTTCCATTTGAGTCTAACGGCTATATTTCTTTATCCAACAATCACTGAATCTTCTCAATGGTCATATATTGATCTCTACCTATAAAAGAAGAAGTATTCAAGGTTGATGAGGGTGGGCTTGCACTATCAAGATGCCAACATTCTGAATCCAACATCTTTCTCATACACACTCTGTTTTCAATGCTTACATAGTTCATCATAGAGAGTGAAAATATTTGTAATGCACTTCAGTGTTTATCTTATTCACTTCTGAGAGAGAAGATTCATTATAAACATTCTATCTGTTTATTTGAGAGTTACTCAAGATTGGGTAATCTTGAGAGGGAAATGTATTGTAACCTTGCATTGTGTAAGGGAGAGTATCTCGGTGAGAGATTTGGCTTCACAAGTGCCTGAGTGAACTTGTGGGATTGTAAAGGCTTCTCTTGTGCCCGGATTAAACAAGAGGATAGTGGATTGAAAATCTCAAGTGGAGCTTGGGGACTGGACGTAGGTCAAGGATTGGGCTGAACGAGTATAAATCTCAGTTTGCATATTCTCTTCCATTATCTCTTATATTCCCAGCATATATGTTTGAATGACTATTTATTGTTTTATAAATCATTACTATCATACAAACTGGTTTTACTGAGTTGCGAAAAGATTTTACAAAGTTCCTAAGTTTTTTATACTTCACCCAATTCACCCCCTCTTGGGTTCAGCCGGTTCTTACAGTTGTGTGAAGTGAGAAGAAAGGTGTACATGTTTCTATACTACCATAGGTACATATTACAAATCTTGTTTGCAATTCACTTAATTCTGCTACATATATCACTGAGTACTCTACTGCTGTGAATTTTCAGCCGCCACTGGCAGTTGGTCCTCATGTGCATGGATGAGCATAAAGTTATTTTCTTATGCTCCACTCACAGCGATCTAGTGCTTGCATTGACGCAGACCATCAATGAGTAAGCATGTCATTTTGATTCTCTTGTTTGAAATCTCTGCTGTGAATTTTCAGTGAACATTATTGATAAATTTGTGATTTTAATGATAGTGCCATGAGGACCTTCCAAATCGAGGTACACAAAAAGCGTTCTTATTAGGCCAAAGAGCCTAAATGGCTCACACCACTGTTAGTTCTCTATGGGTTTTGATGATAACTGACAATTGTAAATGCAAAATGAAGTTTTGTCTTGGTAAGTTGAAAAACTTACTGTCAAGACAAAACTCGAGTTTTGGTTTTAAAACTCGAGTTTTGAACTTGATAGAGAGCTGCTCATTTTCAATGAACAAAGCAAAACTCAAGTTTCCAAAGGTTGAAGACAAAACTCAAGTTTACAGAGAGCACTCAGTTTTTCACCTCAAGACAAAACTCGAGTTTCAGTTTGAAAACTCGAGTTTTGAATCATACAGAGACTTCTTAATGTTTTCAACTAAAGACAAAACTCGAGTCTTGATTTGGAAACTCGAGTTTTGCCCATACAGAGAGTCTAACTTTTGAATCCAGTTTTGCGCCAAAACTTCAGAACTTCAACTTACTTTAAGTTTTCTTAAGTTTTCTCTAAGTTAAGAGAAAACTCGAGTTTTGATTTCAAAACTCGAGTTTTGACTTGATGGAGAGTTTTCAAGTTTTCACTCAACATTTGAAAACTCGAGTCTTTAGAAAAAAAAAACTCAAGTTTCCAACTTGAACAGTTTTCCAAAGTTTTCATCTTTAAATGAAAACTCGAGTTTAGATATGGAAACTCGAGTTTTGAGCCAACCCGAGAGCATTGCAAGTTTTCAAGGTTTTCATAACTAAATGAAAACTCGAGTTTTGATTAGGCAGAGAGCAATGCATTTTATCAATGATTTGAAAACTCGAGTTTCTCTTTTAAAACTCGAGTTTTGGCCTGACTTAGATTTCTCAATGTTTTCACATTAAAGTGAAAACTCAAGTTTCACTTTGGAAACTCGAGTTTTGGCCAAACAGAGAGCTTTGAAGTTTTTTAATGTTTTGAAAACTCAAGTCTTAAATGAAAACTCAAGTTTTGATGTTTTGGACTAAAACACTTACACTTCATTAAAAGTCCAAAACTCGAGTTTGGTTTTGGAAACTCGAGTTTTGAGTTTGTTTCAAAATGTATTCCAAAAGATCAAATCGCGACTTTCCTCTCTAGAAGGAGGAAACTCGAGTTTGTGTATGAAAACTCAAGTTTTGCTTAAGTGCACAGTTCAAAACTCGAGTTTAGCAGAACAAAACTTGAGTTTCAGTCGCTAAGTTTGAAATTCGAATCTAACAAATTTGTGAAATTTTTTTATTTGATTCCAATACTTTCCAGTATTAATCTTCTATATTCCTAGCTATGTTTAACCACTTTGTTAGTGAGTTTCAGATGATTTAGAAGATGTTTATTGAAGGTTTAAAGCAAAAGCAAAAAAGCAATGTTAGCACATTAAATGCTATGCCCAAAAAGTTGCACACTTTTGGGTAATCCATCTACACATGGTTGCAAAGCATTAAAGAATTATTTCTACAACAAGCAACTGCCTCTCCAACGGATTAATGCAGAGGAAGTCAACTTTGAACACTTGGACAGCTGGATTAAGTGGAGATTAGAGAGAGAAGAAGACCAAAGCTGCTCCTAACCACTGTAGATCATCTCCAACGGTATAATTAAAGATGCAACGGTCATTTAATGCCATCTGACTATAAATAGAATTGCATTCAAGTCTTCTTAACAACTAGAACAGTTGAAAATGAAAATCTTTCAAGTCTTACATTTATTTCCTCAGTTTTCAACTGTATTGTATCTTTTGATACTTGAGCTTCAGTATTCATTATTATCTACTCTGTGAGAGAGTTTATTCTTGAAAATCATTTATTGTAAAGAATCACAATTCTAGGGGACTTGGTGATTTGGGAGTTCATTGATTACAACCTGTAAGGGGGAGTGAGTTCTAGTGAGAGAACTACTCTTGAGTACAGAGTATGTAATCTTTGTGATAGTGGAAAATCTCTGAGAGTCTAGGGACTGGATGTAGGTCAAGTTGTTAGGACCGAACCAGTATAAATCTCTATGTCCAGCTGCTCTTCCCTTTACTCTGTTCACATCTGTTTTTATTATCTCAAAACAGAGTAATTGTCGAAAATTTTGAGAATACACAATTCACCCCGTCTCTTGGGTATTTAGCTCCACTTACAACCACAGATTGGTACAATATTTGTACACTAGCACACTGCCTTGTGAACTTGGTTAGTAAGATATATATGCTCTTATATATATTTCTTGTTCTTTTTAGACCCATCGGCAACCATCGGGGTCCAACTTATGTGGCCAATACGTCATGAAACACATATATGATATCATCACTAAAGGAAGAACTAAATTATTTGCAAAGGTAAATGTATTTGATGTTACATATTATGCACGCAAGTTAATTCAGTTTTTGGCTTAATGTTACATATGAAATATGCATGCAAGTTAATCCAGTTTCTGTCTTTGATGTTACAGATGTTTGACTGCCCTGATCCCTTTTCTGATGATGAATTGGAGCACATACGCAATGTGTTTTGTGAATATCTATATGACCTGATCTTAAAGTCAGAACAATAATTAATGTCCTAAATTCATTTGTAAATATATTTTGTAGCAACAATAATCTTCTGTAAATTTGTTTATTTTTTCGAACAATATTCATTTGTAAATATACATAGGCAATGTAAAATTCAATAAATAAATTTGTTTAATTTTTCAAACAATTGTCTTGTGTCCATTTTGGGTTTCTAAATGTATTGGATGGTGGATAAAGCTATTTAGTGCTTGAAATTTGAGGTTCAGGATGTTGGGTTTCTGAATGTATTGGATGGTGGATAAAGTATATTGTAAACATCCGGTCCTAAAAGCCTTAGTCTAAAAATATAAGACTTTTAGGACTGTATATTGTAAACATCCATTCCTAAAAGTCTTCGGTCTAAAAGGATGAGACTTTTAGGACCGTATATTGTAAACATCTGGTCTTAAAAGTATTTGGTCTAAATAATATGAGACTTTTAGGACCGTATATTATTTTACTGTCTGCTCCTAAAAGTCCAGAATTATCTTATTTTTATTTTAAAAAGTATGGCTTAACCTTTAGGACCATGTAATTGTTAAATGTCCAGTCTTAATAGTCTTCCTTTAAATAGAAATGTTGACTCGCTTTTCAGACAAATCATTAGGGTTCAAGGCAACCGAGGTTCTGGCGTTCTGCTCAAGCTAGGTCCTTCATTGTAGTTGATTTTACCTCTCCTGATTTTGATTATCGGTTTCCCTTTTCTTTGTCTCTTTTCTTTTTGTCAGAAAAAGAAGGAAGATATTGAAAAGGACACTTTGTTTCAAATCAGGGCGGGGTAAAACCGACGACAACGATGGTCCAACCTTGAGAAGAATTGTCACTGTGTTTGTTTTTATTTGAATAAGGTAAACGATGTTTTTTGTTTTGTTGGTCTGATCTTAACTGTATATTGTTGGAGTTTTTAATGTTGATCATACACACGAGGACAATGTTTTGTTTTGTTTTGTTTTTTTTTCATTTTTGTCGGAAAAAGAAAGAATGTAATGAGAAGGACAAGGTGACCGAAATAGGAAAGAAAAAATATATTATATTTTTTTATGCTGCCCCAACAGTACTTGAAAAAGAAACAAAAAAAATATTTACTCCTCCCCATCGTTGTCGGAGGGGAAGGAGTCGTCGGAGACGTCGTCATCTAAAGGATGGTACTCAATGTTTTGGGCATCGAGTACCGCAGTCAGCTTGTTGTTGACGGCGTGATAGATCTGAAACAACTGGCCCAAGAGTCGGTCTATATGATTGACGCGGGCCAGAAGGTACTCCATCATCTGGTAGAGGGTCGGGTTCGGGGGTAGCGACGGAGGGTACAGAGGTGGAAGAGGACTAATCGGAAAAGGAGGACCTGAGGGTGGTTGAGGACCTCGTGGTGGTGGTACAGCAGCCATTACTGTGGAGGAAAAAGAAGTGATGGAGAAGAATGTATGTGAAGGAAGTAAAGTAACATCGGGTTTAAATAGAGAACCCTTCATGAACAATGTGAAACGCCAGAAACTTTAATTAGGAGACGTATAGTTCATCACAATACGAGGAGACGCCTAGTTGGGAAGTTTATCTGGAAGCCAAAGAGACTTTGAATCATTCATTTGAACTGAGTGTAAGGATACGACTTTGCAATCGGATTTTGAAAACAGTGAACTTTTAATGCTGGATATTGTAAAAGATCCATTCTTAAAACTAATATTTCTTATGAAAAAAAATCTTACTTTAAAAAATATTGAATTGTGAAAAATAAATGAATTTTAGGACCGGATAAATGATAAAAGATTGGTCTTAAAAGTAATTTAATTGATTTAAAAAAATAAATAATCTACCTTTTGGACCGGATAAATTATTAAAGCTTGGTCTTAAAAGTAATTCATTAAAAAAAATAAATGATATACTTTTAGGACCGGACATATTTTAAAAGGTTGGTCTTAAAAAAAATAAATAATAGATTTTAGATCGCATATTTCTAAAACCCGCTCGTAAAATAAATGATTCATCTGCTCTTTGTCTTTATTAACTCCTCATAACTCTCTATCCTTAACTCCTTATTAACTCCTCACTACCTCGTAACTCCAAACTACGTACGTGGCTTATCTAAGAACTGCTCTCTGGCTTTATTAATAAACTCCTCATACCTCTTTGCGCCAACTGCTCAAACCATGGTTAGATACAAGAGAACCGCTCGTAGGGGTGCTCTTACTCGTGATGCTCGTGCTTTCTGTAGATCGTTATACGGTGCGCTTACTCCATTGAGAGTGCGTTCTATTAAGATAGAAGAGTCTCGGGTCGTTGGACCCATTGTTATTTCGGATGATGAAGAGATTGCCGCACCCCCCAACCTTCAGACCATGATGCGCTGATGCGAATAAGACAGAAACTTGCTGATATCCGGCGGGAAGTTAATGCTGCTCACGCCGATATCGCCAAGGCTTTGAAGAATAATAAGCTTTAAGATGTATATATAGTCAGATTCTTGTTTTTGATAATTTTCTGCTTGTTTTTGTTTTATATTTTTTCTTGTGTACGTGCATATTCAAGTAATATATGTAGCATTAAGAACTAAGCTTGTGTCTTTTTAATTTTTTATTCATATTCTCCAGTAATTAAAGAAATTAAACTCCAGCTTTCCTATAATTTTTATTCATTCAGTTGCTGCACTCGCCAAAACCAATCTTTTTTCTCTCAAAAAGAATTTTAGAATCTAGGACCGGAGTTTTAGGAGACTCCGGTCTTAAAAAGTTATATATTTAGGACCGGCTACTTTATAATTAACCAGTCTTAATAAAATCTACGCGCGTAATAAATGAATAATAAAAATTTAGGTCCGGAGTATTCTAAAACTCCGGTCTTAAAATTTAATTATATATTTAGGACCGGATACATGATAAGAATTCGGTCTTAAAAGTAACTGAATTAATTGTAGACTTTTAGGACTTAAAAATTGAATTAATAAAAAATATTTAGGATCGGATAGGTTATAATTAATCAGTCTTAATAAAGTCCAAATACTAAAACATGTCTCTGTCGTGTGGAAAATTAAATTTCCCTCTCTGAACTTCTCTTGTCGCGCTGAAAGTGATTATTGAGGTTCTATCTCCAGTGTTTGTGTGTTGCTCCATCGATGTTTCACGTTTTTCTCTCGACAATCACTTTCTAGTTCCTTAGCTAAACGTATATAGACCAAGCTGTAAGAGGTGTTTCGGTTATATAACTTCATGATTTTCCTGCTTATCGTTCTGGGTTTTTCACGAGTTGAACGAAATCGATGAAATGCTCTTGTGTGTTTCTCTGTTATTAATGAATATTGTATTTTGAAGATTATATTTTCACTTTAGACCTACCCAACTGACCAACAAATGTTTTTAGGGTACTCTTGCTGTCTGCAACATCAACATTTGTGGCGGGAGAAGAAAGACTTAGGGTTCGCATTTGAATTTATATGCTACAGGTGAGTCCACAAGACCTTCATGCAAAGCATTTAATTTCCTTGTCATGCATTTATTTTGCTTCTTGGATTCACTGTGATATTTATGACCAAAAGTGATTCTTTGTTATGCATTTAATGGGAAGTTTCTCCGTAAAAAAAAAAAAAAACATAACCAACATTGAGCATAAATATGCATTTGGTGTTGCCTTATTTTACGCATGTTAAATCTTTCCGTCCATAGGAATTCTACTATGGATCACAGTTGGATAAATGCTTTACAGACGAGTGTTGAGTATCAGAATGGGGTGAGGGACTTTATAAAATTTGCTAAACAAAATGCCAATGATGATAGTGGGAAGTTTTATTGCCCTTGTGTAAAATGTTTGAATGAGAGGCGACTAAGTTCTGAAGTTATACACACACATTTAATTTGTGAAGGATTTTGTAAGACTTATACAGTATGGGTATGGCATGGTGAAAAAATACCAAGTGGGTCTTAACATGGGGAAGTGGCCTTTGATGATAATGACACGGATATGGATGATCGCATAGAGGACATTATTCGTGATGTAGGAGAAGAGACTTTTCATCAATCACATGCATATGGTAATATGTGCAGTGATGCAGAGACCCCGCTATACCCTGGGTGTAAAAAATATCAATTGTTGAACGTTGTATTAAAATTGGTAAGCTTGAAGGCACGTCATGGATGGAGCGACAAGAGTTTTTCTGAAATACTTGAGGCTTTTAAGGACATGCTTCTAGATGATAATGTGTTGCTGCATCGATACTATGATACTAAGAAAATACTTTGTCCACTGGCGATGGAATACAAAAAGATCCATGCATGCTCGAATGATTGTGTATTGTATAGAAAAGAGTTTGAAGAGAAGCAAAATTGTCCGATATGTGAAACCCTAAGGTACAAGTCAAATAAGGGGCTTGCAAAAGTGTTGTGGTATCTTCCAATCATACCAAGGTTCAAGTGGTTGTTTGCGAATGAAAATGATGCAAAAAATTTGCGGTGGCATGCAGATGAGAGGATTTCTGATGGAAAGCTTCGTCATCCAGCCGATTCTTCTCAATGGAAGAAAATCGATCAATTATTTCCCAACTTATCAAAGAACCTAGGAACCTTAGGCTTGCCCTTAGCACGGATGGCATGAATCCATATGGAAGCCTTAGCAGCATACATAGTTCATGGCTTGAAGTCCTGATTATTTACAACTTATCTCCTATGTTATGCATGAAACAAAAGTACACCATGCTGTCTATGTTGATTTCCAGACCAAAACAACCTGGAAATGACATTGATGTTTACCTTGAGCCCTTGATTGAAGACTTGAAGGAGTTGTGGGAAGAAGGTGTCGACGTTTATGACTCTTTCAAGAAGGAGGTGTTTAAAATGCAAGCCATGATATTTTGTACTATCAACGACTTCCCAGCATATGGGAACTTGTCAGGGCATAGTGTAAAAGGCCATAAAGCATGTCCGGTTTGTGAAGAAGGCACACACTACCATCAACTTCAACATGGAACAAAGACGGTTTATCTTGGACATAGGAGATTTCTTAAACGGGGCCACCCATATCATCGATTAAAGAAAGCCTTTTTTGGTGGCCAAGAGTATGAAGATGCTTCGGTGGCATTGACCGGAGAGCAAGTTTATGAAAAGGTGAAAAATATCAATGTCATCTTCAGTAAGACTGTAAAGAGTAGAAAAGAAACAAATATATGGAAAAGGAGATCTGTATTCTTCGATCTTCCCTATTGGCGCAATCTTGATGTGAGACACTATATTGATGTCATGCATGTGGAGAAAAACGTATGTGATAGTATTGTTGGCACGCTTCTCAACATACAAGGTAGTTCCAAGGATGGTGTGAAGGCAAGATTGGATTTGCAAGCAATGGGAATACGCGAAGAGTTACTTCCAAGGCCATATGGGAAGAGAACTTATTGTCCTCCGACTTCTCATACTTTGTCTAAGGATGAGAAACAAAGTTTTTGTGAGTGTTTACATGGCACAAAAGTTCCCTCGGGGTATTCTTCAAATTTTAAGAGGCTTGTATCGATGAAGGACTTGAAATTAGTAGGCCAAAAATCTCATGATTGTCATATCTTGATGCAACAGCTACTCCCAATAGCTATTCGAGGCATCGCCGAATATGATCTTTGGGTCGTTTTGACTAGACTTTATGTCTTCTTCAATGCGGTTTGTGGTAAAGTTTTAAACATTGAAAAGTTGGATGAATTGGAGGATGAAGGATATCTTATCTTGTGCCACCTTGAGAAGCTTTTTGTTCCTACATTTTTTGACATCATGGTTCATCTAATTGTTCATCTAGTGAGGGAGATAAAGTTGTGTGGCCCTATCCATTTACGATGGTCGGTAGATGTACCCAATTGAAAGATCTATGAAATTCCTAAAAGGGTATGTGAAGAACGCATACCGGCCAGAAGCATCAATTGTTAAGAAATATGTTTCTTAAGAAGCCATGGAATTTTGTCAAAATTATTTGGCTAAAGTAAGACATATTGACCTTTCAAAACGTTAACATGCTGAAGGGGGTAGGCGAGGGGCTTCAGTAAAGAGTGTGGATCCTGATGAATTGTCACAAGTCTACTTATACATCTTGAATAATGTTGATGAAGTTCAAACTAGTATAGCTGCACATAAAAAAACCTGTAAGGAAAGAAAATCATCGAATGACTGAACAAAGGTTGATTAGGGAGCATAACAGAACTTTTGCACACTAGCTCAAACAAAAGGTCGAGGGAGAGGAATGTGTTTCTGATACAATCAAATGGTTAGCACGTGGTCCTGAGGTTGATGCCATAAGTTGGAATTCGTATGTGATCAATGGTTATACATTTTACACGAAGTCCCTAGATGATAGAAGCACAGTCCATAACAGTAGTGTTATGTTAGAGGCTGAATCTATGCACTTCTCCAGTTCGAAAGACAAGAGGCCTTTATTGGTAGTCATGCCATATTATGGGGTTATTGAAGAGATTTGGGAGGTGGACTATGTGAAAATTAGATTTCCCATTTTTAAATGCAAATGAGTTAATGTCAATAATGATGTTTAGATCGATCGACTAGGATTTACATTAGTCGATGTCAATGGTAGAAGTTTTGGAGATGAACCTTTTGTGATGGCAGACGAGGCGAAACAAGTGTTCTATATCACCGATCAAGAAAATAAAATGTGGTCTGTAGCTCTCCAAGGAAAAAGGGTCATTGATATTGATGAGGAAAGTCATTCAAATTATGGTCTTCTTGAGAGTACTCCTTTTTCAAGGGGTCTACTGGACATGAACGAAGAAGATGAAGTGGATAATGAACCCGTCATAAGAAATTGTTGGAAATTATGCCCTAAGGGCAAGTCATTGTACTTTAGATACTTTGTTATTTAAAGTATTCTCTTTTAGTTATCATTTTCGTTTGCATGTTTGTATTGATAACTGCATCCATGGATATTTCTTATAGATTATCCTAAATGTCTTTGGTCGGTCATCTACGCGGGAGCAAAGATAAGTTAAGATCAGTATGACTTTGATAGGGTATGGAGATACGTATCAAAGTCATGGGCACTTGTAAGAGTACAAGGTGCTGGACCGACCTACTATGAGAAAGCTGCATGGATTTTTCATAAGCTTATCTCATATATAACCGCGTCACAACGCCCTATGACCTGAGATCATCATGGATTCCTACATGATGAGTTACTGGTCTTTGACCTAGTCAAAAGTCACCTCTGACCAGGTGATGATAAAGTCTTGGATCGGTATCAGTGGTTTTCATGCGGAGGAATGTGAATGGTCAAGATGGAATTTGTCCCTCACATTTGTAGAGAGATAATACTGGACCCCTTGATGAGTGAGTCTAAGAAATGTATGGCCATACAATGATGGAAAGGAGTTTCCATTTCATTTATTAGACTACTCGAGAATCGAGAAAGTAATGGTCAAGAACAGGAAGTTGACGTTATCCATGCCTCATCCTTGACCAAATTATCGTGTGACAAAAGGGACGTGACATGGTTGTACGATAGGTTGTATTTGTCATCGATCACCATGTGAATTGGGTAGTCGCAATGTCTTGCTAGAGGCTGCTTGCGATTTGTGGGCTGGTACAGTATTGGGCCACTGCCAATCTCATGTGGACCTACAGGGTCGCACACAAGAATAACCCAACACAAGCAAATGCGTCCAGATTCATTGAATCTTAGATTAATCTAAAATTTAATGAATACTGAATTTAATCTGGGGTGAATATATATATATATATATATATATATATATTAAATTTGAAAATAATATAATAATATTATTTAATGGAGATTATAATATTATTATATAATATTTTTTTTGTATTTAATTTATTTGATAAATTAAATATCTAAAACAAATAGAGATATTGTATCTCATTTAATTTTTGAGTAAAGATATCATATATTTGTTTAATTTAAATTGAGATATAGTATCTCAGATTTAATTAAATAGATAGATATCATTTCTCGAAGTTAATTTATCGTGATAAATTAAATCTGAAGGCTTTTAATTTGGATTAAATAAATACATTAGATTAGATCTATCAGATAGATTTAATTAATATATTTATTAATCCAAATTCAAAATTCAAATTTCAGATCTGGCTTTTAATTCGGATTAAATAAATACATTAGATTAGATCTATCAGATAAATTTAATTAATAGATTTATAATTTGAATATTAAAATTAATGAGGATTGATTTTATATAGTACACTGATCGAATTTGAAAAACATACGGGACTTTTAGTCGAGCATATTAGAAAGCCGCGAGAAAATCCTAGAGCGAGTGAGAGAGACGCATAACTCAGAAAGGCTCTAGCACGCTGCCACAGTCGTGTTCGGGATTGTTCATGTGGATACTGGTAGAGGTGGGCGATTCATAGAGTCGGCTTCTACTGATCGAGAAGGTAGCCCACTAGTTCAAAGAGAACGAGACGCGGGCGAGTTCATTGAAGGTAAAATTCAGTTCCTTAACCTTGATTTAAACGCGCTTGAGTGATCCTCATGACGGGATTTGTAAAATTTTTAAATCCGCTGCGTGTACAGATCCCAACAGAAATGATCATCAAGAAGGGATATGGGAGGATATCATTCTATAAAAGAGTCAATTCATAAGGTAATATTCATATGCAGAATTCTTTGAAAACTTTAAGGTTTTACCTATATTACATTCCTTCTATGTTCATAAACAATGTCACTGACTATGAAGTTTGTTCTTGTTTTATTTTTGTGGCAAGATCTGATCCAAAGGAGCATGTTATAAAAGAGGATGTTATGTTGTTGGTGGGAATCAGATGAAGGCATGGTGAATATTATTTTGGGCATGTTTGTTGTATTTGTAACTTATGGTATTTGTAAGTAAGTTATCTTATTGTATTAATTAATTTAGGTGTTGTAGTCATAGTATAATAATTACTTAAGAGGCCGCATAACTCATGATGAATAATATTTGTATTATTTTTTCCAATTCAACTTGTTCATAGCTTATAGTTTAAAGTATCGACTTTTATGTGCTGGATTGGATGGTGGATTTGTGTGTAATATAATCAGGAAGAACAGAACAAGGAAAAATTCAGGAAAATTTAGACCGCAAATAAATATGCCAGTCTTAAAAGTTAAGCTTTTAAGACTAGATGTATATATATGTCCGGTTTTAAATGTAATTTAATATTAAGCCCGGTCTTAAAAGTTGGTCTTTTAAGATTGGTAAATTTATACATCCGGTGTAAAATAAAATTTTTAAGATCGAATTTATTTATCATCCAGTCTTGAAAGTCTGTCTTTTAAGACCGCGTATAATTAGTCGGTCTTAGAAGCCGCTAAGTTTAAGACTGTATTTATTTTTGTCAGGTCTTAAAATTCAGATCTTTTAAGAGCGGCCTAGTTATTAGCCGGTCTTAAAAGTTGAGTTTTAGGACCGAACAAAATGTATTTCAGGTTTATTTAGCACGACTTTTAAGACCGAATGTTTTAAATGTCCGGTCTAAAATAATTTCTTTAAGACCGGTTGTAATCCGATCTTAAATGTAGACTTTTAATACCGACTGGAACAAAACCGGTCGCGGGTCTGGTCTTACAATGCCTCTTTTATCCGGTCTTAAAAATCTTTTTTTTGCACTAGTGTATTAATTAAGTATGATATTTATTACCTTAGTGTAACCATGGTTATCAGATTTATTTTAGAATTACTTGAATATGTTGACTTCCTCGACAAGCAGTGATATACGCATGTTAAGTTTGTATTTATATTGAAAGTTAATTGTATTGCAAGATTGTCTGATACAAGTTACTTAAATATGGTAAACAGTTGTCCATTTAGTACTGTAAATATTTTTTTAAAAAAACAACTATCCATTTAGTATATCTATTGTAGCACAATTCCAACAAAGAGTTACAAAGGGTTAATTTTTTTTTAAAAAAAATCTATTTTAACCCTTTTTTGAAAAAGTGCTACAAGAAAGTTCATTCATTGTAGCATGTTTTAAGTGCTACAAAAACCTATTCTAGCACAGGCAGTTTTAGCACTTAGAAAGTGCTACAAACATGTACACAAATAAGCGCTATGAATTATTATTATTTTTTTTTTAAGGAGTGGGGTAAGACCCAAACTTTTCGTCACAAAATATTATTTGGGTCAGAGGGCTCTAATAAGATGAGAGGAATATTACCCATTTGGTTGATCGAGCCAATGGATTTTGAAAAAGTAATATAAGCCGATATCTTGTTGCATCTTAAGTTTTTTTTTTTTTTAACCAAAAACTTGTGAATGTTTATATAGTATCATTAGTCCTTACAATTTGATAAAATTTTGGTTTTAATCCTATTAGTTTCAAATCATTGGTTTTATTCCATATTATTTTATTAGGATTTGGTATGAGTCTAAGTATAAAGACCAAAATCAAAATTCGTTAAAAGTATATGAATCAAGTTGTTAAACTCATATCAAATCTTTGTGAAATTATAGGGATCGAAATCAAAATTCTATCAAACTATGAAGAGTAACAATGATATTATCCTTTATATACATCGGAAGGAAAAAGAACGAACACACCAATAAATCCAAAAGAAAATCATCATGAACAAACAACTAAACTACAAAAACAACAGTCTTAAAAAATTCTTCCCATCTATCCAATTCCTTCCCTTGTAACAGCACCACCATTCAAGCTAAATCTAGACAACACCTAGGATCCGGCTGCCTTTGACAAAAAAAGAAAAGAAAAAATGTATTCCTACTTTTATAAATCAACCACAATAACCACATAATCAATTAAATATCTATTGCATCTAAAGTTGGGTTTGCATTTAATCTTAACCATAACACAAAATTATATTTATTTTTTTGGCCTTAAACTTATAATTCTTTTAACTTCAAAACACAAAATTCTACAAAGCGTGATAACAAATCATTTAAAATTACACATACAAAATAACATGCTATTACATTTGAAGGAAAACATAATACACTCTTAATGTTGCTACAATACATAACAGACATTATACCAACTAGCCAAAGAAAGGGGAAAAAAGATAAAGATAAATAAATTACAACATAATACAAAGCCTCATTCTCTAGTAATTCAATTCATTTTTCAATTTGCACAAGCTCTATTTCTATTTCTGATCCAATTGCCTTGTTTCTTAGATTGGCCTCCAAAAGTCTTGACAAGCCATTGAGGTTTTCCAATTGAAAACACAATATATCCCATGAGGATTCCAAATATCATTCCACATCCATATCCCAAGGCTACTGGTTTCCAACCAAATCCAAATTTGTCAACGGAATCAAACATTGATGATGATGGTGTTGGCGATTCTCCTTCATCAGTATTGCAAGTTTTTGACAAAGGAGCACCACACAATCCAAAATTTCCCTCATATGAATCATTTTGGAATGTATTAAATTGTTTACCTTTTGGTATCATCCCCTCAAGCTGATTTTGTGAAAAGTTCAAAGTAGAAAGAAAGTTGAGATTTGTCATTGCTAGAGGAATCTCACCCACGAGCTTGTTGCATGACAGATCTAACCATTCTAAACTTGTCAAATTTCCAATTGATATTGGAATAGAACCATTGATTCTATTGTGGGAGAGATTAAGCCCAATTAGTGCATGTAGCTCTCCAATGGCGTTTGGAATCTCTCCAACAAAACTATTATTTGACAAGTCAATAGTGGTGAATATTGTCAAGATCCTTTCTAGCTCTATGGTATTACCTTTCCATGTGATCATAACTGAATCCATATATGCTGAATAATTTTTGCTTCCCATGTACTGCGAACCAGCTTCAACATTGTCTACCTTCATCATTCCTTTAAACTCCTTGATGTATGTTGTTGGCAAAAATCCATGAAAATGGTTGTTGGAAATGTCAAAAATCCTTAACTTAGGAAATGGATGCTTGGTATTGGAACTAGAAATGACACCATAAAACCTATTCTCTCTTAAAACAAGTACTTGCAACTCTGACAGATCATCAAGCCAACTTGGAAATGTATCCCTGATCTTGTTGCGTCCAACATCAAAAATTTCAAGCTGAGTACAACGACCCAAAGATAGAGGCAATGATCCATTGAGTCGGTTGCTATTGAAATGCAAAGTTTGCAAGACATTATTCCTTGAAAATTTTTTTGGCAAAGTTCCAGAAAAAACATTCATCTGAAGATCTAAAACTGAGAGATTGCGGAGGCCAACAAGGCATTGTGGTATAGGTCCTGACAAGTTGTTATGAGACAAGTTGAGTATCACAAGTGAGCTTGCATTGCAAAACAAAAGGGAAACATCTCCACTAAATTTATTGTTTGAGATTGAGAAAAAATGAGCTCCAAAGAATGGGATTGGGAGATTTCCTTGTAACATGTTGAAGCTAAGATCCAGAAATGAGACACTTGTATTTGAAAGAGACAGAGGGACTTGACCACTGAAATTATTATTATCAAGTGTCAAAGATTGTAATGCACTCAACTTTCCAAAAACATTCGGTATTTCACCATTAAAATTATTTATTGAAAGATCTAAGGTGTAGAGATGTTCAAAGTTTGAAAGTGATGATGGGATTTGACCACTCAAACTATTATTGGAAAGATATAAGGAAGTGAGATTTACAAGTGTTGAAAGAAATGAGATCCCACCACTAAATTTGTTTGAGGAAAGGTCCAAATAAATGAGTTGAGTGAGTGTGGAAAGAAATAAGAGCCCACCACTAAATTTGTTGAAAGAAATATCCAAAGATCTGAGTTGAGTGAGTGTGGAAAGAAATAAGAGCCCACCACTAAATTTGTTGAAAGAAATATCCAAAGATATGAGTTGAGTGAGGCTCTTGAAACTTGGGGTAATAGGCCCTTCAAATTGGCAATCTGAAAGAGATAACCATTTAAGAGACTTCAAATGGCCTATGAAATCTGGTCTTTCTCCTAAGAAAGGTATGCCATCGAGAGACAAATCCATTATTGAGCTCCTGTTGAGCTTTGAAAGTTGAATCTTAATATTTGTATTCCATCCCAAATCTAGATATTTAAGATTTTCTAACTGCACAATAGTATTTGTTATATCACCTTGCAAAGAAGTTTCCCAGAGAGAAAGATGAATCAAAGAGGATGACACATTCATGTGTAAAGACAAGGAGTTAAGTGTATCTGAGGACATGTTCACATAATCTAAGCCAAGCTTCCTTAAATTGGTTGCGTTTAGAATCAGCTTTTCCCAAATAGATGGTTCAAGTCTTAGTGATAAACTCTCCTTCGTACCATAACTAAAAGACAAGTCAAGTGAGACCAATTTAGACAATTGTGAGATTTTGGAGGGGATTTCACCAAAAAAATTATTTTCTTCAAGGTACAAGTGTGTGAGATGTTCTTGGTTTGAAGAAAGGAATGAGATCTCACCACTAAATTTGTTCAAAGCAAGGTTCAAATAAGTAAGTTGAGTGAGATTACTCAAACCAAGAGGAACCCGCCCTTTAAAATTACAATGGCATAGATTCAAATGATTAAGATATTTCAAATGGCCAACAGAATCAGGTAGTACTTCTCCTAAGAAAGTTGTGAAACTGAGATCCAAAAATGACAAAGGAGAGCTCCAATTGGACTTTGGAAATTGACAATTTAGATTACTATTATATGACAAATCTAGTTGTTGGAGGTTTTCCAAACAGAGAATGTCACTTGTAATATTCCCCTGCAACCCAGTATCATAAAGTCTTAGGGAGACCAAAGAGGATGACAAATTCATGAGTAAAGACAATGAGCTTGGTGCAATGGAAGACATATTTACATAACCTAAAACAAGTTCTTGTAGATCAGTCATGTTTAGAACAAGCTTCTCCCAAGTGGATGGTTCAAGTCTTAAACTCAACCATTCATGTAAAAAATAATAATTCAAAGACAAATCAAGAGAGACTAATTTAGACAACTCTGCAATTTTATGGGGAATTTCGCCAATAAAAGAAGAGGAGCTTAAGTTTAGATGCATGAGAGTGGGAAGATCACCAAATTGAGATGATATTAAAGACCCACTAAAATGGTTGAAAGCCAAGTTGAGTGTTTGAAGGTGAGAAAGTTGGAAGAGAGTGCTATTAGGATGGAGTTGACCTTGAAGCCAACTGCAACTAAGGTCGAGGCCAATCACGTGACCAAACATGGAGTCACATGTGACCCCATCCCACAAGCAACAATTTGAATCATTTCCCCATGAAGCTGTCTTTGGGTAAGATGAGTTCTTAAATTGAAGGGTACTAGAGTAATAATATGAGTCATCATAAAACTCATCACAACTAATTGAAGCAGAATGATTAAGAGAGAAGGAGTTTTTTATTTGGAGAAGCGCAAAGGAGTCATGAGAATTACATAATGGCAGAGAAGAAGAAAGGGAAGAAGAAAGAACGAATAAGTAGAAACAGATGATGATTCGAAATGCCATAAGTGAAGTTGGAAGGCTACGGAGTAGTGAAGGATTAATACATAGACTCTAACAAAAGAGGCCATATTTATAGTGTTATCTACACAAAATGGCGTCATGCACAACGAACTCAAGATTTTTGTCTACCAAATGAACCCGAAAAGTAAAAAAAATGAATAAATAATTTTTCTTTAAAAAAGGGAAAAGCAAAACTTCTGGTCACCATCACAAATGGCTTAATTTTATACATTTCCCCCTTTTAGTTGATAATCAAAACAAAAGAAAAACATGGAAATTTGCAAATGTTTTCTTACTTGACTTGGTCCATAAAAGAAAATATAATAAACGAAACTTAGTGGCTGTTTCTTAGTGGACTTCACTATTAATATTTCTCCAATATGAGCAGATATTTCTTTTTCACTTGACCTGAAAGATTTTCGTGCTATCACTCATTCTAAGTAAATTTCTACCGATACACATGTTAGTTAACTCATAATTTTCATCAAAGTCATTAATAAATATAATTAAAAATACATGTTAATTTTTAATTTATGTCCATAATCTATACGGACAATTCGTAGTGTTGCTCCCCCCCCCCCCCCCCCCCTCCCTCGTTCGGTCCAATTCTAGAAATAATAAAAAGTCAAAGTAGATCATTCAACGTAAATATAGGTACATATATAAGAGATAGTTTGGTTGATTTTGACCAATAAAAAACAGAAATAGTTAACTCAATTACAACTTGTTAAACATAATATATAAATCTTCTTCACAATTAAACAGAATCCACTGTTGTACGAATTACCAATGAAGCAATGACTGGTATTATCTTTTCCCACTTTTTTCGTAATTTTTGTTGAACTTATAAATTTGAAAAAGAGCAAGGCATTCTCTGAATCATATTGAAATTAGACAGAAATTTTATTTTCTATTTTTGGAATATATACATGCTTTTTCTAAAACAAAAAATTTAGCATTCTCCTATGTTCAAATTATGTGGATATAGCTATCTTCATTGTGGACATTTTTATTTTTCCATAACAAATATACAATGAAAAATATAATTCGTATTTGAGATGAGCATTCATTATTATTAAATTTTTATGAAGTTTATCATAATATGTTTATAAAATTGATTAATGTCATCTTGAAAATTTTGGTATTATTTTCACTCCTTTCCTTATTTCTTAATTATTTACAAAATCAAAAGAGACAAATTATATAAAAATATTTCAAGGTATACCATAGTTAACTAAGTTTTCCATATGCAAATCAATGTTTTAAAAGCCGGATTAGACGTCAAACTGGAAAAGCTAGTGGGTCATGGTTTAAATCAATTTTTTTTAAATATATATATAGTGGGGGAGGGGGTAGGGTTCGAACCCTGGACATAGGGGAGGGAAGCCAAGTTCCCATGCCACTGCGCTACTAAAGCGCAGGCGGTTTAAATCAGTTTGATTGGATCGTTTGATTGAATGGTTGACATAATAATTAAATAAAAATAATACTATATACATAAATAAAAAATATAAGTATAAAAATAAAATATCAAAAACTAAATAATTTGAAATAATCTAATTGTATGATGATGTAATTATCTTATTAGTATTATACTTTTGTCACATATAATTTAAAATAATATGTATATGAATGAAGTTTTATTTACTTGTTAAAAGTAATTTGAATATGAAATATTATTTTCCTAAAAATATTGGAAAAACTAGTTTCTTTTTTAAGTTCTTGTCTATTATTTTTAAAAAGGATAATATTAAGTAAAAGTAAATTCATGTAATGAGTGACTTTTGGGTTTTGGCAGGTCTGGGAATAAGAAGCATATACTCCCCTCTCTAAAAAGGATAAACAATAAATTTTATGTTCTATTGGACAATCAACGGTCCGACTTTCCATACATCAATGCTACACTCCTCGCTTGTCATTCCCCTTCTCTCAGTTTTCCAAGTTGATTTTAAGAATGACTATATAGTGATCGCAAATAAGCTTTTTGTCTTGTTTTCAAATGCAATCATTTAGAACAATTGTCCCCCCACCCCCTCCAAATATAAATAAACAAGGCCTAAATATTCTGAAACTAAGATCACAAATAAAAATTTTCAACAGTTAAACATTGTAAATAAAATAGTCTATCACAGACGCATCATATATCTTTGTCCTTGTTATATACTTTCTTTGCGGATGCCTTAGGTTGGGTGCAAATTTTCCATATTTTTTTTCGCAGAGTTTCAAACTCGTGTAATATTCTATGCAAATCACAATTTGCATTATGGGTTGCTCTAGCTCAAAGAAAAATGCATAGAAAAATTTATATTTTTTTCTTTGAAAAATGGAGTGAGCGAATAGAAGTTTGATATGTGTAGATGAATTGATGCATCGTGAACAAAGGTTTGTAGCGTCAACTTAGGCTAAAGTATACTTTTAGTCCTTCAAGTTTTACATTAGATATATTTTTGGTCCCTTAACTTTATAAAGTATACTCTTAGTTCTAAAATTCTAACACCGTTAACGTTACTAATGGAAAACGTTGATGTTGCGGACTTAAGTGATAACTAATAACATTTTATTACATAAATTTTATATATTCTTTAGTTTACCCTTATTTTAAATTTATGTTTGATAGTATTTAATTACACAGTTATCACTTAAATTTACACCATTATCACTTGAGTTTGCATTTTCTGTTAACAAAATTAACGGTACTAGAAATATAGGACTAAAAGTATACTTTGTAAAGTTAAGGGACCAAAAGTATACCTCATGTAAACTTAAAGGACTAAAAGTATACTTTAGCCATCAACTTAAAAGAATTTTCAAAGTGGATCCCATATTAAAAAATTTATAGACCACATGTGATGAGTCTGGATATGCAATACTTTTCTTCCCAATTAATTAAAATCTTTTATTGCAAAAGTCTAAAAATATTTTCTTGGCCACAATAGTTATACATTCCACTTCTTTGATTATGACGCAAAATGATTTCAGTGAAAGTCACATGGATACACATAATGGCAGAATTTTACCATTTTTTTTCCTTTTTTAATTTTTGCACAAAAATTTGATTCCATTTAAAGTTGAAAAAAGATAATTATATTGAACAAATTACATTGAGGTCGAGGCTAATCACGTTGCCAGACATGGAGTCACATGTAATCCCATCTCATAAGCAACAGTTTGAATCATTTCCCCATGAAGCTGTCTTTGGGTAAGATGAGTTCGTATACTTAATGGTAGCAAAGTAATAATCTGAGTAATCATAAAATTCATCATCCCTTATTGAAGCAGAACGATTAATAGAGAAGGAGTTTTAATTTTGATTTGAAAGCGCAAAGGAGTCATGAGAATTACATAATGGTTGATTGAGAGAAGGAGAAAGTGAAGAATAAGTAGAAACGGAGAATGATTCGAAATGCCATAAGGGAAATTGGAAGGCTACGAATTGAAAGGGGCAATATTATAATGGTACCTACACTACAGAGACGGCGTGCACATGCAAACTTAAAAGGTTTTGGCTACAAAAGGTACCCCAAAACTAAAAGTAAAAAGGATGCAAATTTTCCAGATTTTTTTTCGGCAGGGAATTTCAGAGTTTATAAATTTTTTATAAATGTTTTATAAAAAAATGGAGTCAATGAGTGACATTTATGATATGTGTAGATGAATTTATGTGCCGTGAATTTGTAGCGTCAACTTATGAAGAATTTTCAAAATGGGTCCCGTATTAACAAATTATAGACCACATACATGCACTTTGTAGTATGCAGAAAACGATTTGATAAATGGACAAAAAAAAAGACTTTGTTGTAAATAATTAAATTTATCAATTAGAAATGTCATCTTAGCTTCAATTTAGTGACATGAAGGACCACCCAAAGAATGAAGGAAAAATCTACACAAACAAAGGCTTATTGCCTAAATCTTTATCAGTTACATACTTCTTAATATTTCATCAAAATAGAAAACAGCAGAAATTTCTTTAGTTTTAGCAAAACCTAGAAAAATTCTTCTTAAACAATTTTTTCCATCGAAACTTAGAAAAATTCATTGTAATTTATTCAAAAGAAAATTCTGTTAATTGATATTGTGCCGTGAATGAGGAGTTGTGGAGTCATTGAGAACTTTCAAAACTTGGAAAAGATGATTGTCAATGGGCCCTTTTTAAAAACTTTTAGTGACCATACATTGCAATATCTAGGATAAGATGTGATGAGCGCAAACAAATTAAAAGACTTTTTGTTCATAATCAATTCAAGTAACATAATATCTAAAGTAATTTTCAATAAAGGATTGAATCTCGTACGTTCACTTTGAACCAAAAAAAAAAAAAAAATCTCTTACGTTCACACTTAGTAATAAGCAATGTATAGTTTTAATGAGAACAGTAATAATCATAACCCAAAAAGAAAAAAAGAATACGGATAACTGATACTTATATCTCCACTCTCTCACTTAAAAATTGTAACATCCACATTTTTCATGTGCGTCAATGTGAATTTATTTACATATATAAATTTTTTTAACGTTATGTGTTAATGAATATAGGTTATTGTGTGAAATAATTAGAATAAGATGTGGTTGTGAAATTACTTGTTTATGTGTATTAAATTTAATCAAAAAGAAATGAGAAGAAGTTGCATGAGTATTATTAAGAATTAAGAAAAAACAATTAAAGCAAGGTTAAAATTTCATTTTCGACGAAATTGTGCCATATGTCTCATAATTATTTAGAATTTATGGGTACATGAGCATGGATTATAAGTTAATAAAGTGGGCTAAAATCATCCTAAGAGAGACTTAAATTTTTGGTTCAAACTAGGCGAAAAGAAGAAGGAAAATGGCCAAACATATTTTAACTAAATGGTTGGATCTTAACATGATGACAAACTAGTAAATATTAGGCTAGTAGGAGATCAAGTTTTCCCTTCATTAATTCAGCTGAATTGGACACTTTAATTGACATTAAATTAATTCATCTTCCCATGTTAGAGTCGGCCAACACAAAAGAACAAGGAAAGGAGGAAGAGTTGAAAATTTCTAAGAGAAAAGGAGAAGGAAAAACTCAAGAATCCAATAGGTAAACCTTAAGTAATCTCTTCCATCTCTTCTAAGCTTCCTTTTGCAACTCTTCTTGACCCAAAAATATGTCTTCTTATGGTGTTCATGAAGGGGGCCGAAAATTTTGGTAAATAAAAAAGAAAAAAATTACAAGAACATCAAAGGTCAAGTTAAGGTTAGTGATGATTCTTGAACCTCCTTATAGTGGATTTGAGTTGGTGAATTGATTTGTGGTGGTACTCTCTTGTATTCTTGAAATGTTGGAAACCCTAAATATATGGGGAGTTGCTGCCCAAATTCTTAAATATGGTTAGAGTATGATTAAGGGTTCAAACAACAAATTAGAAATGATTATAGACTAGATTATGGAGTTAGAATCGGAAATCAAAATTTTTGTTCTTTCTTGCTAATTTTGGTAAGAAATAGGGGGACCTAGGAGGAATATGATTTTTCTCAATTTGATGTTTCCATGGTGTTCAAAATGAAAAATTGTGTAGGATAGAAGTTCGATAGGAATTTTAGAAGCACCAGGATCTAATTATATCAAAACCTTGAAATCTGTTCAGAAAACCCTGTGCAAGCAGAGAGGTTACGACACATTTTTGGGATAGTAAATAATGTTCAATTGTCATGAAATTTTACAAGAATAATATACTTTAATTTTATAGGTAACTCGTAATTTTTTTTTAAAATTTTGTACAAATAATTATGAATATTTGAAGTTGACCCTTGAATTTGGATTTTATTTGGATCAGCAAGGGTATTTTTGGAATATGGGAAAAACCTGCGTGTAGCTGGTCATGACAAGTATTTTTATTCAAAAATAGATATATTAAGAGTCAATTGGGCTTTGAAATAAACCCAAAAGGGTTTTTCTAGATTTAATTATGAAGTTTTGAAGATCAATCACTGTTTGCTGGAAATTTCAGGGTTTGGGTGAAAATTAAGGAAATATAAGCTCATATTAAATTCCTTAATAAGAAAAGGGATTTAGTGAACATGGACACATTAATTGGACTTATTTTAAATTATCAAAGGAATATTTATTAAAAGAAATTTAATTATATTTACATTTTATTATTTTAGGGACAATTGTGATATTTTGCACCAAGAAGGTTATTTTTAACTATAATCAACTACCAGGTAGTAACCTTAATCCTCATATACTCTGTGTGACTTGTATATATATGTTTTAAATTGAAATTGCATACATTTAGTTATCATTCATTTCCAAGTACTATGGAACCGGAACATGCTGTGTGCATAAAAGGCTTTGTTGTATTGTGTGTTGTACCCAGTGGTCTGTGTTGTGTGCTATTAGGACCACCGCAGTCTGTGCTGTGTGTTATTAGGACTGCTAGTTCCGGATTTGCCTATGTGCCTTGATACTGAATGTTATGTGGTATTTGTTTATTTATGGTTTTTCTTACATGCATTATTTATATATTTTATATGAGATTAACGGTTACTTTGGGATTAAATTTTTAAATCCCAGCCCTTTTAAGCCATATGACAGTTCATTTAGAGCACAACAGAGAGACAGAGAAAAGGCTCCGAAGCAGGGCTAGTGTAATGGTGGATGATGATGATTTTGTTTTGGACATTTATTTTGATTTCCGAATGACTGTAGTATTTTATTTTGGCCTGTCAGGCACCATTATCTAGATGACTATATATTTTAATCCCTCTAGAGAAATGTTTATCTTCTCGTATTTTTATTAGTATATTATTGTCCAAACCGAAGCGTGCTTGATCTGTTGCTTATACTCTGATATGTGACGAAAATTAACCTGGGAAAAATAATTTAAATATTGAAAAAAAGATAGGATTACACTACCCGCCACCTGAAAGGCGAGGGCGATAAATGTGTAACAAAAATCAAAATACAGCTCCTATGTCTTTTTTATCTTTCTTATTGGAGCACATTAGTCTGGCGTCTATTTTTTATCTTGTGATTTTTAGATGAAATAATTATTTATAAAAAATAATAGTTAAAAGATTATCTTTATTTTAGATTTTATACCCATTAAACTAATTTTATCCAAAAAAAAAAAAAAATTGAATCGTGAAAAGGCTAAACGCGTCTTTGGATAAGGTGGAAAACACAGCCCCAACCTTCCATACATCATCCCTTGTCATTTACCTTGTCTCAGTTTTCCAAGTTGATTTTGAGATTGACTATAGAGTGATCCCAAATAAGTTTGTTTGTTTTTCTTTTCAAATGCAATGATTTAGAACAATTGTCCAAACCCTTTTTTTTCAAACATAAATAAAGAAGACCTAATTAAATATTCTGAAATTAAGATCACAAATAAAAATTTTCAACAGTTAAACGTTTGTAAGTAAAGTAGTCTATCACACATGCACATCATATATCTTTGTCCTTGTTATATACTTTCTTTGCAGATGTCTTAGTTTGGATGCAAATTTTCCAGAAATTTTTCGCCGAGTTTCAAACTCCTGTAATATTCTATGCAAATCATGATTTGCATTATGGGTTTCTCTAGCTCAATGAAAAATGCTTAGAAAAATTTATATTTTTTCCTTTGAAAAAATGGAGTGAGCGAATAAAATTTTGATATCTGTAGATGAATTGATGTATCGTGAACAAAGGTTAATTTGTAGCGTCCACTTAAAAGAATTTTCAAAGTGGATCCCATATTAACAAATTTATAGACGACTTGTGATGACCCCGGATATGCAATACTTTTCTTCCCAATTAATTACAATCTTTTATTACAAAAGTCTAAAAATATTTTCTTGGCCACTTTTTTTATTATGACGCAAAATTATTTCAGTGAAAGAAGACATGTATGCACATAATGGCAGAATTATACCACATTTTTTTATTTTTAAAATTTTTTATTTCAGTGCAAAAAATTTTGCTGACGGTCACAAGGGTCCAAATTTTCCAGATTGTTTCTGTAATATTCTCTGCAAAACCTAGAAAATTTGTTATAGATGTTTTTTAACAAAAAATGGAGTCAATGAGTGACATTAATGATATGTGTAGATGAATTGACGTGCCGTGAATTTGTAGCGTCAACTTATAAAGAACTTTCAAAGTGGGTCCCGTATTAACAAGTTATAGACATACATTGACAACCCAAAATTGTAGTATGCAGAAGACGATTTGATAAATGGACCAAAAAAAAAAAAAGACTTTGTTGTTAATAATTAAATTTATCAATTAGAAATATCAATTAAAATTCTGTGAATTGATATTGTGCCGTGAATAAGGAGTTGTGGAGTTATTGAGAAGTGAGAACTTTTAAAATTTGGAAAAGATGATTGTCAGTGAGCCCTCTTTAAAAACTTTTAGTGACCATACATTGCAATATCTAGGATAAGATGTGATGAGCGCAAACAAATTAAAAGACTTTTCGTTCATAATCAATAAGTAACATCATACCGGCACTATTAGTAGTGTAGTGGTATTAGGAGTAGTCTCCCCACCCCCTTATACTGGGTTCGATCCCCCCATCCCCTATCGCCTATGTATCAAAAAAAAAAAAGTAACATCATATCTAAAGTTATTTTCAATAAAGGATTGAATCTCTTACGTTCACACTTAGTAATATGCAATGTATAGTTTTAATAAGAATAGTGATAATCATAACCAAAAAAAAAAAAAAAGAATACGGATAACTGATAATTATATTATTTAATTAGTTACTTATTTTTGAATGGATAATACCTTAAATAATAACTTATGAAATTTTATTTTTGCTTCTTATATGTTTAAAATATGAGAAAAAATTTAATAATTCATTATATGTGTTACCGTGACCACAATAACCATACTAATTAATTATGACTGGCACCTCAACAAAAAGAAGAGAAAAAAACATATGAGTTCTAGAAATGATATTACCTCCGATCCTAATTATAGGAACACTTTTATAGTGCAATTTGTATTACAAAAGTGTTTCTATAATTAGGATTAGAGGGAGTATAAAAGTAGATAAATCCAAAAAGAAGAATGGGATGAGGAGAAGACAACTTAATAAGTTCCATTAAATTCTATTCATTTGTGAATCTTTGCTGTTTTAAAATGATATTAAGCATTTCACTACCGTTGGTCAATTTTTCAAGAGATTTAGTAAGAAGCAGATTTCTTTTCTCTGAAGTACAGCAATTTTCACAAATCTTTTCGATGCCTTTTTCAAAATTCCTATCAGAAGTATTTTCAGAATCTATAGTAGGAGAAGAAGAAATTTGAACTTGTTTTTCTAGCAATCTGATTTTCTTCTTTGCAGATGATAGTTCTTTGGCTATTTTTCGAAATTCAATAAATAGTGAATTGTATTCAGAGGATAATTCATCATAAGGTGAGTTAGAAGTATTTACCTCTTCATTATCGGATTCTTCTTGAGCTACAAGACAGATGTTGGTTCTTTCTTCTTCTTTAGCTTCATCTTCATCGGATGAGCTATCTCCCCAAATGCCTGAAACATAAGCTCTTCTTTTGAATTTGTTTGATTTCTTCTCTTTGTTCTTGAGTTGTGGGCAATCAGACTTGAAGTGACCAAGTTGTCCACATTCGTAGCAAGTAATAGATTTCTTTGTTTCTGTGCTTCCCTTGTGAAATTTTCTGTTGGCCTGATCCCTCTTGAAGAATTTCTTGAATTTTCTAACCATTAAGCTTAATTCTTCATCATCATCCTCATCTTCTTCATCATCTGATTTTGGCTCTTTAATGGTTTTGAGAGCTATGCTTTTATTCTTCCCATGAACTTCTTCAAGCCCTTTCTTGAATTTAAGTTTTGCTTCATATTCAGGCAAACTACCAAAGAGGGCTGCTACAGATGTCATTGACTCTCCACGAGCTTCTTCGATGGCAGTGACTTTGGCTTCCCATTCTTTGTTGAGGACATTTAGGATTTTCCTCACTTGAACAGGTTGTTCATATACCTTACCTAAGGCAGCAAGTTGATTAATCAAATGAGTAAATCTTAACTGAAACTCACCAATGGTTTCTCCTTGTTTCATGCAAAGGAGATCATATTCTGTCATAAGGGTGTTGACTCTATTCTGCTTGACTCCAGTTGTTCCTTCATGAGCTATCTCCAAAGCATCCCACATGGCTTTTGCTGAACTTAGAGTGCATACGCGGAAGTATTCTTGTTGGCTCAAGGCACTTTGTAGCATGAGTATGGCTTTGCTATTGAGAGTGATGTTTCTTCTATCATTTTCATCATAGTTTTCTTCAGGTTTTGGAATTCTGACATCTTCCCTCACAATTGTTGGAGCATAGTCTCCTTTTCAAATACTCTCCACAAGCCATATTCTGTAGCCAAAACAAAAACCTTGAATTTAGCTTTCCAGAAAGAATAATGCTCACCATTAAAACCTGGTGGACGGTTGATAGACGCTCCATCGGGTAAAATTCCTTCCATAGTGATCCTTCTCGAGATGTTAAGCTCTTTAGAGAAGACCGTGCTCTGATACCAAATGAAAGCAGAGCTAAATCACCAAGAGGGGGGTGAATTGGGGATTTTGAAAATTCTTTTCTGGATTCTCTGTTTTAATTTGCTGAAGCAGAATTGATAAGAGTATGAAGGGAAGAAGAGCAAGACACAAGCAATTTATCCTGGTTCGGTCTAATCACTTGACCTACGTCCAGTCCCCAGTTACTTCTGGGATTTTCACTATCTCTCTTTGACGATTACAGACTCTGCAAATGAAGGATGTCTCACAACCTTGAACACAGTCCCCCTTACAAGTTGCAATCAGATAACCCAATCTCAAAGTCTCACTACTTTGAGATCCTTACAGAAAAGAAATTACAGAGAAGGAACTCTCTTCTAAGAGTGAATAACGATGATCACTGAAGCACAATATAAACAGATGAAAAGAACAGTTCTTGACTGATATTTTCGAGTAGAATTGTTGTAGCTCAGTTCTCTGTCTTTTTAGGTTCAAATCTTCAGCTATTTATCTTGATTTGAGATTTGTGAACGTTATAGATCCGTTGGCCCTTTTTCCAATTTGAAAATATAGCTGTTATGGTTGTTGTATCATGAATCAATCTGCTGAAATCTTTCCCTGTCTGAAATATAGCCGTTGGGAAGTTATTTGCAGATTTGAGTGCTTGATTCTTATTTCTTTTCCATGTTGGTTTTATCTGAAGACCATTGATGCTTAATTCGTGGAGTTAAAGAGTGTTTGCATAACGGCTATCCACGGATTTTGCATGTTTCCTAAAATGGCTCTTTATTTTGAATTTCAATCAGATTCAAAGTCTTTCTGTAATCTCATGAACAAACTCATTAAAACAGTTTGGTTATAATGATAAATGATAGATATAACATATAAGATCAATGGGTAACTTAAACAAGGAAGATTGAATCAGATTTGGCAATTTATTGCGAAACAGCGTTTTTCTAATAAAAGTGCCAAAACTCGAGTTTTGATAATCAAAACTGGAGTTTTGAACTGTTCATTCTTCATAACTGGCAGTTATCAAACCAAAACTGGCAGTTTTTAAAGTCTGAAAAAGCAGAACCTCTCAGGTTGCCCAAAACTCGAGTTTTGATTCTCAAAACTCGAGTTTTGAACTATTCATGGCAAGACATGATTTAAGTTCAAAACATCAAAACTGGAGGTGTTGGAATAAAACTGGCGGTTTTCAACTTTGAAAAGATTGAAGGCTCTCTGCCTTTGCAAAACTCGAGTTTTGGTATCCAAAACTCGAGTTTTCATATTTTATGAAAACTTGGAAAAACACATGTATAGTTGAAAACTGGCGGTGATGAATTGAAAGAAACTCAGTTGCTCTCTGTCTCTCCAAAACCCAAAACTCGAGTTTTGAACTTTTCTTCCAAAATAAGAGAAGTTCAAAACTGGCGGTGTTGAGTGAAAACTGGAGGTTTTGATACTTGAAAACCTTAGGACATTTTGAAATCTCTTTACCAGGCCAAAACTCGAGTTTTGGATCCTAAAACTCGAGTTTTGAACTATTCACAAGTTCAAAACTGGCAGTGATGATTAGAACTGGCGGTGATGGCTTTTGGACATTTTTGCTACAGATTAAAACTCGAGTTTTGGATCCCAAAACTCGAGTTTTCCTCTGACAGCAAGGAAAACTGATTTTTTGCAAGATAAAACTTATCCAATTGGTTTTCAAGACTTTCCAATTGTTCAATCATCATCAAAACACATTGAGAACTAACATACGTTTCTTCAAAATCAATGCCAGGTCTTTGTGTAAAGCCTTGAGCTACAAGACATGCCTTATATCTTGTAATTTCACCTTTTTCATTTCTTTTTCTTACAAAGACCCATTTGCTTCCAACTGGCTTTACATCTTCAGGTGTATGGACTACCGGTCCAAATACTTTTCGTTTTTCCAATGATTTTAATTCTGCATTAATAGCATTTTTCCATAGGGGCCAATCCTTTCGTTGTTAGCACTCGCTAATGGATTTTGACTCATGATCCTCATTATCATTCATTACATCATATGCTACATGATAAGCAGAGATGTCGTCAACGTTGACTTCATTTCGGTCCCATCGAATACCATTCATAACATAATTTATTGAGATCTCATTATTTTTACACATTTCAGGTACCTGGGTCTCTTCTAGGACTACAACATTCTCTTCTGGAGATAATAACTCTTCAAGAGATGGCTCTTCTGGAGCTACTTCTTGATTATCCTCGACTTAACCATTTATATTCTTAGCTCCTTCTCTCTTTCGAGGATTTTTATCTTTAGAACCAATGGGTCTGCCACGCTTCAGGCATGCTTTAGATTCATTTGTAATAGGTTGTCCTTCAGGGACATCAATTCGAATAGGAGCATTAGCAGCTGGGACATGTGACTTAGTCACTCTCTTTGGGTCAGTTAATGCTTCCGGTATTCGATTAGCTAAATTCTGCAAATGAATTACCTTTTGAACTTCCAGTTCACATTGTTTCATACGAGGATCAAAATGAGCCAATGATAATTCATTCCAACTAATCTCTTTACCCAACTGCTTATTTTCTCCCCCTAATGTTGGGAAAACTGATTCATCAAAATGACAATCAGCAGATCGTGCCATAAATAAATCTCCTGTAGATAGTTCTAAATACTTTATGATTGAAGGAGATTCATACCCAACATATCTTCTCATTCTTCTTTGTGGACCCATTTTGGTGCATTGAGGTGGTGCTATAGGCACATATACTGCACACCTAAAAATTCTTATATGGGAAATATTAGGTTCTTGACCAGAAACCATTTGTAAGGGGGAAACCTTTAAGTAACTAGTTGGCCTGATGCGAATTAACATCGTTGCATCCAGAAGGGCATGGCCCTAAGCAAAAATTGGGAGATTAGATCTCATAAGTAAAGGTCTTGCAATCAGTTGCAATCGTTTAATCAAAAATTCTACAAGTCCATTTTCCGTATGAACATGAGCTACATGATGTTTAACATCAATTCCAAGGGACATACAATATTCATTAAAAGCTTGTGAAGTGAATTCACCAGCATTATCAAGATGTATTTTCTTGATAGGATAATCAGGGTAATGTGCTCTTAATCTAATCAATTGAGTAAGTAATCTCACAAACGCCAGGTTAGGAGAAGATAATAAGCAAACATGTGACCATTTGGTTGATGTGTCAATTAGAACCATATAGTACCTAAATGGTCCACATGGTGGATGTATTGATCCACAAATGTCCCCTTGTATCCATTCTAGAAACGTGAGAGACTCACTTTCTACTTTGCTTGGTGAGGGTCGAATAATTAACTTTCATTTGGAACATGCACCACATGAGAAATCATAGGATTGTGGTATTTGCTTACACTTCAGGGTATGTCCACATGAATTCTCAATTATTTGTCGCATCATAGTTGACCCTGGATGGCCTAACTGGTCATGCCAAACATTAAATTCATTAGTAAACTTCTGGCTTACCTTAGCAAACGTCTGATCTGTATTGGTAAACTTCTGGTTTACAATAGCATATGTTTCAATTGTGCTTATAAATGTATAATACAAACCAGAAGAAAAAGCAGGAAAACTTTCCAATGTGCATTTTCTACCATAAACTAGATATGTGATAGCAAGACATTCCTGATTATTTTTAGTTGTTGTTTCTATGTGATATCCATTTCTACAGATATCTTTGAAACTCAACAAGTTCCTTTTTGACTTGGTAGAATAAAATGCATTTTCAATGCATATTTTTTTCCTTCAGGTAACAAAATATTAGCTCTTCCGGAGCCTTCAATCAAATTTATACTACCAGATATAGTCTGAACACTGGCTTCATGCATTACCAAGGAAGAGAAATATTTATCATTTTTTAGTATGGTGTGCGATGTTGCGCTATCAACGAGACACAAATCTTTAGGATTGATGCCAACAAGATTCATTCTTCATTAAAAGATACGTAAAAATAAATAAAAACCATAATTAAAAGAAATACATATGATGGAAGAAAGTTTCAACATACTAAAACATGACAGTTCTAAATATTAAACGATAATTTACACTAAGAAATCAACGACATCTAAAATGAGCAATCTCAACATTTTCATGCTCTGAATTCTCAGCCTTGTCAACATGATCTACTTCAATCTTTGATCCTTTACCATTATTTTTCAATGATTCTTGGTAAAGGTCAACCAGGTGTCTTGGCGTAAGACAAGTATGTGACCAATGACCTTTGCCACCACAACGATAGCATGTATTTTCAGCATGTTTGTTATTCCCACTGGTTTCCCTTTTGGGGTTCCTTTCAATTTTTCCTCCCCTATGGCGGAAATTTGATCCACCACAATTTTGACTACGACCACAACCACGGCCACGGTTGTAGCCGCTTTTACGTCCACGTCCTCGACCACTAAAGGATTCATTAGTCACTGCATTCGCTTCTGGGAATGGAGTTGAGCCTGTTGGACGAGATTCATGATTTTTCAATAATAGCTCATTATTCTGTTCAGCTACAAGGAGACAAGAGATTAATTCTGCATATTTTTTAAAACCCTTCTCACGATATTGCTGCTGCAAGAGCAAGTTGGATGCATGAAATATGGAGAATGTTTTTTCTAGCATATCTTCATCAGTAACATTTTCTACACATAATTTTAGTTGAGAAGTAATCCTGAACATAGCTGAGTGGTAGCCACTCACAGTTTTAAAATCTTGTAAACGCAAATGTATCCAGTTATAACGAGCTTTTGGGAGGATGACCATCTTCTGGTGGTCATATCTTTCTTTCAAATTGTTCCAAAGAACAAGTGGGTCTTTTACTGTCAAATATTCAACTTTTAGATCTTCATACAAATAACGGCGTAGAAGAATCATGGATCTGGCCTTATCTTGATTGGATGCCTGATTCCCTTCTTTAGTTGTGTCTTCCAAACCATGGGCATTCAGGTGGATTTCCGCATCCAGCATCCAAGATAAATAGTTTTTTTCGGTGATGTCAAGAGCCACAAATTCAATTTTTGCAAGGCTTGTCATGGTTCAAACTAATTAAAGAAATAAACAAGAATTATTAATATAGAAAGGGTCAAGGTGCAGATTTGCCAACCAACTATTACCCAAGGAGCGTCTAGGCCAAATAACTATTGAGGGGACCAAAATTGCCAATTAACAATTAAAAAGTGAAAAAAAAAACACACACACACACAATTTGGAGTAGATTCGCCAACGAACTATTACCCCATTACTGTCTTAGTGTCTCTATCTTCCATTGACTGTCACAGTGTCAGCGACGTCGGCATTTCCAAAGCTTTTATTATTGCTGGGTGTTCCACTCACCCTCTTGAACTCATCCAGTAGTCCACAACGTTCGACTGACACGCACCTTGTACCCTGGTTCCATCCCTCCGATGCCACAAGCAGCAACCGCTGCTGCCGCAACGCCTGCTCCCATGGGTCCCATCTCTGTTGGTGTTTTCCTTTTCTAACAAGAAGGCTTAACCGCTCTTTTCTCCAGCGTTTCCGCCACTGTCCTACACCAGTGCCTCATATTTTAACTTAATTGTGATAGTTGTTTTTTTTAATAGTTATTTGGTGTTTTTTTTTCACTTTTAATAGTTATTTGGTGTTTTTTTTCACTTTTCAATTGTTGATGGCAATTTTGGTCCCCTCAATAGTTATTTGGCCCAGACGCTCTTCGGGTAATAGTTGGTTGGCAAATCTGCACCTTCACCCATATAGAAATACCAATGATAGTAGCAGTAAATTCACAAAGATAATAAGTGAGTTATTATAATAGAAATTAAAAATTTTGTGGCTTCGGGCCATTTAGTTCTCATAATGAGAAATTAAATTTATATGGCTTCTAGCCATAAATAAGAAATTAAAGTGATGTGACTTCTGGTCATATAATTTCAAAATAAGAAATTAAAAGTGTGTTCTGGCTATACAAAATAATAATGCTAATAATATAAAAGAACCAAAATAAATAATCAAATGTGAACTAAGAACGGGGGTAATCCTCACCAGGTCTTAGTAAAAGAAATGAACTAATAATGGGGGTAATCCTCACCAAGATTTAGTAAAAGAAATAAACTAAGAACGGGAGGTAGTCCTCACTAGGACTTAGTAAAAGGAATGAACTAAGAACGGGAGGTAGTCCTCACCAGGACTTAGTTCATTTAAATGTGCCAAAAAATAATAAAAGAAATGAACTAAGAACGGGAGGTAGTCCTCACCAGGACTTAGTTCATCAGTAGGAGAAGAATATGATAATGCGAGACATAAAAGGGGGAAAAAATATTATAGCCAGTATAAGTCATAAATGCCAATATAATATAAAAAGAATAATAATAATCTCCGATCTTAACCATAGAACCTGATGTTTAAAACATTCGGTAAAAATATATCTTTAATTTCATATAGTGGTTATGATCATCCCAAATAGATAAAATAAACATATAAAGAAATCATTAAAAATGATGCAAAATAATACCTTCACTAGAGCTTTCGTGCTGATAATGTGTTATGGTATTAAAGGAAATATGAGATAAAAGAGTAAGATATAAGAAGTAGAAATTCAGATGAGAAAGCTAGAAGCAATTTTCATAAACTTCACTGTTACAATGTATTTCCTCAATAACACTCTTTTGAAACCCAATCAGTACGTGTGTGAAGAAATTGGGGGTATTTGTACTCCATGGAAACACACACTTTATTAATTGCTTGGCATGATCCAGCGCATATCATCATAAGCAAATTGTATCCTCCAGTTCCCAATGATGGGCTATTGGGCGGCACCTCTTGCCCTATATGCCTATGTATTATATTATATAATATAATACACCAAATGATTTTCATGAATTGTGGACAGTTAAGAGCCAATAGACATCCACATAATTTAATATATTCATAACAATGATTTTATAGGCTTAGTGACATGGATGCTTTCATATGTAACATCATGCCACTAGCATCTATCTATACTCTCTAATTCAAAATAATAATAATAATAATAATAATAATAAATAAATAAATAAATAACTTCACACACAAACATACGCACATATATATCTGTATAACGGTAAATAATTGCAAGGAAGATTTTTTTTGTTTGACTAAGATCATCAATCGCTATAATTTTATTTCTCTCTCTCTCTTTTTTTTTTTTTTTGACTCTGAAAAATTGGTAAAACTCAATGGACCATTAAAGATGGAATATAATATCGTGAATGGCGAGTGACTTAAACTAGTTGATCAAATTTTTTATTATTATTTTTTTTCTTTTTTGACCAATAGAAGACTAAATGTACATACCCGGCAACTAAGAATATATACATACAAATAAAATAGTTTATATATATATGTTCTAAATCCTTAGGGTTGTTATATACTTTCTTGCATATATGGGATAAGGGTCTTAAATGTCATAGAAGTTTTCGCTCAAGAGCACTAGTAAGACGGAAGTTTTTTTGGACCAAATATGCCACGGAAGTTCACATAACGTAGCAATTTTGCCCCTCCTTTAATTTTGATCGTTAAGTTTAACTGAGTGCACATGTGACATGCCACCTCATCAATCAAAAGAGTTAAGTATCATTTTTGCCCCATAAGTTTTCGCTGAGGAGCGATTTTGCCCCAGCAGTTTTCACTAAGGAGCAATTTCGCCTCAGAAGTTTACAAAACGTAGCAATTTTGCCCTTCTGTCCCCTAGTATTAAATTTGACCATTAAATCAGTCAAATACCACACATGTCATGCCTTGAAAAGGTTGAACTTGGAGTCGAAGAAGGAGATCCTTAAGATGTTGAGCTCAAGGCGGCTAGAATTTGTGAAGCCGAACTGGTCAAAAGGACTGAAAGATGATGAATCATCACTTATGATCTAAGCAAATGAAATGCAAGACAAGAAATTGTTAGCTCTCAGTGTTTTGATGATAACAAAAAGTTAAATTTTGAAAGATGATGAATTATGTTTGTTTTTATCTTGAACTTAATTCTCGAGAATACATAGGTGATTCTCGAGAATGGCCACTGTTTTCATATTCTGCAATTAAGCCTCCAGATTGTAATTCTCGAGTATAGGATAAGCATTCCTGAGAATGCTATGTTAGTCTAACTAACGCAAAAATTCTTTGATAAGCAATTCTTGAGAATTGTAAGAGAGCTCTTGAGAATGGCTCTTGAGAATGGTTATGAGAGTTCATCATTCTGTTTTCTGTACAATGACTCTCAAGAATGAATTAAGAATCCCCAAGAATAGTTCTCGAGAATGGACAAGAGATTTTCGAGAATACCTGAGTCAAAATGATTTAATTAAATTCTCTAATGAAATTCTCGAGAATGGAAAACCAATTCTCGCGAATGGCTCTCGAGAATCTGTATGGGATTCTCGAGAATTATCAGTATCCTTGATTCATCGTCTTTCCTCTGTGCTATAGCTTGAAATACAATTCTCGAGTATATGTCTAGATATTCTCGAGAATGCTTTGACACCATTGCTTGCGAAACTATTTTAACGTATCATTCTCGAGTATTCAAGCTTTGATTCTCGAGTATCAGTGCAACACACTTTCTGACAAAACATTTTGCTCAAGAAATTCTCGAGAAGCAAAAGAACAATTCTCGAGAATTGACGCTGGTTTTTCAGATCTTCATCCACGTAATCTGAAAATCTCTGATTATCTCTTGGGTGTTCTATATTATTAATTTATACTCATTCTAATCAAGTTTAATCAATTTGTTAGTGCTTTTCAGAAAAGATTAACATGTTTTAAGCTCCAAATATCCAAAGCAAAAATGTGTCAGAGCATTTAATGCTATTCAGAAAAAGCAGAGCAACAATTGGAAGTAACCTTGGTAGCAGACAAAACAATCTCTTTAAGGCTTACCCATTCTAGCTAATACTCTGAACTTCTCTCTGCACAAATACATTGACGGCGAATGCATTTAATGAATCAACGGTCGACTATTTACAAAACGAAGTGCACTGTGCCTAACGAAAAATTAAAAGAGTCACAACGGCTAGTTTGCAAAGGCACACGACTGGATTAATGGTAAACATTATAAAAGCCCATTGCATTCAATTCCGCCACTTACCGAAACGCTACGCAATCAATTCAAGTTATTGTTATTGTTATTCGCTCTTTCAACTGTTTCATTAACTTGTGCTTCAGTGTTCAATACTTTATCTACTCGTGAGGAGTTCTTAAACATTTATTTCATTTTAAATTGAATCTTAAGGTTGAGGAACCTTAAGAGATGGTGTATCAATTACAACTTGTAAGGGGGAGTGGAGTTTGAGAGTGAGAGGACCATCCTTTGTTTACAGAGTGTGTAATTGTTCTTGGAAGATAGTGGAATCCCAGGTGTTTTGGGGATTGGACGTAGGTCAGTGATTTTGGATCGAACCAGTATAAACTCTCTCGTGTATACTTTACTTCTCTCTCTCATTTCTCTGCTTCTGTTTTACTTGTCTTCATGGATTTTGCGAAAAGAATTTAAGATCACCTATTCACCCCCCCTCTAGGTGATATTCCATCTTCAGAAATGAATTGTTCCAAAAATTGGTTCAGTAAAACAAATCAATAGTGATAATATTTACGTTTGTATAGACTGATCATTTGCTTAGATCATAAATGATGCTTCCTCTGGGTTTTGCGATAGACCTTTCAGTCCCTTTGACCAGTTTGGCTTCACAAATTCTGGCCGCCTTAAGCTCAACATCTCAAGGATCTCCTTCTCTAACTCCAAGTTTGACATTTTCAAGGCATGACATGTGTGGTTTGTGACTGATTTAATAGTCAAATTTAATATTGGGGGACAGAAGGGCAAAATTGCTACATTTTGTCAACTTCTGGGGCAAAATTGCTCCTTAGTGAAAACTTTCGAGGCAAAATTGCTCCTCAGTGAAAACTTCTAGGGTAAAAATGATACTTTTGATTGATGAGGTGGCATGCCACGTGTCATGAGATGGCATGCCATGTGTGCACTCAGTTAAACTTAACAGTCAAAATAACGGAGGGGCAAAATTGCTACATTTTTGTGAACTTCTGTGGCATTTTTTGTCCCAAAAAAAACTTCCATATTACCCGCGCTCCTGAGCGAAAACTTTCATGGCATTTAAGACCCTTATCCCTTGCATATATATGTCCTAGATTGGGTGCAAATTTTCCAGATTGTTTTTTCGGCAGAGAATTTCAAACCACACAAATTAGCATACGGTGCGAATTTTCATCAAGTATTTTAAGAAAAATAATTAACAAAGATACATGTTAATTACTGTAAGCGTTATTTACCCACGTCTAGATCCTGGTTAATTTTCTAGTGAAGTAATGGGCAATTGAGCCCCAATAATTTTTACCCCCCAAAAAAAATAATTAAGTTAATAAAGTTATCCTACAATTTAGGTAATTTTCAATATTATCTTTACTAATTGCACTAATTTTAATATTGTATTAGTTATTACTCTCACCCACTACCTTTCTTAATTATGGCCATACATAAAAAAAAAATAATTAATGCACTTTAGAAACAAGCAAATGCCTTATAAAAAAGATAAAATACAATTGCTAGTTGAGTCCTTATAATAAAGACCAGAGGGAGTGTGTGTGTGGGGGGGGGGGTAGTTAAAAACTCGATTTATCACTGCGATTTTACGTTTTTACGATTTTTTTTCAATTAAAATGATTTTACTAATTTTCTAAATGCTTTTAAGTTTTTATGATTTTTTTACAATTTTACTACGTTACGATTTTACGTTTTACGATTTTTTATTCTTCTTCCATTTTCAGGTAAAATCTACGTTTTCACTACCATGTGTGTGTACTCTCTTTGGTCTTTATTATAAAGTATCAACTAACAATTATTAACAATTTTTGTCCTTACTATAAGAAACCAACTGCTTCTGACTGACTGATTTATTGAATTTTTCCCATTATGCCCTCATTTATTGGGTCAATCTTTTTTCATTGACTATTGCATTCTCAATCCATTCAGCATGTTTCTCTCTCCCCCATTGAGTTTATATATTTCCAATCCAATCAGCATGTTTCTCTCTCTTCCTCCATTAACTTTGTATTTTCAATCCAATCAACATATTTCTCTCTCTCTCTCCCTCCCCCCCCCCCCCCCCAAAAAAAATAAAATAGGGATAAAAGTGAAAATATTTATCTACTGAACACTAATTTAATGACTTAACTGTCTTTCCTTAGTAAAAGAGAAATTGCGTTGGTACTTTATAATAAAGATATAACATTAATTTATTACTTATTAATATATATTTATATATAATTTTTGTGGTAACATTACTTTTATTAAAATATATTTGTAACTAAAATATATGTACACAATAAAATTACATTATTTTAATTATTATTGGTTTATCTCAACCTAACTATCGGATATAACCCAGGAACCTTTAAATCACTAGCTTAACCGGTTTTTTTTGGGGGGGGGGTGGTCAAAAGCTTAATCGGTTCAATCACATCTGGTTTCTAGTACCTTGCTTCTTAGCAGTGTGGTTCATTTGAAAGTGTGCATATATTCATGGGCAGTGGCAGAGCCACACTAGTGTCAGTGTGGGCAAATGCACCCACAAAAATTTTAAAATATATATATAATGGGGGTTCAAAAGCTTAACCGGTTCAATCACATCTGGTTTCTAGTACCTTGCTTCTTAGCAGTGTGGTTCATTTGAAAGTGTGCATATATTCATGGGCAGTGGTGGAGCCACACTAGTGTCAGTGTGGGCAAGTGCACCCACAAAAATTTTAAAATATATATATAATGTGAAGGAATAGGATGGCAATATGTATAAATAGTGCAGTTGGTTAATACTCCACCCCTTTAGTTAGTCCCAGGTCGCTAGTTCGAGCCTTCTATCTTCATTTTGTCCTTTTTTTTTCCCAATCCTTTTTTCCCCCAATTTCATCATCTCACTCTCGTGTCCGTTCTCTCTCGCCTCGCTCTCCATCGATCTCTCCATTCTCTCACTCTCCGTTCTCGTCTGCAAATCGTCCACCGTCGGTCTCCGTCGCTCTCGTCCCCCCTCTCAACGGTAATTTTCCAGATCCCCCTTCTCAATCGATTTTGAATTTAGGTCTTAGGATGAATTTGTTGCTGATTTTGAAATGAAATTATTTTTGTCACACCCTGAAAACTAGCGGAGTGACCGCTACGGTATATGAGGGAAAACACACCCTCACTAAACCGTAGGACATCCAACTAACAAGCCTCATACCTTAATTTGGATTATGCAGTTATCAACTCTAATTTATGTCTACATATTCCATGGACGCCAACTCAGATAACAGAATTACAGGAACAATACTAGAGTTGTTAATGAAGGTCGATCGGACCTCATGAGTTCTTACAGCAAGTGAAAATGACAAAATGACATTTGGAGCTTTGCTCCATCCATACATAATCGTAAACACATACTTGAACAAATAAGGACAGGGATCCTACCTATAGCCTACGTGAAGCATCTAGCCTTTAACAGCAATACAACCGTGCGAAATACATATACATCACGCAGAAGCACTACAAAAGAAATAAGCCAGCAACTTTAAATTTCAAGAGGGCTCTTCATTGATCGGCCGCAGGCACTACGTCAGCAATACTATCTGAACCAAGCAAATTTTCTGGTGAATAGCGCCCCATATATAGACAGTAGGTAAAGAAGTAAACAGTTAAAATAATTTTCATCCTTTGGTAATGTCAATTTCAGCAATGAGATACAGTTTACAAATCATGCGAACATAATTGAAAGCAAAATTATATGTAAGAACATAAATCAAGTAATTTGAAATATGAAATGAATCATCTCGTTTGCCAAATCCAGTTTAAAACAATAGTTCTCAAAGCCAGACCAAACGTAAGACCTGTACAGAACGGATAACAAGCGTGGACACACAGTCCACGAGGATAAATAACCAAGCGTAGCTCAAGGCCACGAAAACAAGTGTGGACACACAATCCACGAGGGTAAGTAACCAAACAAGCGCGGCACGAGGCCACGAAACAAGCGCAGGCACAAGACCCACGAATAACAAGCGTGAGAACGAATTCCAAGAGTATCAAGCGTGAGAGTTATACCCACGAATACCAAGCGAGCTCGAGATTAACCATAATGCACCAAGGACTAACAGTACTGCTGTTAGTAACCAGCATTCTGTATTCGGCCCTCTCAAAAACAATTTCAAGCATGCATGGGGTCGATTTTCCAATGGCAAGCAAAGACGTTTTCCTCTAATGAGAAGAATTTGAAAACAATATTTCACAACAAAAGACCCCAGCATGATAGTTTACAGAGTCTCCAAACGTTTACCCCCAATTTCATCTGTAGAAATCCCTTCATATCATAGTAACTTGAATAAGAACATTCAGAATACAATATCTTCTCAATATCAAAGTAATAAAGAAAATCTTTGAAGTATCCTTGTAAACTCTTTACATAAAAACCCATAAACGATAAATTGTTATGGAACTATTGTCCTTGAACGAAATCACCATACTGTTTAACAAAAAGGTAAAAATAAGCAATTCATATAATTTGACAACATTATCTTGAGGAAGTTGGTTCTAAAGAAAGATGATATTTTAATAAAATTATAGCAAGAAAGCATCACTTATGAAAATTCAATGGGACGTTATTCACGTACCTAATGTACTCCCAAGTACATATACACATACATATATGTGGACCACTTTCCCGCTTAGCCACATTCACAATCACGCTTGCTCTTTAATTCCCTAATATCCAAAGCAGGCCTATTGTCATGCTATTTTCCATAAAATTTCCTTCTCAACATTTAATCAAACACTTCACATGCATTCCACACAAAAATCAACTCACAGACTTAAAGAATCTAAATTTAACCATTTTCCTCATACACAATTTCACTAACACCGTGCATTCCAGAATCAAGTCAAATAATGATGACCGTAATATACCATTGCTACTAAGCAACTTTAAAACATCCTAGTTAAATCACAAAGCCACCTGAATTAAATCTCTCAATAACTTTTAACCTATAAGCTCCAAGCCTATTCCTCTCAAAACCAAATTCCCAACACATATCATCACATTACAAAAGGAAAATAAATAAATGAACCGAAAGGGGTATCTTTAGCTACTGATTTGATTACAAACTCTCTTATACATTTTATCAAACACCCATAAGAAGAATTTAAGCTTATATTCATAGAACAAGCCTTTTTAAAATCATAGCCATCCAGTTAATAAAAATACATCCACTTTAACCATCTCTACATTCTAATTCACCTGCCAATATATATTACATAATTGTACAAATACACACACACGAAAAGAAGGATCTTGGTTTCAATCTGAACATAGAATTATGGCATAAGCAACAACTAGTTAATGATTTTCAACTTTCCAACTGTCTCATGATACTATCCAGGTCAAGTTCGTTAAGAAAATCTCAACTAAAACTCATCTAAAATTTTCAAAATACAAACTAGATATCTCTACGTCACTAACATATACAGAACAAGAATTCTAAAATGAATCCCTAAACTCTAATCTTTAAATTGTAATCACAATAAGACAAAACCAATTTCATTTTATACCATCAACGAAAAGGAAACAAAAAAAAATGCTTATAATGCCTACCTACATTAGTTTCCTTCCTTCCTATATTCAATTAAACCAATACTCTTAATACTCCTTGCTTCAGACGCACCATCACAGAAAAAGAAAGAAACCAAAAGAAAAAGAAATCAATCCCATAACCACCACCCAACAAAAAAAACTATGACAGCAAAGAGATGGAAACCAAAATGATAAATCCACAGCACCCACACAAAATGACACAAAACAGAGAAGAAGAAAAAAACAGCAGAGGACCCTTGAACGGAGGACGAAGGCTGAAACAGTGGTTCTTGGTGAGCATACCAACGACAGCAAAGAACGGGAGACAGGCGCGCAAGGTTGCGGCATTTTTTTCCTTGAAGCTTCTATTCTCTCCCGCGGCACTAAGAAGGTAACGGAATGGATGGTGGCAGCGGTGGAGAGGGGAGACGCCGGCGGTGGCTGGACGAACGAAGATCACCGGCGATGGCAAGAAAAGAGGTAAGGTCGAGACTAGGGATTTGGGGACTTTTTCGCGAAGCTTCTTCCTCCCTGTTTCAGCGTTGCATTCCGGTATTTAAAAAAACACATTCTGACGCTCTTTTTTTTTTTTTTTTTTTCCTTTTCTTTTTAAAGGGTATTCTGGTAATTTCTGTGGAGCTAAGATAAAAATAAAAACACACCTTGTCTAGCAAGGATTCGAACTCAGGACAGAAAGATCCTTGACCATATTCATACCATCATACCACAAGCTTAACCTTGACTCTCAACCATAACAAATAATTAATATATTATTAGTTTATGCTATTATAATATAATTTACTTATTTGTTCTATTTTCTTGAGCCCTTACAACAAGAACTCACACATTCAAGGAATAATAGGTATAACAAAATGTATATATATATTATTGAGACTTTTTAAAATTTCTTAAATTCCTGGGTTGTTACAATTTTTGCATTTATGGCTTCTTGATTCTGTTTTTCTGAGTTCAATTGCTGATTTGTGGTTGAGTTGCTTTGGATTTGGGCTCAATCAATTCTGTTTGGTCTTTAATAAGCAAATCTGGGTATCTGGGTATCGTTTTATTGTCAGTAGCTGATGAATGCTGGTGTGAATGCTAAAGTAGTTGAGATTATTTAGTACTAAGAAGTACGTGAATGATGGATGCTGCCGAGGTTCAAGAAAATCTGTTTGCTGCAAGTGACGCCAGGGTATGAATATATATGATGATGCATTCTTCGTTTTGTTCTGGTCTTCTAAGCCATGTTTCTCAAGCTGTTGCTAGTTTCTTTCCTTCACATGTCTAATAAATAATAATGTAGTCTAAACAATATAAACTTGGTTTCTCACATAATTACATGGAGAAATTTGCGAGGCTCTTTCTACAATGTATTGCAAAGTATCGTCAATATTTCCATCCTTAGAAGCAACTAGACCTAGACAAAGCTGGCATTGAGGCTTTATGTTCATTGCATGTAGCCCTAGAGAAGGCCAAGAATGTTCTTCAGCACTGCTCAGAGTGTAGTAAACTTTACATGGTATGAGTTCATTGCCTTATTTCTTACCCTTTGTCTCTGAGAATAGAAAGTGGATTTCAATCTTAATCCACAGCATAGGTTCTTAATTGTTGGTTGATGAAGTCACTTTTTCTGAAATGCATTATTTTATTTATGCAGGCTATAACTGCGGATGTTGTTCTTCTAAAATTCGAGAAGGCTAAATCTGCTATTAAAGATGGCCTTAGGCAGTTGGAAGATATTGTCCCGCGATCTGTTGCATGTCAGTGTCAGGTACCTGAACAATATGTCTTTATAGTGTGCTTTTGTTATTTGAAAGTGGCATACTGATGTGAGAAAAACTTAAGGTAGATCATCCTTTCTTATTTGCAATTTATCGGATTTGTGTTTACTTGATGCTGACAGTATAGACGTTGCCTATTATTGCTTTGGATTTGAAAGTGGCATACTAATGTGAGAAAAACTTAAGGTAGATCATCCTTTCTTATTTGCAATTTATCATATTTGTGTTTACTTGATGCTAACAGTGTAGATGTTTCCCATTATTGCTTTGGATTTGAAAGTGGCATACTGATGTTACTCAGTTGGCTATTGATTTTTTTTTTTTAATGTTAAATTGAAGTTTTCTTTTCTTTTCTTGTCTATATTCATTTGATTTTTAATGTATTTAAAACTTTCCTTAAAAAAAAAATTTCAGGGGCAGCGCCCCCAAACCCCTAAATCCCCTCACTGATTGTGTACCCACAAATATAAAATACTGGCCCCACCACTGTTCATGGGGAAAATATTTCTGCTTCAGCGGCAGATAACTCATTCAGCTGAGTCCAAACGTCACTGTTTTGACGGAAAAAAAAAAAAAAAGCTTTGGCATCAAGCTCCCCTCTTGTTGTGAGTAACAGATTCAAGTGATTGTAGGAATATAACTGTGACTCCTGACGATAAAGCTCCCCTCTTGTTGTGAGTAACAGACGTGGCTGATGATGAAGATGTAGTTGGTGATGCTTTTTTCAAGATCAGCTTGATGGCCTCAGCTTGGTACAACATTGGATACAACCTTCTCCCACCCACCGACAGAACATTGGAAACGAAGGAAGGACAACCTCAAACTAGACCTTCTCCCATTGTCCAAATATATGAATAAAAAAGTGTTAACAAAAAAGGATCAAAACGATGACGTTTGGACTCGCTGCTGAATGAGTTATCTGCCGCTGAAGTAGAAATGTTTTCCCCTATATCCATATAGCATAATGAAATGATTATTTTCACTTTTGAAGGAAAGTACAGAAGGACTGAGAATAAGGACAAAAAGTTTTCTCTTAGACAGAGGCAAGTGAGGGCAAAAATATAAGAACAGACAAAATAAAGATGAAGCAACAACAAATAAATTAGGGAAAATCCACCTCACAGCCCAAATAATCAAAAAAAAAAAAACCTAAAAAAAACTCATGTCAAAAAAGGTCTCCGGGCCTTTTCTGGTATTATTTTATAAAACATTAGTTATTAATGTATACTGATATAATTGTTGACGGGTACTGATTTAGTTGTTAGGATATTGTTGTTAACGTCTACTGATTTAGTTGTTAATGTTCTACTGATATAGTTGTTAACGTTTATGAAAAAATACTAAAAAAGACCCTAGGTTTTTTTTGACATGTGACTTTTTCTTGAACATTTTTTAACAATTTTTTTGCTAATTTGGGCTCTGAGGAGAATTTTCCCAATAAATCATGCAAAAGTGATTTCTAGAAGCACTCCAAACACAGCCCTAGCAAACACAAATGGTACTTTGAGTGCATATTTGAATTAGTTTTTGAAGAATTGTTTTTACGATCGGATAAATATGTGAAATTTTTTTATCTCAACTTATAAAAAGAATTTATGAAATGATAGTTTTGTAGTTTGCTAAACACACTACTAGAAAATATCGAATTTGAGGGATAAAAAATCCATCGCAAATTGTGATGGAAAAATTTTCCGTCGCAAAATGGATAATTTGCAACAGATATAAGAGCTTATTTGTGATGGAAAAGCAAATTTGCGACAAAAAAAAATGGATAATTTGCAACAGAAATAATAGCTACTTTGCCAAATTGCCTGCCCCATTAATGCTGTGGGTTAACCCACAATACCCAACGCGCTTTCTTCACTTCGTTCTCAGCTTGGGAGCCCTATTACGCAGCTAATCTTGGTGAGGCGAGTGGTGGCGGATCTTTGATGAGGCCAGGAGGGGCCACGCCCCCCCTCCCCCCCCCCCCCCCCCCGCCCTAAAAAGAAAAATTAATCGTGTAAATTGAATGTGGGAATGTGAAATCTTTTGGTTTCAAGCCAGTGACGGATCTTTGACGATAGCCACCCCAAAAAAAATTAGTCATGCAAATTGAATGTGGGAATATGAGATCTTTTGGTTTAAGCTACAGAATATGGAAATTATTCAACCAATTAATTAAATTTAATGGACAATGAGAAATAATAGCTACTTTGCCAAATTGCCTGCCCCATTAATGCTGTGGGTTAACCCACAATACCCAACGCGCTTTCTTCACTTCGTTCTCAGCTTGGGAGCCCTATTACGCAGCTAATCTTGGTGAGGCGAGTGGTGGCGGATATTTGATGAGGCCAGGAGGGGCCACGCCCCCCTCCCCCCCCCCCCCCCCCCCCGCCCTAAAAAGAAAAATTAATCGTGTAAATTGAATGTGGGAATGTGAAATCTTTTGGTTCAAGCCAATGACGGATCTTTGACGATAGCCACCCCAAAAAAAATTAGTCATGCAAATTGAATGTGGGAATATGAGATCTTTTGGTTTAAGCTACAGAATATGGAAATTATTCAACCAATTAATTAAATTTAATGGACAATGAGAAATTAAATATGATTGATTGATTGATTATTCCAATTATGTCAAAAATCCATCAGCATCACTCATCATTTTCAGCGTAAAGTTCAACATGAGCAAGCTGGATTCAACATGAAAGCTTAATAATCATATTCCTTTGGCCCCCAATTTTTTTTAAAAACATTTCCCCCTTTTTTTCTTTCCCTCCCACAGTCCCGCTTACAGACGTTAGACATTAGGACACGCTTCTATCATCCTCCCAATCTCCTTTATAACTCAATAACAAGAACAAGAGCGAGAAACGCCCCTATTATTCTCTCATTCTCCCTTGATAACTATTTGTGATTTTTCGCCTCTTACTCGCTATAAGTAAATTCTCCCATCTTATTTCTTTGCTCTGATTCAACTCCATATTTACCTTGTCTGGTCTTGATTCTTTTCTAATATAAGAAATTTTTTAATCCGTAAATCTTGTCAAAATCGTCGAGTTTGATAAATTATTTTCTTGTTTCTTTCTTTATTTCCTTCTTTGTTTTCATTCTTTGATTTTGTTTGCTGCTAGTGAAAAATGTTTGTAATAGATATATTTGTTATCTTCACAACTCAAACTAGATTTGTCACTTTCTTGTATTTACCGATTTATACTGAATATTACGATCTTGAGATAAATATTTGACCCCCCAAATATTTATCCCAAATCCACCACCGGAGGTGAGAGTGACCGACGGAGAGCACGATGGAAGTTAAGCTCGTCCCTTAATACCTTCCGGTGAGATTTTATCTCTCGTCCCTGACCCGTTGTTCTCTGTTGCTCTGTGTTTCTCCTTCATCTCAGAAAATGGCCGACGAATTCAATACCACCTGCTGGTCTTTCCTGGTTTGAACTTTTCTTTTCCTTTTTCAAATTCGTTTCGCTAGAAAATTTCACGCACAAATTCGTTAGTCATCACATTCAAAACATGCGTAGCTCTCAATTTGAACTTGTTGCTTCTTTGTTGCAACCTTTCGACTACGTTTTCCGATTCTAGGAGTACGATCAATGTTCGATTGGAATTGTTTTCGTTCATTTATTTATTGTCTTCTTGGCTTTTCTGGAGCATTTTTCATTGACGGATGTGTTTGACTCTTTTTCTTGTATTTATTTAATCTTTATATATTTCCGGCTATGTGTCCATCGGATTTTGCAACTAGCTAATCTTGACCAGTTGAACTAATCTAATATTCTTGTCTGTTCTTGTTTAAGCTATATTTTCTGTGTTATAGGGTTAGAATTCTTCTCTTTCGAATGAATTTTCGTCAAATCATCTGGATGATCTTTATATATTTCCGGCTATGTGTCCATCGGATTTTGCAACTAGCTAATCTTGAGCAGTTGAACTAATCTAATATTCTTGTCTGTTCTTGTTTAAGCTATATTTTCTGTGTTATAGGGTTAGAATTCTTCTCTTTCGAATGAATTTTCGTCAAATCATCTGGATGAAAGGCCGTATGATTCTCTCATCCATTATTTTATATTTTGTGCTGTGTTATCCACATGTACTTATTTAATGCATATAAGAATTATTCAAGTTAGGAAGGGGAAAAAAGAACTATTCTATATTACTTGAAATTTGAGTCGTTAAAGATTAGGATTGGCATTGAATATCTAGTCATGAAGTAAATATGAAGATACTTTCTATTGATTTTTCAGTAGTTGTTGATTGACTGTGTTACTACTGGTTCTGCTATACTTTAGTTTCTGTACTTTAGTTATTATTGTGTATGCCCTCGAAGTCTATGTTAATGACAAACCTTACTTGGGTTAGCCTCTGAGCTCAGCATGTTCTAAATTTGCTAGTCTTTGCACCAAATATGATTTGGAATATAATAGCATATAGGAGTCTCATAGAATTATTGAAAAAAGAAATCAACATTACATACATTGACTTTTTAAACATTTCTACAAAAGCCATATCATGGTAGTAATAATGAGAGTGAGATATCTCTCAAGTAATCTACTTAGTTTTGTAATTTAGGTGTTCCTGTTGTGATTGAAAATTTGTATGATCGGTTAACTGAAATGTTCTATGTCATTTGCATAATGAAACTACTGGTTATCATCTGTAATTTTGTGATGGTTTATAATAAGTTAAAGATAGTTAGATTCCTTGATGCTCAATATGTAAGACCTAAAGTAGGTTCAGTTAGGATTAAAGGAGTTTTAATTCTTTTTTGTAGATTTGCTGAAGTTTGAGCATGCTGCACATGTCTTAGGTTTGCACCAAAATAAAAAGAATAAACACGATAAAACTTTTCTACCAAAAAAAAAAAAAAAGATGATGAAATCATGCGCTTAATTCATGTTACATCTTAATAAGAAGCTGACATCTTAATAAGAAGCTGATACGAACCTTTGGTCTTTCATCATGACTGTTACTATTGAGAGTATCACCTTTCATGTTACTTGAGGTACTATGGATTCTAGCATTCAATTCCTCTACTAATTAATATTACTTGACATTTTCAGGCAAAAGCCTTTACTTCCACCTTTTGAATCAGCTAATATGTGTGCTTTAGGAGAGACTTTATGCAGGTAAATTTTCTCTTCCCTCTCCCTCTTTCAAGATTTATTTGCATTTATACATAACATCTCACATCATGCCATCTGTAGGGATATTATTTGTGGGAGCCCGGATGTTAAGTGAGAAAGTATCAAGGGGTTAGAGAATGCCAAACGTTTCTGAAGGAGGCTGTTGTGCTGCCAATTAAGTACCCCAAGTAAGTGCCATTATCGAATACATGATAGGGTTAACATATGCATATGTATGTGTGCATGTGTATTATAACTGTTAATTTTTCTCTCTTGGGAAACTGACCTCTTGTGAAGATACTCTTGTATATCTGTGATTCAGAATTTAGTGGTCTTTGCACCAAAAGTGTAACCTTAGTTCTACTAAAATAAATTTTATTTTAGCGAAACTATAATGGTCATGTGAAAAATTATTTAAGGTCATAAGCTGCAAAAGGCAAATTTCTACTTAAATATTGACATTATCTGATTATGGTTTAAGCACAACTCTCAGCTTAATTGACTTACTTTCATAATCTTACTATAAGGATCACTTATATGCTGCTTTTTCCAGTAAGTTCATGCCACTTTTGTTATGGGTAGTAACTGAGAAAGTTTTCTACATTCTTCAATTTTGATTTGTGTTTAATTGGTGATGTTAATGTTGCAGATGGAAAAGTGAAGGTGGGGAAGAGGAAAAAGATGAGCTCCTAGTGATGATGACCATCCTGGTGGTGGTGGTGGTGGTGGTGATGATACTGTTGTTTAGACTATTTTTTAGTACATATTATTTGCAACATTATTATTTATATTTTGTTTTCTCTATGTAAACTCTTTATGATTGTTACTATATTTTTTTATGATATACAAGTTTTTTTTATTTCGTAATTTTTTATATTTTTTTAATAAAATGAATTTTGAAACAAAATAAATTCCGTCGTAAATTTCAAAAATTTGCGATGAAAACAACTCCGTCGCAAACTTTCGATGGAATTCGTGTTTTTCGTTGCAACTGTGACGGCATTTTTTGCGACGGACAAATTACGTCGCAAATCATTTTTCCGATGAAAAATGCCTTTTTTACGACGAATTTTTTCTGTCGCAAAAAATGACTTTCTTTGTAGTGACATACTGTAATCCATTAACATTATTGGTGTGGTGAGAGCCAAAGGAGTTAAAGTTTGTATTATCAAATAGCCAAATCTGTTTATTATTTAATTTTTACCTACACCGATGTGTAATTTTTGCCTGTTTGGAACTCAGGCCCAAGATGGAAAAGAATGAAATAGTATGGTCATCGGTATCACCTAGGAGGAATGAAGATTTCGCCCTACCCTTGGATTGTGAGTGAATCCAACCTCTTTCCTAAAATTTTAGTATCAGAAAAAAAAATTAAAAAAAAAAGTTACATCATTGCACAATTTATTTATTATTTTAAAAGTATAGTGATAAAGCTAAAACAACACTCATTCTGATTCTTAATATAAGATTTATTTACCTAATTTGATAACATTAAAGAAGTTATTTAGTATTAAATATTTTTTTAAAAACACCCCAATCATCTTTCTTATTCTCTAATACATTCTATATCTCTTTTACTTAATTATTGTTGAAGGAACATCGATAAAGATAATTTTAAAAAAGATAAACAAATATAAAAAATAAGCCTTACATTAGAAATAAGGATAAACTCCATAATTAGGCTCTACTTTAACTAGAGGGAGTAAGAATTAATTCACATTGATCTTATTCTCATTCATCACGTGAACTTTTTTTTTTTTGGATACAATCACGTAATCAAATTAGAAGTGCTTAGGATGGTTCTCATATGGACCAATGGTCCACAACAATTCGGCGCTCGTTACCTGATTGTTGCAATCCAACTAAATCGTGCAAATTGCAAAGTTTCTGTTGATTGCATAAACAACCAAAAAAAAAAAAGTTTTCTGTTGAAGTTGGCTTGAAAAAAAAATTGAGACATTAAGACGTTGTTTGCTTAAAGTGCCTTTTTGGATTAGTAGTAAAAGTTGTTTTTTCAACACAATTTACAGTGTACAAAGTAAAGTAAGTGTGTGAGAGCAATTTTGTAACGACTTGCATGAATGCGCTTTTGCGCCGCTAATTCAAACAGACCCTAATGACAAAGGCTATGCGAACCAAAATGTTCAAAATGCTCACCACCAATCTAATGTGCTCGGTTAGTTCTCTAACAGATTATGTGATCTCGAATGGTGAACGTGTGGTGATTATGAAAACAAATTGGTGGAAGCATATTATGTATTAGTTCTTCAAGTGTGGTTTCTATACAGTACGGATTTCCACAAGCCTCTTATGTTTAATTTGGTTGTATGATAGTAGTTTGCCTACGGAGGGAAAAAAAAAACCATGAAGTAAAGTATCTTTCAATAAGTTCCTAAAGGCCTTCGTATATGCTAATCTACAAAGTTGTTCAAACCTTTAGGATACCACCAAATAAAAACAAAGGACAAACATTTCAAACTCATTCTTACATTTATCCTTCACTTAGATGTTATGAATGCAATTTGAAAGGGAACTATTCAAGTCAACAAAGGTTTGTTTAGTTAGTTAGGGGTTGGCTCATAACTCGATGTGAGAACCTTGTTGGTGAGTGATCTATAAGTACATTTGTAAGCGTTTTTTAAACCTAAAGGCATGTCCTAGCTCTAATAAGCTCCTCAAACCCAACTCACTTAAACTTTTTTGTACCAAAAAAAAAAGAACGAAAGGGAACTATTGAGGCTTTGCTTTTTCCCCTTTTGCCTTTTGGACAAATATCCAGGACATAAGTAGTCGCAATGAAGAGCATGTAGTGCACTTCATCAAAAGAAGCAAATATTCCTAGGTACCTAGTAAATAACTGTGCTAAGCTTAAAAAGTGCTCTTAGATCAACATTGCTTTTGATGGCTTTTTTGTTTGAAGCACTCCCACACAAAAATAAATGCATTCTTGGGAATTCTTAAACCATGGTTTCAAAAACTTTTTCTACAAGTCAAGACAAAACTTCTCTTCACATATTTATTTCGTAAATTAAAAAAAAAACACTTTTTAAAAACTAAAACAAACATACACTTTATTGATGCTATGAGTCAGTCCTGTAATTCATGGCCCTAACGATATGATGCTTTTGAGTCAGTCCTGTAATTCATTAAAATTACTGGTGTAATGAAAGCCAGGAAGTAATTTGTAGAATCAACTATTCAAATTCAATTATTTAAATTCTACTTGCAGCATGAGTAAATTTCCACTGCATGTTTGGAACTCAGCCCCACCGGGAGATGGAAAAGAATGAAATAGGACTGAGAAAGCTAAAACAAGAAGAATTAATTCACATTGATCTTATTCTCATTCATCAAGTGAACATATCGTAGGAGCTTGGCATGATTCTCAAATGGATCACTAGTCCACAAGGATTTGGCACTCCTCACTTGATTGTTGCAATCAAGCTAAAGCATGCATATTGCAATGTTTTCTGTAGAAGCTGGTTTTAGAGAAAATTGCAATATTAAGACAGATGTTTGCTTGAAGTTATTTAAGCATTTGGTGGGATTTTTTAAATAAATAAATAAACAGAGAGGAAATTTCATTAAAGAATGGAAAAAAAAAAAAAGGCTTGAGCATCACCAACTAAGGGTATGTTTGAATTGAGGGAGGGGGAGGGAGGGAGGGGGAGGGGGAGGGGGAAAAAAAAAGGAGAGGAGGGAAATTTTTTTTCAAAATTGAGTGTAGTGGGGCCCACAAGTTTTCCTCTCCCCTCCTTTTTTTTCTCTTCCCCTCCCTCACCCTCCCTCAATCCAAACATACCCAAATGACTAGCTACAACAACTAAAAAATGAACAATGTTTTTTTTTCCTTTTGATATAAAAATTTTAGAAAAAAGGTTGGGTTCACTTACGATAAAAGGGCAGAACGAAGTCTCTCTTTCTCCTAGGTGATACCAACGTTGGGTAGGACAAGTCGTCTATTACCCTTAGGTGTTTACTTAGACACAGGAGCTAAAATGCCTCCTCCAGTGCCTTGACCAACTTCAAGATCGAACCCTCTCCCTTTGGTGAGAGTGTCAACCCCTTTGCCAGTTGAACTCAAGGACAAGTAAAAAAGGAACAAGCTAGGTGTTATAGAAATTATAGAAATAAGGGAGAGAGATGAGAGACACACAGAACAGAGGGACTGAGAAGAGAAATCTGTGATGCTCATTCATTCATCATAACAAGCATAGTGATACAATGGATAGTCATATGCCTTATATAGGCAATACTAGACCTATTAATCCCAACTAACTACTATTAGTTACTAACTAACTAACAAACTAACTAATCCCTTCCTAACTAACTAACCTAATTAGTTATTTATTGTTTACATATCAATACCCCTCCCCCAAAACATCCTTGCCCTCAAGGATGATTGACTACAAAACACAAACCTGAAACCTAAGGAAAAACAATCTAATAAAGTGAAACCAAACTAAAGACATAAGCTCCATAAACTTCTAATTTCTGGAAAATATTTAGCTAAACAGTCTTGAATTCTGTGACTTGACCTCTGCAACACCTTCAGCATTTTCTTTCTATTAAGAGAACAGATTCTCCCATAAAGCATTTCAATTAACTTGCCCCTGAACCAAACTGACAGCAGACTTTGTCGAGGACAAAATTGCATAGGTGAAATCCAATTGAGAGACAAAGTTGTAGGCTTCATAGATATAATCCACTGCAATGGATTTGGGCCTTTTTCTAGAAACACTAGGCCCATATACTCATCTGGAATTAGAATAACCTGTGGGCCATCAAAGTACTCCTGCCACCCAGAGAAATTGCCAGCCACGTGCTTCTGTCCCATGGAGGAAATGGAGGACAGCTGGAGGTTTGACTTTTCAAATTGCACTAAACCAAGCCACGTGAGCTCCTTTGCCTGCCTCATAACCAATTCAGACAGCCACTCAACTCCTGCTTTCGTCTTCTTTGCCGAATCACAGTCTTCGCTCTCGACTTGCAAGAACAGTGACGACGGAACAGCGGCGACTTCTAATGAAGCCTCCCGAACAATCACTTCCAGAGAAGAAGGAAGAGGAGATAGTGACGACGACGCCAAGCATGAAGACATCGTTTTCGACTCACCCAAAAATTCCTTAAGAGTCTCGAAACTCGATAACCCACCAACGTCCGACTCTGTTTCCGTCGTTTCCTCTATGTCTTGTGTTGTGATGACCGTGGCTTCTTTATTTCCTGTCATGGTGATTTAACGGACTGTAGTTCATCTTCCCACTCGAAGACCCTGCGCGTTCTGAAGTTGTTGGTCGACCACACAGCAACTGACGAACATCAAGAAGAATGTTCGCATGCACCGGACACAAGGGAAATGACGGATGTTACACCTCTACTGGCCTCGCCCTTTCGGGTGGCGGGTTAGAGGGATTCCTTATAACCTGTTACCTTTCTTCAGTTATTAGTCCATTTTGATTATAAATCAGAGCACGCGCAAAAGAGCATATGATCGATTTGGACAATTTCTGTACTGGTAAAAGTAAAAACAATAGAAAATACAAGTCCCTGAAGGGTTAAGGGTACAATCATCCAAAATAAATACCAAATATGTACAGTATTCCTAAAAATGTAAGTACAAAAATTCAATAGGGCATTCCCTATTCTTCATCTGCACCGTTGGGCCTTACCTTTCCAAAAAGGATCTTTACTTCAGGCACGTCCCCCTGTGACTACAAAAGAGTCTGGAGTCCGAGAACGGCCCCCAAAGTAACCATCAATACTCATGCACTAAATGTGTGATGTGTATGTACGCAACCATGTGAGTATGTAAACATGAATATACGTGCCAAACATGCCACAATATGCAAATAGAGACAAATACCACAACAACATCACGTCTTCGCACTGTCGGGTCGCCTTACCAAGGCAGACCCCGGAATTACCGGAATCACAAGCCTGTCTCTATAGAGTCGCCACGTAGGCAGACCCCAGCAGGCACCCTCAGCGCTAGGGACACAATCACAAACATGTTCTGTATGCATATTTGGCCAACAATACAAAAACACACATATGACAAGCAAACACATACAACAAACACATAAAAGTGCCGGAGTAAAGAGGTTACTACCTGGTGTGGTGAATACCGCTTTTACTATCTTTTTGCTCTGTGGCCCTTCTAAAAGTACCCTTGACCTAAAACATTAAAATACATCATTTTCAGTATTTCCAGAAATGCCCTTACATTATTTTTTGTTAAATCCGTGCCCTTCATGAGTTTTTTAGAAGGTCCCTGTTTCTGTCCCAACTTCTTGGATTTTTCATAAATTCCACAAAAATCATATTGACATGAAATCAGTGCCATTCGAACCGTTAATAAGTCTATTTTACATGAAAAATATATCCAGACCATGAAAGTACAAATATTTTGGCGTGTTGCTTGTTTTATCTCCTCTGGTCCAGATTTGCGTCATTGTTCCGGCCTCTTTTTAAAATATTTATTTCACCAAGTAAATCTTATCCAAATCTATCATATTATATATGTAAACTCATGCCCCAGATGTCTAGTTTCTACATATAAAATTTCAGCATAAACCGAGTTTTTTTACCCCCTTAAAAACGCGTTAGAAGGATCACTACCCAGATTTGCTGAAGCTGGCAGCAAGCCCTCTCATGGGGTTTTCGGTGTTTTCGACTTCGGAAACTTTAACCATAGCTATACCCTATACAAAAATTCATTCTAGAGCCTTTGGTGACCTTAAAAATGCAAAAACCCAGCCCCAAAACCAAGCTACCTCCATTTGCACGAAATCACTTCCACAAGAACTCAAGAAATGGAGTTGTCGGTGTTACCTGGAATCGGAAGAACGGTGGATGAACTTGGTGGCTTGAGTCTTGAGCTTGGCTATGGAGTTTTTGCAGATCTCTATCTCCCTCTCCTCTGGAAATTTCGTGCTCCCATGGCCAAGAGAGAGAGTGTTTTGGGTTTTTAATAATTACAAAAGAATCTAAACAGTCCAAAATAACTGTAGTAAATTCCTGTCCAGTTGTATCTGACTTTTTTTGACTTCTTCTCCAAGTTTTTCCAGAGAATTCCAAAGGTCTCCAAGGGTTCTGCCACGTGCTCAGCCCCCTCCAAAAATATCTAGATATTTTCCTGCTTTTGAGGCAAATTACGCGTTTGGCCCGAAACTTTTGGAAATTACGATTTTGGCCCAAAACTTTTTAATAATTACCAATCCTTTCCCCCACGTTTTTTCTGCCTAAAAGGACACATGTGGCCCCATTTTGGGCCCACATGCCTGCCTAAACCAATTTTTACCTATTTATTCCCATTTTGCCCCTGTCCTTCAAATGTGGGTCTCGCAGTTTGACTTTTACACTGACTTTTCTTTCTTTTTCACCAAGTAAATATTTTCATTGATTAAAGGGAGTGTGTGATGCATAAGGGGCTCCACACATCGGCTCTCTGATATTTAATTCCCTTTTGCCTCACTTTTCAGTCCAGTTCCCGACCTACCGGTCCGTGTGGGTCCTGCCGGCCATCAGAATGGTTCTCTTTGCACTTTTCTTTATCTTTTCCAGACTTCATCCTCTTGAATGGACGCTCCTATGTAGCACTCTCCAACTTCATGGAGTGACCCCATACTTGACTTACTTAGTCCAGATGAACCCCTAATCAGTCCTTATCGATCCCGTTTTTGTCGGTTACTCACCTGAGGGACCTGTGTTTTGTGTTTGAGCCTAAATATGGCTAAAATCATCTGGTTTCTCTTCCTATTTTCCTCAAACATGCAGAGGATCTTTATCTATCCAGGAAATGTCATACTTCCTGAACCGGCTTAGTAGTCTGCCTAACTTAGGCTTATTCTCAATCCTCAGAGTCTAAAATTCAGGATTTTACAACGGAGATGGTGCCTGGAAGTGTTTGCTTCAGTTCGTTCGTGGATTGTAGCATTTTGGAGGATTACACGCGTGTTTCAAGGAGTGTGGAGCTGGTTATGGAGTGTACGTGTATGCAAAAGGTGCAGTTTGAAAATAGGTCTAGTATTGCCTATATAAGGCATATGACTATCCATTGTATCACTATGCTTGTTATGATGAATGAATGAGCATCACAGATTTCTCTTCTCAGTCCCTCTGTTCTGTGTGTCTCTTGTCTCTCTCCCTTATTTCTATAATTTCTATAACAGTGGTATCAGAGCAGTCCTTCCTTGGCTGTCTCTTGTTGATTCTGTTCTCATCACCTTCTGTTTTGTTCTGAGAAAACAAAAACAAAAAAAAAAGAAGAAGAAGAAGAATAAAGTGTTCTGTTCTACTCTTTTCTATTCTAATTCTAAGAAAAATGAAGGAAAAAAGATACTGGTGTTGTTCTATTACTGTCTGAATTCAGGGCTGTTTGGGAAGCAAGAATCTCTCAAGAAATTACAAGAAATCATCAGTTCTGGGATTTCTGACTGTCCTGCATTCAGGCTGGCTCAAGTAAAATTTAGGTCCTTGTTAGTTGTCGCCATCTGCCCTGCTTCAGTTTTCTGGGTTCAGAAGCGTTTGGGCAACAAGAACTCATCAAGAAACCATCAAGAATTTATCAAGAAATCTTCAAGAACTTGTTCTTGAATTTTTGGTTCTCCTCCTCTTCTGTGCTTCTTCATTTTTGGGTCTGTTTCTTCTATTTTCTGGTTCTGTTTTCTGGGCTGGCTCTGTTTTCTATCGATCTTGGCAACATGGAATGGTCCAAACCCAATCGGCATTAGCAAAAACAATGGAAGCACGAGTCTCAGCCATTGAAGAGCAACTTTGGTGGCTTGACAAAATTGACGATATGGAAGAAAAAATGGGGAAACTTGACCATATGGAAGAAAAAATGTGGAAACTTGACCAACTCGATCAATTGCAAGAACAAATCAGAACCTTGCTTCAAACAATGCAGGGCCAGAATGATGACCAGCAGCGCCAACGACGTGGGAATGGACTGGGCAATGGTCCTAACCATGGTGAAACATATCACAGACCTACCCATTTCACTAAAATGGAGTTTCCACGCTTTCAAGGGACGGAGGTCGACAGTTGGATATCCAAATGCGAACGATTCTTTCATCTCGATAGTACCCCAGAAGCGGAAAAAGTGATGATTGCATCTACGGGTCTTGATAATGCTAGTTTCACGTGGCATGCGGCGTTGGAACGTAGGTGGAGACGACCAATGGGCTGGAGCAAGTATGTCGTCCTACTCCGAGACACCTATGGTCTGCTCGTTGACAAGACGATAGGTGAAACACGTCGCCTAGCTCGCCTTCAGGAAATTGCGATAAACCGAAGGGAATCAAAGGTTGTAGGTGATCGTCCGAGTTGTTGCACGTCGAATTCTTCTTCTAGATTGGCTTCAAACGTGTCCTCAGTGTCATCTCAAGCTCCTACCATGATAGATGCGTCACTGGTTCAAGAGGACTGCCATGGTGATTTAACGGACTGCAGTTCATCTTCCCACTCGAAGACCCTGCGCGTTCCGAAGTCGTTGGTCGACCACACAGCAACTGATGAACATCAAGAAGAAGGCTCGCATGCACCGGACACGAGGGAAATGACGGAGATGGTGCCTAGAAGTGTTTGCTTCAGTTCGTTCGTGGATTGTAGCATTTTGGAGGATTACACACGTGTTTCAAGGAGTGTGGAGCTGGTTATGGAGTGTACGTGTATGCAAAAGGTGCAGTTTGAAAATTCAAAGTTTCTTTCACAGCTGGTCTGCATTTTCCACAACAAGCAGGACAAGAGTATTGAGTTGTCACCCGCACAGCTAATTACCTTCAGTGGCTGTCAGATATATTTTGAAGATGCATGTGGGTTTTTCATGATCAATGGCCAAATGGGCTTTGACTGTAGCAGTAAAGGCAAGGGCCCAAAATGGTTTCACCCATGGATCAATTTCAAATGCCCTCCTTTTGTTCAAATGTGCCATATTCCTACACATTATCTGATATGGTTTTGGTTCAGGGGTGATCTTATTAAAATGCTTTTATGTTGAATGATGAATATGTGAATGAATGAAGATGCACACTGATCTGATTCTATGTATTCTCCCTCTCCTCCTCTCTTCTCTTGTCAAATCCTCTAATCTTCTACAACTATTGCAACAGTGGTATCAGAGCGAGTCATCCTCGACTCCCCCGCTGTAATCTCTGTAATTCTTGAATCAGTCTAGAGTCATTCTTCTCTTCACTCACAACTCAGTTCTGATATTCAAGATATTTTTGATGCAAATGCAAGGTGAACTAGGAGGAGTCATGACCCTAATGGTTCAGTTGACATCTATGTCAGCCTGAAACTCCAAAAAGAAACATCAAGAAAATCGAAAAGATTGTCAATTTCATTTCAAGAATCAAAGTCAGATCTGGTTTCTTTAGTTGGCAGTCCCCTCCGGTGCATTTTTCAATTCTGGTTCACCAGAAACTTCAAAGGAAAATCAAGAATTTCAGTCTTGTCTCACAAAAAGATATTCCTTCATTGATTTTCGGCTCTGTTGTTCGCATAAAACCGCCGAAAAGATCAAGATTTTCAATTCTGGGCTCTGTTTCGGTGATTTGGAGAGTCCAAGATCATCTGATTCTAATTCTGCCTCATCTCGTCGAATTCTGGAATTCTCGAAAATGTCAAAGTTGTGCCTGAATCTTCCTTCGCGAGAGCTAGACGGACACAGACTGGTGTGGTTTGTGGTCTCAAAATGATATCACAAATGAAAAGGTCGAAATAGCGTTTCTTGAAATGTGAGATTTGCGATCTGGTAAAAAAAAAAAAGAGTAAAGTTGGAAAAAAAAAAAAGAAAAGAAATTCTCTTACTGTTGGTATGGGACAACAACTTAAGGGACCAAGAAAAAAAAAGATTCCTCTTCTTGTTGGTATGGGACAATGGCTGAAGGAAACGAAGAGAAATTTGTGATGCTCATTCATTCATCATAACAAGCATAGTGATACAATGGATAGTCATATGCTTTATATAGGCAATACTAGACCTATTAATCCCAACTAACTACTATTAGTTACTAACTAACTAACTAATTCCTTCCTAACTAACTAACCTAATTAGTTATTTATTGTTTACATATCACTAGGTACATAAAAAATGTTCAAAATTTTAACGGCCCATCTAATGGGCACGGTTAGCCCCTCTTGCCTTTTGGACAAATATCCAGGACATAGTAGTAATGAATAGTGCACTTTGTCAAAAGAAGCAAATATTCCTAGATAGCTAGTAAGCAACTGTGCTAAACTTAATCAGTGCTCTTAGATTCACAGTTTGAATATGCAGCTACATTAAAAACTCATTAGGAAATCATTTGGAGTCTAATATCGCTTTTAGATAGCAGATGGTTTGATATATTAAGAAAGGAAAAAGGAAAATAAAGAAAGAGAGTTGCTTACCAATTTGGAATCCAAAAGCAGAAGCAACTGTCTAGGAATAGCCATGACAAATGCATCAGTGCAAGCCTTGACACATTTAGAACGACACATTCAAGTGGAAACAAATGCTTTCAACACTGGAATCTTAATCTATGCATGATTAAGAGCTTTAGATTGTGGTGCGTGTGAAGAAGTGCCAGCAATGTCTGAGCGACACTTTCTCACTGACTAGACAGTTCGAAATACGATTAAACAAAGGTTATCAGTTCCCAGTATAAAAGTTTAAGGACATGGAATATAGCATTACAAAACAGAATGTGTACATGAATGATTTCATATAACATGACAATATCTTTTGGTTCTCTTTTCAGCCATTTCAGGCTCCATTCCAAGCATTCTTACTTTTAGCAATATTTGGTTGTTATTTCTTAGCATTTGTGTCAAATTTTATTGCAAATATTTTCCAGATATTGTTCAAAGGCATAAAACACTCTCTGTTTATTGTGATTATTCAGATAAAAGGATTACTCTTATATAAGCTACAAGAGAGCTGTTCGAGGCAAGATTGAAGGGATTACAAAATGAAGAGAAATAAAGGATTGATTACAATCAATCAGAAATCTTTCCTAAACTAGTACAACTAGAATCGGGGATGTGATAGAGCTAGAATCATGGGATAGGTAATAATGGGCTGATTTCCAACACCAAAGGTTCAAATCAAGTTAAATCCAAAGTACCACATGATTTAGCCAGCAGAGTACCATCTTGCAAAACCACCAATACAAGTTCCTCAAAGATAAAGTCACAAGCCTAACAAAGAATTCTAATTATTGTTGCCCAGATTTTCATCTCTATGCCAAATCTCCAAGCTAAAGAGCGCACATAGGGCTCCATTACTTACCTTTACATGTATTTACATAGTCAAATATTGAAAAAAGGTTGGTGGATGGATTTTAATCTAAGGAAACTAAATTAGTGGCAAAATCAGGCGTTCACACCAAGTCTTACCGGCCAAGATAACCTCCTACTTTTCTACAAAAGATTTGACGTTTCCCAGATACCTTGGAAGCTCAATTCTTTCCTTGTTAGCCATATAATGATGCAAGAAAACACATAATTTGTTATTTATACCCCTTGTCTTCAAGTACTCGAGAAATTTCTCCTGAGCGTCAGCATTCAAAGTCCTGAATCAGCAATTGAAACTGGGTAGAATTACTAGCAAATTCATATTAAAAAACTTCAAATCAGCATTAAAAACTTGATAAATTTTTTGGATTTGTTAAATTTCAGATTCAAACTTGCTTAAAACAACCAATATGTAAGAGGCAATCACATTAACATGCCAACCTGAAATCAGGCCCCGTGTAAGGCATAGCTTGCATCCGATCATGGCTTAGTATGTAAACTCTTTGGATTTCTAATGCTTCTGGCCAGGCTGAGCAGACAAATTCCAATTTAGTGCCAAATTCCTCCTTTGATATATCCACAAGTAGACTAATGTGAAGGCTGACATTCGCCCCAGAACTGTCATCTCCAACCTAAGGAACCTGAGAATACCCATCAAACATGATAGCTTCAATTTTTATTTCTTCTTTGCCCCCAAACCTTCCCTTCATTGTAATCCACTGCTCACCTGGTTGATCTTGAACAGTGAATGAATTGAATCTTGTCAGAGGCTGCGTTATTTAGCAAAAAGACACTTTAATGAAACGAGCTTTACTACAATGTGGATACTTTACAAGATGAACTATAATGGGAATATATAAGATACAAGGAGAAAGATGAAGACAGATTGAATATAACGATATATCATACCTATTGATGTGAAAACCCAGTGACTAAATTTTCTGGAGGTGAACCTGTTCTGGAGGTGCGTACTCGGACTGGAACTCGATCTCGTTTCGAAGAATTCTTAAAATGTTAGATTCAAAGGGCGACTTGGCCGTTGCCTGAGCTCCATAAGGTCTGGTTTGATGAAGAGAGGTTGAAATGACATTAAACGAGTGGATGCAACACAAGACCTCATGTGCCCGAGTTCTAATAGAAGGTGACGAAGCGTAGAGCTTTCTTTGAGCGACTCGAAGAAGACGAGCCATTAGGAGACCCATGGAGACGTGGAAATGATGGAGGGTTTCACCCTGCCCACATTTCGGAGGAGAGGAGAGAGAAATGCAGCAGTAGTAGCCAAAACTAAAATAAGCACATATTCTTTCCTTCAATTTTTCAATTTCTACTGATAAAATAAAGAGAAAATCGCGCTTGATATCAGTTAAGAAAAGAAATATTAGAAAAGTTTTAACTTACTTATGATAAGTGAAAGAACAATTATTAATAAATAAAAGAACTATTATTGACGAGTTTTAAAATTTTTTTAATTGGAACTTTAGTATCATTTTCCCTAAAATAAAAATTTAACTTTAATTAGGGAGCATTAGTCATGTTTAAATTAGAGGTAAAAGCTTCTTTTCCAACATGATTTACAATGTACGAGATAAATATGTGAGAGGAATTTTATTTCAACTTACATGAATTAACTTTTTGAACATAAACTCAAACTGACCCATAAATGTCAAATAACATAGAGGTGATTCTAATATTCTTATTGTCATAGAAGTATGAGTACCTTAGCTGTCCTTTTTCAAATCAAAAGAAAATTACGGAAAAGATTGAATCATAGAGATAGAAAGTGGGGCGAGTTGGGAAAAAATAAAGGAGGGAATCAGCGATAGAGGTGCGAGGTGTGGAGCTGGATTTTTAGCTTAAAGGATATATGGTGAACATTGATGGGTAAAGGAGATAGGAGATTGAAGTTAGAATGCCAATTGTGAAGTTGAACATTATGACTCCAATGTGTTAAGTTTATTGATGTCAGTGTGTTATTTTGTAATTGGGAGGATGATCGAAGTTGACGAAGGGCCGAGTGTTGTGGGGAAAATTGAAGAAGACGTTCATTGGTTATGTGTGGGTTTACAAAAATCCTAACTTTTGCATTGTCATCACCTTGCTAGTGTTTGGGTATTTCCTAAACTGGATTGTCATTTTCAAATGTGAACTTGGTAAACCCATGTTAGTGCGGAAATTCTTCTTAGTTCACATTCTCATTTTCTTAGGTAGTTATTTCCTTAAGTGAATTTGTCATTTTTATATCGAAACTAGTCATTTTTAAATGTGAACTTGGTAAACCCATGTCTAGTATGAAAATTCTTCTAAGCCTGCATTCTCATTCTCTCAAGTGGTCATTTCCTAAAGTGAACTTATCATTCTCACATCGGAACTTGTCATTTTTAAATATGAATTTGGTAAATCCATGTTTAGTGTTGGAATTCTTCCAAGTCTGCATTCTGTTTTTCTCAAATGGTCATTTTCTAAATTGTACTTGTCATTTTTAAATGTGAACTTAGTAAACTCATGTCTAGTGTGAGAATTCTTCTAAGCCCACATTCTCAATTTCTTAAGTGATCATTACTTTAAGTAAACTTGTCATTTTCATATCGAATATTGTCATTGTTAAATATGAATTTGGTAAAATTCATATATAATGTTGGAATTCTTCCAAGCCTGCATTCTCATTTTTTCAAATAGTCATTTTCTTAAAGTGAACTTGTCATTTTTAAATATGAACTTAGTAAACTCATATCTAGTGTGGAAATTCTTCTAAGCATATATTCTAATTTCCTCAAGTGTTTATTTCCTAAAGTAAACTTATCATTTTTAAATGTGAACTTAGTAAACTCATGTCTAGTATGAGAATTCTTCCAAGCCTGCATTCTTATTTTCTCAAGTGATCATTTCCTAAAGCAAACTTGTCATTCTCATATCGAAACTTGTCATTTATAAAAAGCTTGGTAAACTCATGTCTAGTATGAGAATTTTTCCAAGCCTGCATTCTTATTTTCTCAAGTTGCCATTTCCTTAAATAAATTTGTCATTTTCATAACATAATTTATCATTTTCTAAAGTGCTCATTGCCTTAAATGAATTTATCATTTTCATAACAGAACTTGTCATTTTCCATAATGACATACACGTTAGGGCAAAGCACGAACCAAACCCTTTGACGACACCTTCCCTCCTGCACAGTTACAGAATAACAAGTTCCAACCCAATGTCTTCTCTCCCTGTGAGCTTCCATACCTTTCATGATGAAAATTTTCGACCACATTAACCAGAGAAAGTCGCTAAGAAAATGATAGATAGTGTGTGAAATTAGTTGGCTTTCTTCTTTCTTATTTTAAAACTCGCCCAGAGACAATTCCATAATTTCCTTTTAATTTGAAAGAGGAAAACAGGGGCACTCACACCTCTCTAGCAATATGAATATTTGGATCCTCTATCTGTCATTTAGAATTTGTAATTATTTTTATGTGAGATTTTCTCTAAAAGTTATAGTCGGGCAAAAAAACTGATAAAAGTTATGGAAGATACCTATAAGTACTATCAGAACAAATTTTTAAAAATTAATAAAGATAAAAAAAATGTATGAATATCAAATTAAAAATAGGTGGAAAATATTGCAAAATGGTTTTCCCTAATAATAATCCTTTTGTTTGTGTACCCCCCCCCCCCCCAAAAAAAAAAAAAATCCTTCGCTCAGAAAAAAATAATCCTCGATTCTTTAATATAACATATAGCCTTTTAATATGCATGCTCCTATTTATAAGTTACATTTGAGGGAAAATTATAATGAGGTCTAAGAAAAATAATATTTATGAAAAAGTACCATAAAAATTGTAATTATTTTAAAAGACTAGAAATTAAAACGTTAAAATAGAAAAACTAAATTGCCTCTATTAACCATATTTACTACTCCCTCCGGTCCTAATTATAGGACATATTTAACCAACTTTAGGGAGATTAAGGAGAGAAGTTAAATTAGTTAATTTTATTCATTTTCCTAAAATGCCCTTATATAAATTTAAAATGGCAAAAGTAAAAGTAAATAACAACTCATACCACATACCTCTTCGACCTAAAATTTTCTTTTCTACACGCTTTCTATTTGAAATAATGATCTCATTATTGTGTATATATGTATAGGTATACACACACACATATCTGCACACACACACATATATAAATACACACACAACACATATATATGTATATACATATATATGTGTCTGTGTGTGTTTATATATATACACATACACCTATATATTGATAACACACACACAGACTCACAGATATATGTGTGTGTTTATATATGTATCTATGTATATATGTATGTATATTTGTGTGTAGACACACATATAAAAACACACACACACATACACTCACACATATCTACACACACACACATATAAATATGAATACACACACACATGTATATATATGCGTGTATGTGTTTATATATGTACACATACACATATATATTGACAACACACACACTCGCAGATATATATATATATGTGTGTGTGTGTGTCTGTGTTTATATATGTGTCTATGTATATACGTATGTATATTTGTGTATAGACACACATATATATCTCTATGTGTATGAATATGTATGTATATATGTATGTGTGTCTATATATATATATTGGCAAATTAATGACAATTGATCGATAAACAGATTAAAAATCTAACAATTTAAAAGTTTCAATGATTAAAAGAGTCTACATATCCACATACATATAATCACATTTACCAAAAACCAAACACACCTGAGAGAATAAAATAGGGGTATTTTAGGAAAAAATTGACAAAAATTAGAATGTTGTTCTATAATTAAGACCAAAACTAACTCTCAAATATTGTCTTATAATTAGGACCGAATAAAGTATATCCTCTCTAACTAAATTAGACTCTAATCTGGAGTGATTGATTGATATTGGTAAATAATTTTATGGTGCGGTCCCCTCTGTTTTATTGAAACTAGGGCATACGTCTTAGTGTAAAATGCTCATGATGATCACTTTTTTTATTTTTCTTTTTTTTTTAAAAAAAGTATTTAGCATCCTCATCGTGAAGTATTCTTTCAATACTACATGGCAATATCAAGGGCAGGTGGACTTCCAACAATCTCACTTTCATAGTACTCTTAATCCTTAGTTTTCCTCAATCCCTCGTACAAAGCATCCCAAAATGGGCAGTGCTAGTGACAAGCCCAACACTAACCCTTTAATACCATGTACCAAATGAGGCCATAAATGAACTTGAACCAAAATTCGTAGGGTGTGTTTGGTTTAAGCGGAGAGGAAACAAAGAGAGGGTAGATGCTCCTCTCCATACATTTTTGGAGGGGAGGGGACTCAAACCTTCCACCCCTTCTCTCTTGTACCCTAATTTTGGATACTCTCTAAATTGGGAATTTGTGGAGGGGAGCTAGAATTTTGGGCCATTTTGCCCTTATAATCTATATGATATTCCAATAAAACTTCTAATGAAAAATGATATGATAAATAAAAATGTTGTTGTTATATGTAAAATGAAATATATCATTTTACAAAAATTATAATAATTTAAAATATATTACTAAAAATTAACTCAATATCAAAAAATTTGTATAAATAAAAAAGTATCATAATTATAATTTTAAATAAAAAAATTATCATAACTAAAAAACATATTATTATTAAATTATTTTAAATAAAAATATATTTTTACATATAAAAATATTAGTGTGAAATAAATTTTAAACAAAAAATATATTTTTATAAATAAAAATGTCATTATAATTAAAAAAATTAATTATTATAAAATTAATTTAAAATAAAAATATTATTTTATAAATAAAACATTATTTTAAACATGTTTAGAAGTTTTAAATAAAAATATATCATAATAAATAAAATTTTCATTATAATTAAAAATATATTATTTTTATTAAATTTAAATACAAATATTTTTCATAAATGACAATGTAATATTGTTAAATTAATTGTAAATAAAATAAGTTGTTAGAAATAAAAACTACTATTATAGTTTTAAAATCTATTATTGTAAAATTAATTCAAAAAGTATATATTATTATATTACATATAAATATAGCTATTATTACATTAATTAGAAACAGTGTAAATTAATTTATATAACATATAAAAATATATAGGGTAAAGGTGCAATTTTACACATGTGCTTTTCTCCTAGGAGCGCCCAGCACCACGAGCTTTTTTCTGGACAAAAAATACATATGTGGTTACGTTTTGAGAGCGCCCAGCACTACGGCCGTTAGTTGACCGTTTGGTCAACATTAACTTAGATGGAAGTGAATAGTAACGTGGTGAAACTACACTTTTGCCCCTTAGTTTTAGGTGAAATTACACTTTTGTCCCTTAGTTTTAAATATTAAAAATAAAATAAAATACCCCTCCCCCGGCCACCACCGGCCGCCGGTGACCACCACCGGAAAAATTTTAAAAATTATTTTAAAAAAATTAGGAAATTTTTTTTTTAAATTAGGAAAAAAATTAAAAAAAATTAGAAAATATTAAAAAAATAAGGGAAAAAAATGTTTATCAAAACTGCATCAGGCATTCATTACCCTGAAAAAAATGATTCCTGCATCATGACGACTGTCATTATTCCAACTCAATTCCAAAACAAGGCATTCAATGTTTCGTTAACTTTGGTATAGCGGATGGCTCATATATATATATATATATATATATATATATATATATATATATATATAATGTGAAATAAATAAACAATAGGAAGCATAAGAGAAAGATAGAAGAACAAATCCCTCACGTGTATATGATCGGAGCTAGAGCTGTCAAAATGGGGCTCAGCCCATTAAGCCCTATTTTTAGCCCCATTAATATTTGGGCCCCCATATGATGGGGTTAGTTTTGGCCCTAACCCAACATAACCCCTACTCCCCTTAGGCTATGATAGGGCCACTCGCAGGCCAAAAAAAAAAACTTGAACAAGATGAATCCAGTAGCATATCACCAATTCATCCGGCTACAAGTGTTCCCTTACCAATTCGTAATGTAATTTGTTTTTCTTAGTAGCTTTGTAATCATCGTTAAAAAAAAAAATTGAACTGTTTTAATTTTGTTGTGGATAAGCAATTTTTTTAAGTACTCTGTATTTATTATCTATTCATGCATCACTTGAACATGAGCATCATAAATACATTAGAAGATTATATATTCGTTGGATATGTGTGTATATCTTTTTTTTCCCCGGGGGGGGGGGGGGGGGATTTCTATTATTATATTCATCTTCCAAAAAAAACGAAATTAATTTCAAAGCATAAATGTTTATTTAACATAAGATTTTATCAAAAAATTCGGTATACTACTGTCATTTTTATTTTACTGTTTTTATTTCAGATTCATTGATTGCCGAATACAATACATGCATGACTAGAAAATCTAAAATCTTTACCTAAGTTCACAATATGTGCATATATATGAATAAAGGCTCTTTGGTATTTTTCTTTTATTGCAAATGACAAATAAAAAGACAAAAATTTTCACTCAACTTGTGATCACATGAGGTAAACAAAATCATCTAACTTTAATTTTTTTTATTTGATTAAAAATATCCACAAGTGAATTTAATAGTTGAAACTAATCTCTTTATTAAACTCTTGTTCTCATAGATGGGGCCTCTTACAATTTCAACCAACAATTTTTTACTATGTTACAATTTTACGTTTTACGATTTTTCATTCTCCTTCCGTTTTCAGGTAAAATCTACGTTTTCACTATCATGCTGAAGACAATTTACTTACTAGTGCTAGTATACTATTAACAGCACCAGATAATGAATGGTTGTGAATAATATTTTGGTTGAAAATAAAGTTGATTATTTAAGTCTAAGTTGATTATTCTAAAATTATTTTTGGCCCGCGGGCTGGCCCTAACCCTTAGGGTTATATAGGTTTTTGGCCCGTGCGGGCTTTTTGGCCCTATGGGCTTTTTGGCCTTCTGGGCTTTTTGGCCCTAGCCCGCACGGGTTAAGGACTAACAGGCCGGGCTCTAATCGGAGCTAAACCCAGAAAAGAATTCTCTACTCCATAATAAGCTAGACGAATGTGATAAGGAGAGACATCTCAGCATTAGCATAACAAAACAACTTATTCTCAGTTCTTGTAGTTTTCCAACAATGATCAGACCAACGGCAACTGTTGCATACAGGCATAGTAGGAAATGCCTACAAGATCATTGAAGAATCACGTAATAAAAGTGAATTAGGTTTTAGAAGATTTGTTAGAATTAATTTTTTTTCTAATTTTTTCCTAAATTTTTGAATTTTTTCCTAATTTTTTAAATTTTTCCGGTGGTGGTGGCCGGTGGCAACTGGCGGTGGTCGCTGGCGGCTGGTGGTGGTGGTGGCCGGTGGCGGGGCCCACCGGCGGGGGTATTTTATTTTTTTAAATATTTAAAACTAAGGGCAAAAATGTAATTTCACCTAAAATTTAAGGGGAAAAGTGTAATTTCACCTAAAACTAAGGGATAAAAATGTGATTTCACCCGTGTTACTATTCACTTCCATCCAAATTAACGTTGACCAAACGTTTAACTAACGGCCGTGGTGCTGGGCGCTCTCAAGACGTAACCACATGTGTATTTTTTGTCCAAAAAAAAGCTCGTGGTGCTGGACACTCCTGAAAGAAAAGCACATATGTAAATTGCACTTTTACCCAAAAATATAAACCAATATGACAGGATCAAATAGTAACTTGCCATCATCTATTCTCTATCCTTTTAAGCATTGTTTGGTTCAAGGTTTTTCGAGAGTAGGGTTGGGGAGCGGAAGAATTTTGTCTTTTCGTGATCCCCTCCCCTCCTTCCACGCCCCTCCAAATTTGGGGTTTTTTTCCGAGGGATAAGAAATACTATGTCTTATCTGGACTAAAATTGATCTTGCTTCTCCCATCCTCTGCCTCCTTTTTATTTTTTTCAATTTCTCATTTCCCCATCCTCCAATCCCTTCAAGCCGCTTTGCCCCTTCCCTTACTTCTTATATTTTTTTTTCACTCCTTATGCACTTACACGGTTTATGCAATAAGGACATGAAACATAAATTTTTTTTTAGTATCTTGAAAAAATATTTTAGGATACTGATTATTAGTACAAAAAAAAAGCTTATGATCTTGAAAAATTATTTTAAGATTTTGAAAAATTATTTCAAGGTACTGACTGGTACTAAAAGAATACTTCAGGGTACTCACTAGTACTAAAAAAATACTTCATGATTTTGAAAAATTATTTTAGAGTACTGACTGATACTAAAAAAGTACTTTAGGATACTGACTTATATTGAAAAAATACCTCATGATCTTGAAAAATTATTTTATGATATTAAAAAATATTTCAAGATACTGAATGGTATTATTAAAAGGATATTTCAGGGTACTACCTAGTTCTAAAAATATAAAGCAAGATATTTTTTAAGATCATAAGGTATTTTTCAATATCAGTTAGTATCCTAAAGTATTTTTCTTTAATACCAATCAGTACCCTAATTTTTTTTTTTTTAGATTCTAAAAAATTTTGTGTTTCAGGTCATTATTGCATAAACCGTATAAGTGTATAAAGAGTGAATATATATATATATATATATATATATATATATATATATATATATATATATATATATATATATATAAAAGGAGTGAGGGGAGGAGCAATGTGGCTTGAAGGGGTTGGAAGAGTTGATAAATTGAAAAAAAAAAAGGGGGGGAGGGGGGGAGGGGCAGCGGATTGGAGACGCATAGGAGAGAATTATCAAACTCATTTTTCATTATCCCAAGTTTACCCATCTGATTATGATGTTACTAGGATAAGCCAAATTAAAAAAAAAAAAAGTTAATAAAAATATATCTAATAATATCTATCTAATCAAATCCTATCTTACTGAAAATTATCAAACTCATCCGATCTCTACATTCAAATCGGTCATCTTTCTCCCTCATGTTGCTATTTAATTTGCTTCCCCTCTCCTCCTCCCTCTTTGTTATCACCACCTGCTCCTCCACTCGTTGCTGCCACAAGTAGCTCTTCCAGTCATCCAAACCTTCTTTCAGACAGTTGTCTATTCATATATTTCAATACGTTTATTTTTTGACCCAGGTTAAACTTTTTTTCTGGTTCCGCCACTGAGTTTCAATTCTTTGCTTTATTTTCTTATTAAATATGTTTTAATGTTATAACATGACTGCAAACACACATCTAGAATAATCTTAGAATTATAAGGAGCAAAAATAACATTCTTAGTTGGCATATTATCTGGTTCACATTACTAGTTGGTCAGCTCCTTCAACCATTTAATAACTTCTTCACTTACTGTGTTTTTGGTGATTGAAAGGGGTCACAAATTTTGGCCGGTGGAGAAGATGGAAGACAAACGGAGAAGAAAGAAGGAGGAGAAGAGTGGTGCTACTTATCGAGTTGGCGATTAATGTCCTTCATTATTGAATATCGCCGTTGTCACACTGAAGAATCATCTCCTTCCCTTCGTTTCTGATTTCAGATCTAAATGGAAGAAACAAAACAATAACAAAAGTAACATCAATGACCAATATTTACTCATTCAAATATCACGGGCTCAGACCGCGTTAGCGTCTTAGTAGCCAATGACATAAGAGCTTGGTTCCCCTCCTCATGTCCAGGATTCGAACCCTACCCCCTCCACCTACTATGTGTATCAAAAAAAGATATATATAGCAACGCAGTTAAAGAGATTTAATTTCCACCATTATTTTTCTGTAATGTGGGTCCAATCAATTTTCTCTCTATCAATTATTTTAATAAAAAAAATATCAGTTAGACCCATGCAAACAATTTTACTTGAGTTAACTAGAAATGGAAATAAGCCACCCCTATCAGGTGGCCCTACAACTTGGTCTAGTTAGGATCTGACCCGACCTATTTGTTAAAAAGGTTAGATCAAGACTTATTTAAAGATCTAAATGTATAAATATGTCAGACCTATTTTGTAAAAATATGACCTGTTTACACAAAAAATATAATTTTACTTTTATCATATATGTATATACACACAATATTTTTTTTATACTCATATTTATATTTTTTTCATTCTTATATTTTAATTTTATTTTCAACCATGATTATACTGTAATTTTTAATTTAAAGTTATAATAGGTAATTATTGTATTACCCAGTGTTGTTGACTTTTTATTGTTTTCTATTCAACATTTTCTACTCAAAGACTTAGGTAGCAGACCTAGCCATCATCTCATCATCTCTTGCACTATATATTTTCATTCATGCTCGCTATTCCTCTTGCTCATTCTGTCGCAGCTCAAATCCTATTGCTCCCCTTCGTGCAAGACATAAAATCTATTTGTATTTCTTTTCCTCTCAAATATCGCTCGCTACTTCAACACATAGAAACTGATGCTGACTCTACACATATGTCAAAAATATAAAAAAGTGATGCTAACTCAAATATCTCTTGCCAAGATAGAAACTGATGATGCCGACTCTATACATAGAAACTGAGGCTATTGAGATAAGTTTCCCTTTAGTATATAAATCAGAAAGTGGGGCTATATGAAATGTGAAAAATGCATTAGAGGAACTATATCTTTAGTATAAGGAGTTGTATCCACATCTTCTACATCTGATGAAGTTAATATTGATAATATTGCCTTAATAGATACTAGTGTACAACAAAAAGATAAAGGAATGCAACAGATGTTAAACATAATTCGTCTAAGGCATTCAATTCCTTCAACAAAATCAGAGTTGGAAACTTATTTTGCTGATAATCCTTACATTCCTTCTTCTGGATCTTCATCTTTTTGTGCTTTAGAGAGGTGGAAGAACAATAGTGTAAAGTTTTATTGAAGATGACATCTGATATATAAGGTGTCCTCATCTCAATTATGGCATGAGAATCCACATTTGGTGCAAGGGGAAGGGTGATTGATGAATACCGTGCTAGATTGAATTGACTAAAGAATCTATTAAAGTTCTTTTATGTGGTGGGGACCGGCTTCTTCACAAATATGGATTGAAGAGAAAATTGAAGATATGAATATTATATTATATACTTATTTATTTTTATATTTGTTGCATGTTAGTTGAACTTGTGTTGGGACTAGTTATTTATTTTAAATTAATTCTTATATTGTGTAGGAGCCATCTGAATAGGAGGAGATTATACTAAAGCCTTGATGTTGATGTTATTGTAATGTTTAATTATTTTTTCATATACAATTTTTATTATGATGATATTATCTTTTTATGATTTTTTTAAACATTGCATCATGGATGTTGAATTTTTGTGTTTTATCACTATATTGATATGAGTATATTTAGAGCTAAATTATAATGGATAAATTTTTCTATTATTAGTAATTAGAATTATTTTAATTTTATGTAGGATGTAAATAGGCTCTAAGCCTATTTAAATCTTACAATTTGTAAATATGTTGGCTTTGAAATCTACCAAAAGCCTACATTTATTTATGTTTTAATAGGTTTAAAGCCTACTTAGGGAAAAACACCAAAATAATAATTTTTTATTTTTTATTTTACCTAATTAGAGTAGTTTGGAACAAATTTATCAAACTAATGCAATCAAACACGTTGACTGACAGGACGCCATCAGTCACGTTAGAAAAGGTCACGCCACTAGATAGTCACGTAAGGGGATCCCACGCCACTGGTGGCGTGATAAAGTACCACGCCACCAGTGGTGTGACAGGCCCGTACATGACTACCCAGTGGCGTTAGGCTTTCCGACGTGACTAGTGGCGCCTTGTCAGTCAACGTGTTTGACTGCATTAGTTTGGTAAATTTGTTCCAAACTGCTCTAATTAGGTAAAAAAAAATTAAAAAATTATTATTTTGGTGCTTTTCCCGCCTACTTATGGTGAGATTTTTTTAAAGGCCTACATTGTAATTTGTAAGTAGGCCTATAAAAATGCTTCAAGCTTAACTAGGCCTTATGTAGGTTAAGGCCTGAACCTAAAAAAAAAAAAAAAAAAGCCTGCATGTAGGCTCAAGCTTCATATTCTTAATATTGGCTCAGACCTATTGAGCCAAAACTGATCTGGCTTGGGTTATTTTCATGCCTATAGTTAACCCCTAGAAGATTCTAAATATGTGTATGACCACTAACCAGGGAGTTAAAAAATGTTGGTCATTGACATATTTATTTTGTAAATATTTTTGGGTGAAGGAGCAAAAATACACATGGACTTGTTCCTCAAGAGCGCCCAGCACCACGTGCTTTTTTCTGGAGCAAAAATACACATGTGGTTACCTTATAGGAGCAAAAGTCACACACTTCCTTCAGAAAGTGGATATTGATCGTTAACTAGGCTTTGTTGACCATTAGTGCTGACGTGGATGGTGAATTGAAGTGAGAATAAGCCAAATGGGAGGAAAAAATGCTGACTAGGATGCTGTTAAATAAGACATTTTGACACATCAGCAATTAACTCCGTTACCAAGAAACCCTTCATCTCCGTTGAATCCACATTAGGTGCTTAGAATTAGGTGCTTATTAGGTGCTAATATCTCTAATTAGAGGTATTAGCATATTTTTTTAAATTTTTTTATATGTTGTATTTGTTTAGATATAAATTATATGTTGTTTTCTGAGATGTTTTTTGTACTTAGTATCTCAAATTAATTAATTTTCAGTTCTACATTTGTCTGTAACACTAGTATTATGAAAATTAATTAATTTGAGATACTGGGTGCAAAAAAAAATCTCAAAAAGCAACATATAATTTAAATCTAAATAAATAGAATATATAAAAAAATTTAAAAAAATAAAAAATAAATGCTAATACCTCTAATTAGAGGTATTAGCACCTAATAAGCACCTAATTCTAAGCACCTAATGTAATCAGTTCTTCCTTTTTCGACTCGTTGAGCCTTAAGCATCTCCAGCGACATTCAAGAAGCATCTCTGTTTAAGACACAGGCTTTCCCATGAATCCATTCGATTTTTGAACACCAAAAAATAAAATGAAGATCTGCAAAAGTAGTTGAATATAGCTTGTTCATGATTAATATATATGTATGAGCCTTTCTATATATTTTGGCAGATAGCAGAGAAGCTTTATAAGAGTCAGAGCCACAAGACAAGATTACTGAGATTCACAGTGCCATTCCCAATCTTAGCCTTACCCATTTATCTGGTGAGACCTTTATCAGAGAAACAAAAATATAACTACGAATTCAAACTGACAAATAAAGGCTGGGTTTCTGATAAATGAACTAGAAATTTCAGTGGAGAAGAAGCCCAGAAAAAGAAGGTTCTCACTTTAATCCCTACAGCAAATTGTTCTCTCCCAAAGACAGAAAAGATGTGACAACCTCTACCTCATGTTGGCTCGCCATGGTTTCTCTGCTTCTCTACCCCAGCTTTACTAGGGGTCCCACTCGAATCCTCAAGCATTACGGTGTCCCTTATATGGTAAAAAAACCTAAAATCACTCATTCATATTCCTCCCCTGTTTCAGCACTCTGGATTTATCAACATTGTACGAATAACTTGCAGATCTTTGTCATGTCGCTGGAGATGCTTAGGGCTCAACTGGTCGAAAAAGGAAGAACGGAGATGAAGGGTTTCTTGGTAACGAAGTTAATTGCTGATGTATCAAAATGTCTTATTTAATAGCATCCTAGTCAGCATTTTTTCCTACCATTTTGAAGGTGGAATATCACCTGGAGGGGGGGGGGGAATAGGTAATCTCAAATTCTTTTCGCGAATCACACAAGCACAAATAAAAAACAGAGACAATAAAAGCAAACAGACACAGAGCAATTTATACTGGTTTAGTCTAATACTTTGACTTACGTCCAGTCCCCAGAACACCTAGGATTTTCACTATCTTTCAAGAACAATTACACTGTACTCGGATGATCCTCTCACTAGGACTCACTCCCTCTTACAAAGTGTAATTGTATACCCACTTAAGGTTCCACAACCTTAAGATTTTACAACGCAATAATTAAAAAGGTGTTTTGAAACTTCTCACGAGTAGATAAAGATAAACACTGAGATACACGATATCCGAAGATATTAATGGAATAGACAGAATAGTTGAATACAATAAGAGTAGAATGCACAACGTTTTTCGGTAATTGTGAATTCAAAACTTCAGGTATATATATATATATATATATATATATATATATAGTTGATCTCATGACTGTTGAGAAGCTTGAAGAAATATCCGTTGAGGCTCTTTAAAATGATTGTTAGAGATGAAGCAGAAAGGTCGAAATAATCGCCGTCATTATTCCTGTAATTGTGATTATGATTGTTGAGACCCAGCAAAGGAAATGAAATATTCTTGTCCAGAACATTGCAGAGGTATGTCTGTTGTTGAGTTTCTCGAATAGATAAGTTTAATAAATGCCGGATTGCTTTAGTCAACATTTTGTGTTGATCCTCATTCTAATAATCTATAACTCATTAACAAATTGATTAAATGCAATTAAGAATAGTAATGAGTAATGATTTGATCGAATAAAATCATAACCAGTTTATTTAAATTTTCCGGAGACAGTGATTTGAAAATAAGAAAGATATGACTCTAGTTAAAAAGGTTTTGCCTAGAGGCATATGACTAGAGGCAAGCATTGAATGACTAGAGGCAACTATATAATGCGTTAGATTAGAAGTAAAAAGTTTGCCTTGAGTCAATTATTTGATGCCTTGAGTTAACATGACTAGAGGCAATAACTTCTTGACTAGAGGCAAATATGATATTAGTGTGATAGCAAGTAACAGGATAATTTGCCTTGAGTCAATTATTTGATGCCTTGAATCATGTAACTAGAAGCAATCATTTTTGACTTGAGGCAAAGCCAATTCTTCAAGTTAGCGTGTTTGTTGGATTTGCCTAGAGTCAATTTTTGATGCCTTGAGTCATGTACCTAGAGGCATGAGTTACTTGACTGGAGGCAAAAACGAGAGCATAGAAATATTGAATAAAAGAATGGTTTGCCTAGAGTCATGAGAATGCCTAGAGTCATATTGCCTAGAGGCAATTATGTAGTGACTAGAGGAGTAAGAAGATTCAAGCATAATTACAACTTTGCCATAAAAGAAATGGGTTTTGAAACACTGGAGAAAAAAAATGCCTTGAGACAATTATGTAGTGACTAGAGTCATGAGGTGAAGTTCAGCGTAATTACAATTTTGCCATTAAAAGTGAATTTCAAAGTAATTACAATTTTGCCGTTGAAAGATGCATTTCGAAACATATGGATGGAGTGATTAGAAATGACTTGAGGCATGTCATAATTGACTAGAAGTAAAAGGTGAAGTTTAGTATAATTACGGTTATGCCATTAAAAGTGAATTTTCACCAAAATTACGATTTTACCATTAAAGTTGGATTTTGAAACATATGCGTGAAATAAACTGGAATGACTTGAGGCAACCAACTTAATAACTAAAGGCACGAAGTGGTTTTTAGCAAAAATAACGAGAATGCCATTGCCATTAAAATGCAAAGTGAAAAACATTTTTACAATTGATGCCTGGAGGTATTTTTGAGAGATGCCTAGAGTCAAAACATTTTTACCTCGTAGCAAGTGAAAAACATTTAACCATTGAAACATATAACTTGAGGCTTTAATTATTTAACTAGAGGTAAATCAAAAACTTCAAATTTTCATTGAATATCAAAAATTAATTACATTATAATTGTTATTATCAAAACATCAAAAACATGAGAATTAACACATTTGGCGTATTCTCACTCCAATTCATCATCCACGTCAGCACTAACGGTCAACAAAGCCTAGTTAACGATCAACATCCACTTTCTGAAGGAAGTGTGTGACTTTTGCTCCTATAAGGTAACCACATGTGTATTTTTGCTCCAGAAAAAAGCACATGGTACTGGGCACTCCTAGGAGAAAAGGCCATATGTATTTTTGCTCCTTCACTCAATATTTTTATTTGTCTTAAAATCCCCATATTTATCTTGTAAATGTTCTTATGAAAAAATAAAGTAAGAGCATTATTCTCTTTTCTTAAAAAAAAAAAAAATTAATTTCATTTTAACCCAAGGTGTGCAGTGAAATTTTATAATCTTTTAGGTCTTAAATAAAATAAAATTATTTATATGGGGTCTAAGTAATATTTTCTCATTAAACATATATTAAAATAATGTCTCTTTAGTGGCATTGCTATATTTGCTCTCAAATAAATTGTTTATATCTACTTTTTACACTGAAAATAGATAGTTCTCATGGGTGCTTATAAAAAAATTGTTCATTACTAAATTTGCACATACTTGTATTAGTTTAAAAATAGGGGGTGGATGGGAATGGAGAAGATTTTCACAGGGGTAGTTTAATATTTCTAATGTCATATTTTTTGCATTTTGTCCTTCTAAGTAATTACAATTTTTATAGTACTTCTCAATAAATATCTTTTTTTTTCTAGTTCCTTCATTCTAATTTTTTCAAAAATAATGTTGATAAAATTAAGAGTTTAGCTGCATTCATCACTTTTAAGTTTTTTTTTAGGTGCATTTAATATCCTAACATATTTTGTGATGCATCCAGCATCTTGAAAAAATTTTTGAGGTGTATATAACATTTCAAAGTATTTTTTTGTGCATACAACATTATGAAGTATTTTTTTAGGTGTGTTCAACACCATAAAATATTTTTTGGTGCATCAATATCAAGGCACAACAAATATTTTTGGGTGCTTAACAACCTTAAAAAATATACCTCATAATGTTGAATACACCACAAAATATTTTGAGGTGCTAAATGTATGCATCTGAAAATAATACTTCAAAGTGTTGGATACACTTTTGCTCTAAAATTAATCCACTATGTTGGAGTAACGCTACACCTTTTCAGTAGAAGAGTAGATGTAGCGGAGAGAATGGGGCTTCAGTTGAGGTGTAATTTTTTAAATTAATTTTTAAAGAGATTTTTGCCTTTGAGGCCAGAGAGGTAGAAAAAGTTATCTACAGAAGAGCAGTTTTGTTTGAGATGAACCATCAATGAGAAAACCATGGAGGCAGATTAAGACATGATGGCTTGTGCAATGTAACATACGTTTCATTGTTTCAATATGTGAAGAATGATAATCCATCATTTAAAGTTGTTTATCATAAACATGTTCCCACAAGTTGAGATAAGATTTATATCACTTATTTACTTTGTATACCATAAATTAAAATTAAAAACTTACTTTTAAAAGTTCTAATCGCCATTTCAGATAAGCCCTAAATAAAATTGTTAGCAACCTTGAAATAAGGGTTAAAGTGCAGATTGACCAACAAGTGTTACTCTAGGAGCATCTAACACAAAAATGTTTTGAAGGTATCAAAAATACTAATGAACAATTGAAAGAGAGGAAAAATATCAATGAAAAATTTAAAACTTCAATGAATAGACAAAAAACGGGGATTGTACTACTTTCATTAAAATTTATTTCTTCATCAATATTTTTGTTCCATTTCAATTGTTTATTAGTATTTTTGATATATTTAAAACATTTTTGTGACAGATACTCCTAATATAACATTTCGTTAGCCAATCTGTCCTTCAAACAATTATGCATTTTAGCATTCTGAGTTAGAGTTGAGAAGGATGGCATTCCAAGGATCTCATGAATGACCGAAGAAGGCTGTTTGATGCTACCTGCTTGGTGTGTTGGGGTTGGACCAGATTGAGGAGAATAATTATTATGCCCTTGATTACCTAGTTATCATTTACACTTCACTGTTTTTCCTATATTTAACGGAATACAGTCACCAAAAAAAGATTAACCACATTCAATCTTGTATCTTTTTCTAACCAACAAAAGCAGAAAGTCACAAATAGCAGAGTCTCAACAATAGTTTCATCTCTCTATTGAAACAAAAAGTTTCATCATATGATGACCATACAATATAATTGAGGAATTTACTATTATGCTTGATCATTTTTTTTTTGGTTTTTGAGTACCAGTACTCTGAAGTATTTTTTAAGTGCATTCAGCCTTATAAAGTATTTTGTAGTGTATTTATCCATCTTTTTAAAATATTTTTTTATTCATTTTTACCCTTAACAATTTAGATAATTTAGGGTGATTGGTAGACTAAAACAATACTTTAGGTGCTAAATGCATTCTAAAATACTTTAGAATATAAGAATCAAAGATTCGCTTAAAAAAAATTACTTTAGGAGGGTTGGTGCAACTTAACCCTACTTTTTTTAAACTTACATTTTACTTATGTTTTTTTTTTCCCCAGAATTAAATTTTTCTCAGATACCGAGTGGTTTGTTAACAAAATGATCAGAGTACAAAGTTGAGAATTTTTTTTCACCAGATACAAAGTTTAGATATTTAAACTTAGTTTGTAGGATCAGGTTCAAAAAACTTAGCTTGTTGGGCAAAAAAAGAGGAGTAAATGCACCCTATGATGGTGTATATATATATATATATTCTTATTTTTCTCCTTCTTGGTAAGAAATATTTAAAATAAATTCTAATTTCTGGTTTAAACTTTAAAAGAAAAAGAAAAAAGAGTAACTCGACCAGTTCAGCGTCTTCCCCTCACTTGGGCGGGAATCAGTAACCGGAGGGACTAGGATCATAGAAGAGCCATTGACAGAGGGAGAGAGAGGTAGACGATCCAATGGCTGTTGACACGAACCTGGCGGTATTGTTTGACAATTTGAAGGTGGAAGATCCATTAATTCCTCCGAAGAATTGGGAATCTATCCCTTCTGAAAGTGGGCTTCACTCTCATTCCGATGCTGTAACTTCCTCTCCAAATCAACCTCTCTATGACCTCTCCACTGTCTCTGTAAGTTTACTCCATCGCCTCTTTTAATTGACTTGTCGACTTTTTTGAGGGGTTTTCTTGCTTTCGGAAATAATCATTTTGAGGGTTACTGGGTGTTTAAAGTGTGAGAAAAGTAGTCTAGCATGCTGCATTGTTTATTCATTTCGAGCAGCTTGTGTAAGGACCTGTGTCATGTACATCTGTGGGCATCTTGACACAGTTAAGAGCCTAGCTAGGCTTCTTAAAGTACCTGAATTTTTGATCAGTCAGATGGCAAGAGTGTTGGAAACTTGGTTTGCATGGCTAGGTTTACATTGCACTTTCAAAAGATTTAGTTGGATTCATTTCTAGAAATTCGGTAAAATCCCCAGTTGTTGAATAAGCACTTAAATAACCAGGCTTACGGAATTTTAATATGATGATGTTTATGGCGACTCTATTCACCTATATGTTGGATTTTATATATTTCCATACATGTGGCATGTCATATCGATTTTGAAATGTAAATTCTCTTTATCTTGATTCAGTTGAAACCTTTTCAACTAAAGTGGACAGCAAAACTAAAATTTCAGATTCAGATTTTCTGAACTACAATGTTATGAAAAAATTATGTACAGTGTGAATCTTACTTATTTATTTGTCATAAAGATCTACCCCGAGATATGTGGCAGAAATATCACCATGTTTCTAAGTAGATTAAAGTAGTAGAAAATGTCAGCCATTAATTTGTTTAGTTGTGTGATGGGTTCTCAGCAGATTTATAAAAGTTAAGAGTGAATAGAAGTAGGGAAGAGAAGATCTAGAGCCAGTATCTGTAAACTCTAGCCAATTTTGACGATACAATCAGTTTTTCATTCCTGCCTACTAAAACATATTACAGACATTTATATAATTCAAATAGTACAACTTCCTATAACTTCTTATACAAAAACTTCCTAACTGCTATATAAAACTGCTGATAAGATAAGAAGGAGTAACTACTCTAAATAACTACTATAATTAATCCTAATTACTTTTCTTCCTCCTAGAATAAACCAACAGGGGACGTGGACCCCTATCAATAGTCCCCCCTTGAAAATAAGCCTTGTCCTCAAGGCTGAAATCAGGAAATTGTGAGACAATGGAGTCATAAGGCTCCCAGCTAGAGTCTTCCGGCGGTCGATTCTGCCATTCAATGAGAAGTTCAAGAATTTGAGCTCCTGCGCGTTCTGCGATCCTGGAGTCCAACACCCTGGCTGGTTGAAGAAGCAACTCCATACTTTCAGTTATAGGGAGAGGGGAAACAGCATCCTGCGAAGTACATCCACGTGCTGGTTTTAACAAGGATACATGAAAGACTGGATGTATTCTTGATTCAGAAGGAAGAAGGAGTTCATAAGCCACTGCCCCTATGCGTCGTACCACAGAATAAGGACCATAATACCGAGTGGATAACTTCTGAAATCGCTGGCCAGAGAGACTTTTCTGTCGGTATGGTTGTAATTGGAGAAAAACTAGATCACCCGGTTGAAATTCCAAGTTCCTACGATGTGAATCTGCATAGGATTTCATGTGTGCTTGTGTAGCCAATAAATTGGACTTGATTAAATTTAGAATGGCATCACGCTCAGTGAAGAAATCCTCTATCTCAGGCCTCAGCAATGGGGGAGGTACCTGAGTTATATGGCACTAAAACGGGTGGTTCTCTGCCATAAACAATTCTGAAAGGAGTATACCTTGTTGAAGTATGGTACCCTGTGTTGTAAGAGAGCTCAGCCCAATGAAGAAAATAATACCAACGTGTCTGATGGTCTTGGCAGAAGCATCGGAGGTATGTTTCTAAGCACCGATTTACCACTTCCGTTTGCCCGTCGGTTTGGGGATGATAAGATGTGCTCATTTTCAATTTGGTGCCCGAGAGTTTAAACAATTCCTGCCAAAAAGAACTCAGGAAGAGAGGATCCCTGTCTGAAACTATTGTCTTAGGAGTTCCATGCAGACGAAGAATCTCTTTGCAGAAAATCGTTGCCACTGACCTTGCTGTAAAAGGTCTAGATAATCCCAGGAAGTGTCCATACTTGCTGAAACGGTCAATAACAACCAAGATAACAGTAAAACCATTTGATTTAGGTAGTCTTGTTATGAAATCTAGGGAAAGGTCCTCCCAAATGTGATGAGGAATTGGTAAGGGTTGTAGTAGACCCGCAGGTGATTGAGGTAGATACTTACTTCGTTGGTGTTAGAATAGGAAATAAATCAACCATTTATTAGGATCCCTTGATTAGTGTCCTTGATTATAGATCAACCTCTTCAGTTTTCCTTATAAGTACATTGTAATCTTCATCATCAAATAATATGATAATACAGAGAGTGTGATGATACCTCTGATTTCTAACATGGTATCAAAGCAGGATTGATTTCTGATGAAAATTAACAGTTTTGTTCTGGTTTTCCGGCGCTGGTAACTCACTGGCTCATTGCTCTATTCAGAGAGACAATGAGTTACACAGCGCCGGGAGACACACAACTCTGGTTAAACCAGAGAACACAAACAGGACCACCATAGTCAGATCCACAAATCACCAAAACAGAGTTGCCAATTTCGGCAATATTCCCACATTCAGCTGAGCGTTCTGGAAAGAGGAAAAGAGAAGAGAGCATCCCAGAAGGAGAACTTAGGGCAACCGATTGCCACCTTCACTGTTGGACAGCCTTGATCTCACCGCCGGAAAAAAAAAAGGAAAGAAGTCCTCCTGAAGAACTAGAGAGATCCAGTCACCATCGTCGCTCGGATTGCCGACAAGTCACGAACTCAGTCCGTAATCTCAATCGCGAACATCAGCGATCAAAGCCGTCATGCATCCTGTATCTTCTTTGTTGCAGATCAGAGAAGGAGAAGGAGCAAAGAGAAAGAAGGCGAAGTCTGCAGCACTCAGGCTGGAAGAAGTCACGAGTCTGATCTAAAAAACGGATCTTATCTAAAAGGTCCAATCTGTCATTTATCAAATTTAGGGACTTGAGATTCTTTTGGGCAAGTTCTGCTTCTCAATATGGGACCTCTGAGACTCCAAAAAAAATGAGTACAAGCCCAAACAAAATATGAGACCTCTGAGACTTAAAAAGGAGTACAAGCCCAAACAAAATAAATGGGCCACTGAGACTCAAGAAGAGTACAAGCCCAAGAAAAAAAAAAAAAAGGCCGCTGAGACTCAAGAAGTACAAGCCTAACAATTTTGAATATTGAAGCAGGTAGAACGAAGTTTGAAGGATTTCGTGGCAAGCTGAGATTGATCGACATATACTCTCCAGCTTGAGGGGGAGTGTTAGAATAGGAAATAAATCCTGTTAGAATAGGAAATAAATCAACCATTTATTAGGATCCCTTGATTAGTGTCCTTGATTATAGGATCTGATTATAGGACTTTAATGATTGAGTTATTAGCCTTTATTATGCTTTATTTTATTTCCTAATGTACCTCTTCAGTTTTCCTTATAAGTACATTGTAATCTTCATCATCAAATAATATGATAATACAGAGAGTGTGATGATACCTCTGATTTCTAACAGTTGGCAAATAAGACATTGTTGGATAAACTTTTTGACCTCATCTTTCATGTGGTCCCAAAAATAATAATTTTGCAGCCGCTTAAGAGTCTTTAAAGTACCACCATGACCTCCTATTAAAGAAGTATGAGCCTCTGAAATCAACATGTGAGTAAGAGATGAATTTGCAGGGATCACTAATCTGCTGTTATAGTACAAGCGCCCAGAAACCAGTGAATAATGTGGGACTGAATTAGGATCCTTTTGGAGAGCATTGATAATCTGACTTGTCGAAGGATCTTTTTGCAATAATTCTGGCAAGTCCTCAAAATCAGACGCATGTGGTATGGCAATGTTGAAAAACTCAGCCGAATGAGGTGATCGAGAAAGAGCATCAGCACCCTGATTTGACGTTCCCAGTTTATAATTGATTCGAAAATCAAAGGGAAGAAGCTTGAGTAAAAGTCGCTGCTGAGAAGGATTAGTGAGGCGCTGATCCAAAAGATATTTGAGGCTGAAGTGATCTGTTTGCACCAAGAATTTACGTCCAAGGAGATAATGGCGCCATTTATTTAAAGCCATCACCAGTGCCAATAGTTCCCTCTCATAAACTGATTTTTGTTGATAAGATGGTGACAGTCCCTTGCTGTAGTAAGCTATTGGATGTCCTCCTTGTTGTAGGATAGCTCCAACTCCAGTAGAGGATGCATCACATTCCACAATAAAAAGTTTGAGTGAAATCAGGTAATTGTAAGACAGGTACCTGTGTTAAGGCTGTCTTGAGGTTGTGAAATGCAGACATAGAATGATTGTCCCAATGGAAGGCATCTTTCTTAGTCATATCTACATGAGGCTTTGCAATATGACCATAATGGTGGACAAATCTTCTATAATACCCTGTGAGGCCCAGAAAACCACGGAGTTCAGAGATTTTTTTGGCAAAGGCCAGTCAGTAATTGCAGAAATTTTGTCAGGATCAACACACACGCCCTTGGTAGAAATGATGTGACCCAAGTAAGAGATATCCATCTAAAGGAAGTCACACTTCTTGTAGTTAGCATAGAATTCTTGTTGCTGTAGAGTCTGGAAAATAGTCTGCAAGTGCATTATATGATCTTCGAAAGTTGCGCTATATACCAAGATATCGTCAAAAAAGACCAAAACAAATTTTCTTAAGAACGGACGAAATAGATCATTCATTGTGGCTTGGAATGTAGCAGGAGCATTGGTGAGGCCAAAAGGCATGATAATGAACTCGTAATGACCTGAGTGTGTTCTAAAGGCTGTCTTATGAATATCAGAGGGAAGTACCCAAATTTGGTGGTATCCAGATTTGAGGTCGATTTTGGAGAAAAATGTAGCACCATGTAACTCATCAATCAACTCATCTATGGTAGGAATAGGATATTTATCAGGGATTGTAAGTTGATTAAGCTCCCTATAATCAACACAAAAACGCCAAGAAGTATCTTTTTTGGGTACTAAAAGGACAGGGCTTGCAAAGGGACTCACACTAGGCTGTATGAAGCCTTTTTGTAATAAGGCAGTCACCTGATTTTCAATTTCATCCTTTTGAGCAAAAGGGTATCTGTAAGGCCGGATGTTTGGAGGTATAGCATTAGGATATAAAGGTATTGCATGATTATACTGCCTGAAAGGAGGTAAGGTTTCAGGATCTTGAAACAGAGATGAATAAGTCTGAAGTAAAGCTTCCAGTGTACCAAACTGTTGAATCGTTTGATTGCAAACATAACTATGAAGAGAGGCTGAAGTTACTTTCTGTGGGACTCCTTGGAATTTGTAGCGTTTTCCCTTGTACCAGAATATCATAAACAATTTGTTCCAATTTGCCTCGATTGTATTCAGCGATGCCAACCATTTGACTCCCAATACCAAATCCACGGTTGCTAAATTGAAAGGAAAGAAGTCTTCTTGAATGATTACATCTTGTATTTTGACCTCTAGTTGCTTATAGACAGATTCACATGGGATCATTCGATTATCTCCAACTTGAACACCAAAGGAAGGAAGTGGTTGTAGTTGTAGTTGGAGATCACGGACAAGTTGATTGTCGATAAAATTGTGTGTTGAACCACAGTCAATTAGAATAAGGACAGATTTGTTGTTCACCGTGCCTCTCACTTTCAGTGTTGTTGCCGTGGAATTACCGAGTATGGCGTGTAAGGAAATTTCTGCATAATTCTCTTCGGGTGGTAATTCTTCTTCCTGAATCTCCGCTGAATCCTCCTTATCATCAGTTACGTCCATAATGCGAAGAGCTGATATGGCGCAACGATGACCCGGTGTGAATTTTTCTGCACAGCGGTAACAAAGGCCCTTATCCCGTCGGTTTTGCCTTTTTGTTTCGGATAGCTGGGGACCTTGCGAAACTGTCAGCTGGTTACGCGAGATTGAAGACGGAAGCAATTTTGGAAAATTGGAATTTCCATTATTCAAATTTTGATAGTTGGCAAATGATGATGCGCTGAGAGAATAGGGTGGGTTCGGATTCATAATGGGTCCCTGATTTTGCGCTCCAAAAGAGGAAACCGTCGTTGAAATCCCTGAATTCCCATAATTATAATTGCCAAACTGATTGCGTGAAGGAGAACGGAAATCTCAGTTTATTCCTTCGCTGCCACGTGAATTCGGTTGTCGCTGAGTTGTCCGTTGGAAATTTTGTGATTGATTTTTTAATTCAAATTCCAACGCGAGGCTTACAGCCTTATAAACTGTTCTGGGCTTGTGTATTTTCACGTTTGCCTGCAACTCTTCTTTTAGGCCATTGATGAAAACTCCCAAGAGGCAATGCTCTGGCCACCCCTTCACTTGCGCTTGTTGTCTAACAAACTCTTGTTTGTACTCATTCACTGAATTTAATTGTTTGATGCTGCAGAAATGAACATCAGGATTCTGAAACTCAGCGGGTCCAAATTGTTCCTGAAAAATTTGCACTAGTTCCTCCCAGTATTGTACGGTTCTTCCCGAGGACACCCAAGTAAACGTATCCAACGCATCTCCTTCAAGATTGTTTGCCGCAATGTCGACTTTTAATTCTTCCGGTGTTTGATAATAACGAAAATATTTTTCTGCCTTGAGAATCCAACCTCTAGGATCACCACCTTCATACTTTGGGAATTCCACCTTTGAATATGGACGCTTAGGTTGTTCTCTACTCCACCATGGTGCTTCCATATCACCTTCTTCATACTCACCACTGTACGCTTCTTTATTGTTGTGACTTGAGTCTCCTTGAGCAGTTAAGGGTGCCTTTTGCTTCTTTAATGTATTGATCTCTGCGTTCATTTGTTGTAGTTGTGTCATAATAGCCGTTAATTGATGATTTTCTGTGTTTTGGGGTAATTGAGATTGGGGTTGCATTAAAATTATTGCTGGGTCAGTATGAGGATTGGGATTGGGTGGCAATTCTGGGTTTAAGGGTTGTTGTCTAGGAGAGTTTTCCTCATATGAGGAGTTCCTAGTGTTCACCATAATTCTCTACAGGTCCAAGATTTTTTCTGCTCTGATACCAAATGATGGGTTCTCAGCAGATTTATAAAAGTTAAGAGTGAATAGAAGTAGGGAAGAGAAGATCTAGAGCTAGTATCTGTAAACTCTAGCCAATTTTGACGATACAATCAGTTTTTCATTCCTGCCTACTAAAACATATTACAGACATTTATATAATTCAAATAGTACAACTTCCTATAACTTCTTATACAATAACTTCCTAACTGCTATATAAAACTGCTGATAAGATAAGAAGGAGTAACTACTCTAAATAACTACTATAATTAATCCTAATTGCTTTTCTTCCTCCTAGAATAAACCAACAGGGGACGTGGACCCTTATCATTGTGTGTTACACCAAAACAATATTGTGAATGTTCAACGCCCATTATACTTTAACCATTGGTAAGTTGTGGCTCTTTGGTGAGGAGCTAGCATATTGACTTGTAAGCATGAGTGCAAATACTCTTTGCGAAAGGTTTATTCTACCTTGTCACTAGGAGTCTTTTGGTTTCTTTCAAATTATATAAATTCAAGTCAACATGACTGGACAATACTCGTATCTCATCTTTTCTTAATCTTTTTTTTTAATGTTTGATAGTTTTAGGATTTCACTCTATACACGCATGTCTGCAGCCTTGCAAATATATCAAAAGATTTTTTTCTCTAATGGTCATGGTGTTCCAGATGCAAAATCTCATTGTTTCCAGATGCGGCTGAGCTCTCTATTGAGGGCTGTAGCTAATTAAAGATGATGCTGAAGATCTACCTAACCTTTTTGAACAACCTCGTTCTTCTTTTTCTTTAACAAGAATTAAGGAAGCAAAAATGACTCTGGATTTTAGTTCTTCAATATCACTGCATTTAACAATCTTCTCTAATAGAATGGCATGTTAATGTGCATAGATATTTAATTTTGGAACATTTCCAATATGTCAGATCAGTTAATTGCCTTTGAATTATAATGCAGCACATTTGAGCATCCTCTTACATTTGCCAACACATAACATTTTTAAATAAGTTAACCTCGCACTCATCCACTTTATCCAGGTCTTCCTTTAAGCTACTATTTTGGTTGTATTAAGATTCAAGAGATTATACTCTTACTTTGTCCTGCTACTTTGACCATTCTTATCATCTTTGTTCAATGATTGTGTTTCCATATTTATTATTATGAAAATTTGGCCTCAGGAAGCAAGTTTGGTGAGGTTGGTGATGAATGCCATGCAAGGTGTAAAATCATCCCTTGTTAGTATTCAAAAGCTCTCTGCTATCTTCTGTTCTAATCCAGCTGATAGGACATTCCATCGCATTCCAAGTGTGTGGAAACGAGCTTCAAGCACTCACTCTCTGGGAAATGTACTTAAATCTATAGGTTGCTCAGGGTTGCTTGTTTTTCTTCTTCGTGAATTTGTAAACTATTTTACAAATATGAATTTGGAGGACAGTTTGATAAGCAAAAGCAAAAATCATCAAAATGATGAAATGGGAGAGGAAAAGTTCCCTCCTGACACACTGGTTAATCAAGCCTTTGCTGTTGCTGTGGGAAAGGTTCTGGAAGGTTACATCTGTGCGTTGGACACAGTTTATGCATCTGCAGTTTTAAGGCGTCCATCTAGTGATATTGAATTGTCTGTACATGTATCCTCTGAATCAGGATGTTTGAAGAATGTGGTGCATTCTGAAATTACATTTCTTGAGTTCTACCTGCACACAAAGGACTTGGGGACTCAGATTGAAGCCCTAGGAAACATTTGTAATCTACATAAGTTGGCACTTAGCTTGTCCGATACTTCTTTTGATGATCTGATTGCTGATGCTACTTCTGAATTTCATAACTTCTACAGAGGGGCAGATTTACTAACATTCTTGTATGCACAATTAAATGTGAGTCTATCTCTTTTCTTCTCCATCCGTTTATCCTTTTACTGCTGTTCCAAATAATCTTTAGATCTTATAACTATTTTTTTGTGATTATCTTACATAGTTTTCTGACTGTTTAGCATCAAAAGTATTGTCCTATGAGTGGTAATGAGTCTTTATGGTAATTTGTATCTTTTTTCCCATGAAACAAGCATGTAACAAAATAATTATAATTTGTCAAGGTGGTATATGTGCGTGGGTGAATATTTGAGGTCAGGAAACTTGTGAGAATGTGTTGTTGGCTATGGAGGGGCATTGCCTGAAATTTAATGCTTTTGTTTCTTAATCTCTATGCTGACTTGAGTCCCAAAAGTTGGTATTCTCAAATTTTTAATACTAGAATTGAATATTCTTATTATTTTACTTTGTTATTCGGCTAATTCCTTATTGAGGTTCTTTTTGCAATTGTTTAAAGAGATTAGGGGTGGCAGTTTGCTTTATATGTAAAATGGTGATGGGATTTGTTCTTTTTAAAATAACTCTACTGTTTTTGAGGTGGCTTTTAGCATGTCCGTCTGTCTATTCATGCACCCTTCCAACTTTCTCATAAATGCTATTGCTCTAAAAATATTCTTCCCTCGTGAATTACATATTTTATGCTAGGAGGCATGTATACTCACATACATTGCAACAGAAGATTTGAGGTATGCGCATGGAATTTAAGCTTCACGAGTGTTCTGTTGTCTTGTCCAATACATGTTGGACATAACATGGTTCATTTGCTTTTTCTTTGCTTTTCTTTCTTTCTTTTTATTTTTTCTATAAAATATCTGGGACTTATATTGAAATGGTGAGTTGGTGACGGAAGTAAAAGAAAATTTGAAAAGAACTATTCTGATAATTCTGGATGCAACCATGCTTTTCCTCTTTCAATAAATTCTATTTATCCAAGAGAATTGTAATGAGGGATAAAAGCTTCAAACAAGAATTTAGTTGTTCTTAGTATACATAGAATATAGCCTATGTTTTTGTGGTCAACCATTATTTTGAGCCACAAAAAGACTGGATGTATGATAGGTTTTCAATGATTGAGATGGTGAAAAAGAAATATGAGTTTCATTCCAAGCATTGAATCACTGCTATTTTTCAAAAATACTGTTGACTGGTGAGGAATGGCAAGAACTTAGCTGGCTCCTTGGTGTTTTTCCATGCAAATTTTATAGCAACTTCAACAGGAAGAATTATAGTTCCATACAGACAGATGTATGCAAGAATACATCTTTCTGTCTGGAAACTATAATCTGCAACTGAATGAATGGCTGCTCCCTTTTTTTTTTTGATGCCTATACTCTTCCTTTTCTACTAAAAACATAGTTTTTCCGTAGTTTTGTTAGATAATTGTTGTAACAATTGCTTTAGGAGATGTGTTCTCCCTAAACAGATGTATGTTGGTTTTTGTCTTTTTTGGAATTTTTTCTAACTCAGTTTACATAAGATGTAGGTTGCTGATCCTGCTCACTGTAATCTGCTCAAGTTTCTCTTTCTCCAATCCTTTGAACCATACTGTGGGTTTATTAGATCATGGATATTCAAAGCAGAAATCAATGACCCATATAAGGAGTTTATTGTTGAAGATACTGAGCATTTACCTCCTAATTTACATATTAAAGCTAGCATTTCTGTTGATTTTCCAGTTGCAAGTTTTAGGGTAATGTTTTCCTCTTTGATATTGAAATATGTGATCCATAGACTGTTTTGATGTGTGTTGAGAATGTTAGGATAATATTGTGCCTTAATTCTATCCTTCTCTCTGCCCCTTGTGAACAGTGACGAGTCATAGTCACTGTTCACGGGAGAGAATTAAGGCACTTTATTATCCTAACATTCTCAATGTGCATCATAACTTTGGGTTGTGCTACTATATTGATTTTCATGGTTGTGGCTTGCTAACCTTAGGAACGAGTTGGAGTTGCTGTTCCATGCTTTCTTAGAGACACGTTGGTTCCACTTGTTAGAGCTGGTCAGCAGCTTCAGGTACTGCTGAAATTGCTTGAGTTGTGCATTCATGTTGCTACAAGAGACCACAGCTCTCAGGATTTTCTTCCCTGCTGGAGTGGTTTTACAAACAATGGTCCATCATATTTGTCTCCATTGACTTTCAGCAGAGATGACATTGAAGCAATGGTGCTAGCAAGAGACAATTATTATACTAGGATGAATGAAAAGCTCAAAAGCCTTTTCAGCGTTTCTGAAATTAAATATCAACAGGTATTTAAATCCTATAATTTGGTTCCTTGTATAAAAATTGCGCTTTTCCTTCTTTCTTTCTTTATTCCTTTTGCTATGATATTAGGAGGAATTTTATTGAGGGGAGAAATAATGTTACAAGGCTGGCAGATATAAGACATTCACCTTCCCAATGAAGCTATGAAGCACCGATTCCAGCGCAGCGGTTCCAATATAGGACGTTGATACGCTACTTCAAAAATACTAATATTTCAATACGTTCCATTCTGACACGTCTTATTATTAGTAGATTTGAATGCTGCATTGAACAAAAGAGAAGATATTGGAGAAGTAATAGTAGTTACTGCATTAAGGCCAACAGATTTGAATGCTGCATTGAACAAAAGAGGACTCTTGTTGACCTGCTGGCTTTCGTATGATTCCATACACTTTAGTGTCAGGCCTTATAAGCCTAAAATTGTACAGCTCCAACAAGCCTAAAATTGTACCAAACAAGCCCTTTGTTAAGCTCACACCCCTCTCCCTCCCTAAACCCGGCGACCCCTATCCCTCCTCCGACACAATCTCAATTTCATACTTTAAAACCCTTAAATCTCTCCCCTCTGACGAAACTCCTATGATCCACTGGTTCAACTTCACCGCCACTCTCAAAGCCCTACTACCATTGAATTTCAAATTCGTGAGTGCTGTCTCCCTCTCATAATCAGATCTGTACAAACTATTCTTCAGTGCCGTGAATGTCCTCCATGCCTTAACGATTTCAAAGCCCCCACACTGTCAGCAACAAACAGCATCGATGCTCTAGTGGCGAAGTTGAAGACCCATCTTTGAGGAGAAGTTGAATGACCAATCCGATATGCAAATTCCCGTATCGGAAGATGTGTCTCCGTACCCGACTCATGTTTGATACGTTGAAAAAAAAAATCCACCGTATCATTGCTTCTTAGCAATGAAGAACCAAAAACCAAGAAAGAAGAAAGAACATAAGTTATTTATTATTGACAATTCCTGTAATCTAGTTGAATGCTTGTTCAAGGAAGCCTCCTTAAAACTGCTACAAGAGAACAAAGAGAAAAAAAAGAGATGTTGGAAGTTGAAAATTGACTTTGATCACAAGCTTTTGCACACTCCAATCTCTTGCATTAAGAGTACTTCTCTTTATGCCTACTGCCTTGAAATGCTCCACAACCGCAATTTTAAATGGACTTTCTCGCACATATGATATCTTGGAGACCTAGCCATAGTTTTGACCATCAAATCACGGGCTATAATTTGCTTATCTTTTGACTTGCTTGCCAAGTAGTTCTGTTAGGATTTGGAAAATAGAAGTAAAAGTAGGGGGAAAGGGAAGAAAGATAAGAGAAAGAGTAGAGAAGAACTCCAGAACCAGAATCTGTAATTCTGGATGAATAGGGAGTTAGAAGGGAAAAGAAGAGAGAAGCAAAAGGGATAAGAGGAGAAAAGATTAGAGCTAGAATCTGAAACTCTAGTCATGTATAAAAAAAAAGAGAAAAAAAGAAAAGAAAAGAATCTGAAGCTCTAGTTAAGAGAGGAGAGGGGAGAGACTAGAACTAGAATCTGAGTTCTAGGGAAAGAGAAGAGATATACATCTTAATAATAATTTCATTCATCTATATTTTGGTAAAACACATATATGATATTTATAGGCTAGCACATAAACTAAAAATAACTACCTTATCTTATCCATATAAAACTGACAATAACCAGCACTAGACACTTATAACATTTAACATAAGACAAATAATAAAACATGAAATACAAACAATGGCTGGTTCCTATTAATACCCTCCCCTAGGAGAACAACCTTGTCCTCAGGGCGATAGGAGGGGAATAAGGAGGCAGTTTTGCATTTATGACCAGGAATAAATTTATCCTCACATCTGAAACATAACCCTTAATCTCTGCATAACTGCTTGTTAGTTTCAAAAATATAAGGGGTGCTTGTTACTGCCAAAGAAGTGCCTGCATGATCATGGAAGACAGTTTTTAAAAAGAAGGAACAGTTGTAGCTGATGAAGAGGGTCCAGTAAATGAGTTTTAAAATCTGCTTCTGCAATTGAAAATTGTTAAATTTACTGTCCCTAACATTCAAATTGCCCTCAACTTTACGTGATATTGCATGGTGTTTGACCAAACTGGCAGGAACTCTAATTCTGCAATTTGGCTTCAAACTCAATTGCCAAACTTGCTGCCTTGCAGATAATGCATGACTTCTGAATGTTGACATCAGAATCTAATACTTCCTTCAAATCGTTAATAAAATAAAATTATGTGTATTCATCCTCATAACCCAGCAGGTTTGAAAAGAATAGCTCTGATACCAAATTGTTAGGACCTGGAGAATAGAAGTAGAAGTAGGGGGAAAGGGAAGAAAGATAAGAGAAAGAGTAGAGAAGAACTCTAGAATCAGAATCTATAATTCTAGATGAATAAGGAGTTCAAAGAGAAAAGAAGAGGGAAGAGACAAGCATAAGGGATAAGAGGAGGAAAGGCTAGAGCCAGAATTTGAAACTCTAGTCAAGAGAGAAGGGAGAGACTAGAACCAGAATCTGAGGTCTAGGGAAAGAGAAGAGATAAACATGTCAATAATAATTTCATTCATCCATATTTTGGTAGAATATATGTATGATATTTATAGGTTTACACATAAACTGAAAATAATTACCTTATCCTATACATATAAAACTAACAATAACCAATACTAAACAGTTGTAAGTTGTAACATTTAACATAAGACACATAATAAAACATAAAATACAAATAATGGTTGGTTTCTATCGAGTTTCTTTATTCTTACAGATTCTGCCTGCTAAGTTTCGGCTTTCATTTTAGAATCTTTGACCAGGATCTTTTTTTCCCCTTAACTTGCACTTGTGCTTCTTATTTTCTAAGATCCCCTTTTTGATGCACAACCGTCCATATTTAACTCCTGCATACCAGGCTTGGTCCTAATAAGTAAACAAGTTTGCCCAAATTTGATTGAATTGTACCAAAGTCCAAAAATAGTATATTTCATTATTTTATAATCCTAAATCGTAACACGTGCAGTTTCTTTTGTTTTTCTGAATTAATTTATTATCAGGCTACTAAAAAATTATGCAAAATACCATAAAACCACAAATATCTGTCGATTAACACTAATGCATCAAATTATAGAAACAAAAGAAACCTCTTCAAATTCTTGCTCTTTATAAATCCTTCTGACTTCGTACTTATATAAACAATGGGATTGCCCAAAATATGACATTCAATTTCTTGAACATATATTGTGTTAGTTTTGGAAATGATATTGACAAGTGAAATGAGTTATCAAAGAAAAGCAAAATTCTAGTCAGATGTGCTCATTATTTTCTGGTTTCTTTCACTTGGAAAAATGCTATGCGTAAAGAGGACCAATATGGCTAATTCTTTAAATGTTAAATGTAGAATTTTTATAGTATATAGTATGCTTATGGTTGAAAACTTGGTTTACTTTCTTGGTGTTCTGCCACTTGCTGTGTATTTCATGAACATTCTGTTCTTGCAAGTTTTGACATCTGAAAGCTTGATGCCTGCTATCGTATTGTTATTTAGTCCTGGAACTATCGTATTTATTTATATATTTCTTTTCATTCTGCTTATCCTACTGTATTGTCTATAATATCTTTTTCCTTTGGCCATTCCTGTCTAATTGGAATTGGAATTGAAAAAAAGGACTAAGATCCCATGTCGGTGACCTGCCTTCTTTTCTTCTTTTCTCTCTGCTTGAATTTGCTTTTATGCAAGTGAACTCTGATTTTACAGGTTGCTCCACATGCCTCAGTGCCTTATTTTGGCAATTGTGGAGGGAATTTAGACAACCTAAATATGTTCATGTCAGAAGATGAGTCCATTGCGCTGCAAACAGCTGGAAAAAGAAGTTCAATTATGTAATTAACCTTACTACCTCCTCATTCCATCCTCTTTTGTATGCAAAGACATGCATGCTTTGGCAGACATTCATTTTTATTTGCATTTCTATGTTTTAGCAATCCTTTTGATATTCTTTTCAATATTCGTTATTGCTTTATTGATAGTTTATATCAATTTGCAGAGGCATTGACAATTCAGACTCTGATGTCTCAAGTACAGCTGATGAACTCCCCTATGTGGAAGATGCATATGATCTGTCTGATAGTGCTTCAAACAACTCTGAGGAGCAAATTGAGACTGATCAGTTGATTAGTTGGCCGTATAAAGTAGTTGAGCAACAAAATTATGTATCTGCCTTAAGCTTCTCCAAGAGTACTGCAGTAAATAGTTCAATGCAAGATTCTTGTCAATTTGAAAAGTCAGATGGTGCTTCTGATAAAATCTGTGATCAGAAATATACCATTGATCATTTTGTGAAGTCTTCCAATGTGAGAATGATGGAAAGCTATGTGTCAAATTCCCCGAGTCCAGGAAAGTCAAGCTGCTCATTTCACGTCAATACTCAACATGATAGTTACTGGTCAGCGGGTCACATTATGAAAAGCTCATTTGATGAAGATGAAATAGATGAGTGTAAGGTGACTGGAACACACATGGAGTTGCTCAAAGATGCTACATTATGCAATGTCAATAATATTGCCATTAATGAGGCTTTGAGTAGGGAACCCTTGGGTGCAAATCTATGTGATAATAATGTGCATTCCTTAAAATTATATGGATTTCGACCACAAAATATGGACCATCAGCATAATTCCAGTATGAATCCCCTTAGCACGAACCCTATGTTGACAAGAAATTCATTGCTTTGCTTGATGGGTAGAAATGGAGAAAAGTACATGACAGATCGACAGCCTTTACCTTACTTCAATTTTTCAACTGTGGAGGACCTTTGTAAGGTTTATATGGACAAGTCACTATTAAGTTCCAGATTTAGCAGTGGATCTGCAATTCCATTGGATCGTCATGCATCTGTTAATGGTAATAAGATCGATCACTATTGTAAAGAAGGCAATGGTGGAGAGGATGGCTTGATTGATACCACCCGAAACTGCAATAGTGCTTCATTGGATTTGAAAGACCATAACCGGGACATTTTAACTGATGTACATGGTGGGAGTAGCTGGGAAAGATTGCTTGGTAGTTTTAGAAAATCTATCGATTGTGATGCTACTCAGAAGATATGTTTTTCAACATTTGAAATGCCTCTTGATATTATAATTGACAAATGCTTGTTGCAGGAGATCATTCTTCAGTATCCTTTTTCTTTTTTTACTTTGGACAACTATTCATTAGCTTGTGTACAGTGGTTTCATTTTATTCCTTCTATTTATAAAGCTCTGGGTCCATTTATCATTATTGCATCAGCTCCAAATACAGCTCACTTGATCTCTTCTCCTAGTTTTTGAGTAATCTCAAGTACGAAGGTGTTCACCTGAAGAATCTTAGGAAGAGAGGATAAAACAAAAAGGTTAGGGTTTGGATAATGGTAATGAGTAATGAGTGGAAAGTCAAAAGGAATTTGTGGATTCTGATGTCTAGAAGTTTGGCTCTTAGAGCAAGAGCTAGGGCAATATCTGGGGCTATTTTGACTTAAGAATTGTCGATGTTTAACTAGTACATGAATGCCACAAGTTGAAAATCTGAATTTTGTTCATAATTGTTCAGGTGATAGCTTTTGGGAATTTATGATTTGGAATACTTGAATTGTTGATGTTGGATTCCTTTCTCTTCTAGTGGATATTTTTCCTTAAAGATGTTAGATATAAATATGTCAGCAAGCTAACCATCTACTTTCTTGAGGAAGTGTTTGAGTTAAAAGAGCATCTCTTGGCATTGCGACGCTATCATTTTATGGAAGTAGCAGATTGGGCTGATTTGTTTATTTTGTCTCTTTGGCATCATGTATTACTATGTCCAAACTCAAAATTACTCTTTAAAGCATAGCACATAAGCGCGTACATATGACAACAATTCTATATTTTTGACCCTTTGCCTGATTTGATTTGACAGAGGTGGTCTGTTACAGAAGCAAATGAGAGACTTCCAGAAATTCAAGGACTTCTTGAGTCGTCAATTCAGAAGTCTTCATGTGAAAGTGACTGTAATAAACATAGGTTGTTTGTGTACGTGAAAGGACATGGGAAAATGCCATTCTCGATATCAACTATTGGTATGCATTATACTATATTTATGTGAAGAAAACCTCTATCACATTAACAAAAGCAACAGAAAACATTATTACCATGGGTTTTTTCCGTTGAGATTTCTTGTTTATGTTTATCATTTCCTTTCAGTTTTGATTAATGTTGGCTTATTTCAGCAATTCCATCCAGTTAGGAGTAGTAGAAAATTGAATACTGCTATCTGACAGTGGAACTGTAACTACTGGCAGGAGTCCGTTCTTTTGATTTCTTAGGACTGGGTTACCGTGTGGATTGGCCAGTCAATATTATTTTGACACCTGCGGCATTGAAGATATATGCTGATATATTCAGCTTTCTAATACAAGTGAAGCTGGGACTTGTTTCATTGACTGATGTTTGGTGCTGTCTTAAGGTTTGGCTTCTCTTAAAATTTCCCCTTTTTTCATTGTGTATCATTGACCATCCTAAATTTGTTTATATCACATCTTCTATATATCATATAACTCTCTCCATGAATTGCTTCCTTTGAATCTCATGAGAGGAAGCGGCCTTGGCAAGCTCAGATAGCTTTTACTTAGAAAAAATCATATTCTATATTTATAAGAATATAACATTTAAGTTGTTGGATGTCATGACACAAACATGATATGCTTTGATTTCTATGTTTGAGCTTTTGATAAAATTAACTATTAGAAACTTCATTTTGCTGTGTGATTAGCTATACCCTCTTCATTGAATTTTACCTGTATATTCTTTCTGAATGTGTTCTGTTGTGGTAATATGTTCTTTCATTTTTCTGTACTTGACCTAGCATGCACTGTATCAGTCACATTTGCTTATTCCTGTGTTTGGCACGGATTTTTTCTTTGGAAAATAATTAATTTGAAACATATACCCTCTGCTCCATTTTGCCTTTAAAGTTAAGTTATTTTAATCGTAAAATCAAAACTCAGGAGTCTGCAATTTTGATGCACAAAGTTTGACATCTTAGTTTGCTTCTGTTTGTAGTTGCCTTAAATTCTGAATGCTCATGGAAGTGAGAATGTGGAGCTCTGATTGTGTGCTAGGATTGAATTTTATTTTGAATTTTGCTGAACAGGATTTGATGCACACGACCAGTAAAAAAGTGAATTCTGAACAATACCAACATGGAGCAGGCCAGCTTAATTTGTTGATAAAGCTGAGGTGTGAACTGAAACTACTGTTTCTTTTTGTGGACATTTGATCTGGATCTCATTTTGTAGATTGGATTATAAAGGTACCTCTTCATGGTACCTTTTTACAACTTTCTTATAATGGAAATACTGTAGGGGGGCTTGTAACGTGGTATTGGGGTGGTCAGATTGTGTCTCTGAAATGTGTGGACTCAGGGAAGGTTATTCCTAAAAGGGCTAACCCCTCCCCCCTTTATTTGTGTTGATCTGGTATTATGCATATATCGATGATGTAAATATTTTTCATAAATTTTTCCCCACCAATTTTTTTTTCGGCCCCTAGATTTTGATTTCAGCCCCTTAAATATTGTCTGAAATGCATACTATTAAAGAAATAATTATTTCTTATATTGATAATAAAAGTAAGCTTTATCAAACAAATAGAACAAATTAATGTTTGAGTGAATACCCTATTTGGTCCCTGGAAAAAAACACGGACCCTTTTTTCGTCTCCAGAGACTAAAATGGGACATTTTTATGGACTAAAAAGGGTTTTTTGGAAATTTTTGAGGGACCAAAATGAGGTTTTTTTTTTTTTTTTTTAATTCATCATTTTCAGGGACTAAAAAGGGGTTTCGTTGTTTGAGGGACCAAAATGGGGTCCGTGTTTTTTTTCAGGGACCAAATAGGGTATTTACTCTTAATGTTTTCAAGAAATTTTCTATCATCATTTGTTAAAAGTAATTTATAATATACTATCGACTATCACATCATCAATTTTCTTGAAAATTTTTAACCATACTTTCCATTCAATGTAAAACAATGCTCTGGATTGTCATAATAAACTATAAAAAAATTCTATTTTACTTATAATAATGATGATCTTATTGACTAATACATTTTTATCATTGAGGATATATATAAACATTCACTTTATGTAGTAATGCATTTATATTTAATTTAATTATATTATTATTTTATTTTTTATTTACTGTTATATGGCTTTATTTTTAGTTTTAATGAATATTATCATTGTTATAGTAATATAATGATACATTCTTACCCAAAGAAAAAAAAGAAATCGATATTGGATTAACTTCTATTATTGATTATGAATTTCCTTTCAATACATGAATGTATCTCTTAGTACTTTTGGCTCTACTTTCTACACCAGGCACCAGGTCAGCCATTTTGTTTCTACTTTGCAGCAGTATGTAGAGTCACAGTTATCTCATGAATCACGGTGCAAGTTTCTTCACTCCCTTCAGCATAAGGTTTGAAGCCTCTTCTACTTGTTTCTTCATTATTATTTTAGACATGATACAATTTGGTTCCTGTTTCTGTGAATCTTTTTTTTTTTTTTTTCCTTTTCTCTTTTTAATGATAGTTGGCAAAGAAACAATGTTCTGTCTTATAGTCTGCTGAATTTCATGCTGTGGACATGGCTTTGGTAGGATAACATGTGTATCTGATTATCTGAAATGGCAACATACTTTAGTGGTGCCTTTTTTTTTTCCCCCAAACCTGGCAGCTTCTACATTTTGGTTTTTATAAGTAGCAATTACCCTTTGGGGGATTCTGATAAAATTGGAATGAAATTATAGCAACGTAAAAATTATGACAGACGTAGATGTCTACACTCTACAGAGACGAGTCAAGTGAATACACCTGGGTGTTATAATCTTTGATCACTTTTGATCACATGCGACAGAGTTTGCTTGATATGATAACCCTGATCTATTTTGTTTCTTTATTTTGACGCATCTTGTGGACATATGTGCCATTTATGTAGGTGAATGATATGATGGATCTAGAGTCAGTTCACACGGAATATCTTGCCAATGCATTGCGCATGTAAGTTTATACTTATACATATTACTTGCTGATTTACATGAAAATTAGTAAATAATGGACAAATATGGAAGTTACTTATGCTCATTAAGTACATCAAGATTCTGCTTTGCCTCATAAATTTTCTCCTTGTAACATACCTTGGTAACATCAATGATGCATTTCTGGCTTGACAGGCAGTATTTGATGTTTAGTATGTCTCAGTGTATTATGTATTACTCGTTGCAGATGTTTCCTCTCTGAAGAAACCCGGACAGTCGGCAGCATTATTGAGAGCATTTTACAGTGTGCACTAGATTTTCGGTTGTGTCTTACATCGGGAACCTGGGATGAAGGAATTGGTCAGGAAAATTTGTTTGGCAGATTCAAAATCAATATATCTCAGGTAAACCCTGTAGCATTTTAAATCACGTGTCTGATGCAGTTATTCTGGAAAAAAAAATGAAAAATACTAGTTGCAAACAGCCTCTCCACATGTTGGGGTAAGGCTGTGTACATCTATCCATCCTTAGACTTCACCTAATGGGAGTTTTGTGTACTAAGCTACCGATATGTTTTTCTTGAGATATTTGGGAAGACCTCAGGCATTATCATATCCTATATTTGGACATTGCTCTAAATTTTCGTAAAAGTACTTTGAAAATGCTTATAACTTCAGTAGTTCATGTAGTGTCCATTCATCAATTGCAGGGTCTGGTGCCCAAAATTGATCAGGTTTTGCTTGAAGCAATTTTTAAAAATCGGACTAGTCACTGAAGTAGTGAATTACTGGTTCAGGCTTAGTTGAATTGGTTGTAACTGAACTTGTACATTTTTAACTATACAAAGGTATTATATAAAATAACAGATATTAATATAATTTAATATTTAAATCCCAATAAGCTAATATCTATCTTTAGTTGTAAATTGAACTCGATAGTCAACTGGTAACCATTCATAATAGTATTGTGGAGATTCAATCCAATGGACGTCGGACCATAAGCGTTATATCAAAATAACCTGATCAATCATCAAATTCAATTTTATGACCATCAAGGAAGTCCAAAATTAGAGAGAGATGAGGAACTTTCCCCAAAAGCTAGTTGTTGACAAGCAACCTGTCTCCGCTAGAATGTCAATAATAATCATATATTCACCATTTAATCAGATATTAAGTAGAAAAATATTAATAATTATGTACAAGAGTAATAAGAATTTAGGTACCAAAAAGTTGAAGCTCCAAAAAAGATGTCATTATGAATTGATTGAACAAGCAACTCATCCAATTTTAAAGTTTTGTTTAAATTTTTATTTTCTTGTAAAGTTTCAGATCAGTGTAGGCAGTAATTCACTGGTTTTTCGAATTGAACTGGTTGGCTTGGTCCAATTTGATTACATAGGCATCCATAGATTGGATAAAGAAAAAGAAAACGAAAAAGTCACTTTATTTATGCCTGTTATAGTCTTCAGGTGAATCTTTTGAATTGAATTGCAGGTACTTTCAATAAAGCAGAAGTTTGATAAAAATCTAAAAGAATTGCAGCGTTGTTATATCAAGGCACCTAAACATGGCAGCCTTGGGCTTTCTCGTTTCTGGGAATATCTCAATTATAATGAATATTATGCTGATGTCAGTAATGAAGTGGGATGTTATGCTTTCTGACTTGTGGGGATCACAGTGATGGCATGGTCAATAAGGTGGTGGATTCTAGAGGGTGGCTGGCTTCTGGATTCAACACTAACATTCTTAGGTTGTGTTCGGATGGAGAGTCTTAGAAATTGATAGAAACGCAGGGGAATCAAAGTCAAGCACGAGCATTGGGGAAATTTGTGTGGATTAACCTATGGAATTTGTACTTTTTTGTATATTTTCAAACTTTGATGGTATATTTTATAGTTGGCCAATGTTGAGAGGCTGAACTCAGGTATGGACCCTAGTCTGGGAATTGGGTTGCATTTGAATCTGCCATCTGGCTCCAGGTTTGAAGGTTGATTCTGGAACTGAAGGTTGGCCAGCCGGCTCATGGTTCCGGGTCATGTCCAAATGAGTTTGTAAAGGAATGTCTTGTGTAAACATCCAAATGTTTGGACTGTTTGCAAGGTGAAGAGAATGAAATTGCCTGCCCTGTGACTTTTGAGGAAGAAATGTACTCATTCTTGTGTATGATAATGAGAGATCCAGTTTTGGAAAAGGAAAATAGTAGGGAAACTCTATCAGTGTGTGTGGTTTACTTTGTAAAATGTAAAGAAAGAAAATCATGTTTTTTGAGTGGCAAATTTGTTAATTTCATTATTTGATATTTTAGATTGCTTGTTAGAAGTAGAATTCTTGAGTTGGGCTGTTTCATACTTCTGTAGTTTTGTATATTTATTTCCCCAGTAGAAGAATGGCATTGTGTTGAGATATAGATGTGATGCAATATTGATGGCTACTGTAATCTTCCACTTTGTCTTTTTCCACACTTAAAATATATGTAAAGTAAGAAATTTTATTATTCAAGATTCATATTAAGTAGTGTGACTCATTTTGTATTAATTCACCATAGTTGCTCTAGCTCCCCCCACCACCCCTAGAACCTCTAGTTATAAATTTAGAAGCTAGTTAAGAGCTTGTTTGTTTGGATGCTAAATATAATATCTCAGTGGATAAAATATATTTTTCGTCCTTTAAGTTTATGTGAGGTATTGTTTTTGTCTATTAAGTTTGTAAATTGTATTTTTAGTCCTTAAAAATTAATATTGTTAAAGTTATTAACGAAAAATGTTGACTAAGCAAAGTGAAGTGGTAGAGTTGGGAAATCGGGCTAAGCCCGTCAAGCCGGCCCGTTTAAGCCCTGGCCTTGTAGGGCTCGAGCTTGAAAAATAGGTCAGAAATTCGAAATTGACCCTGTAGGGCCGGCCCTGCAAGCTCTCAGGCTTAATTGGGTCAGCCCGTTAGGCCCGTGTAACTGTAGCTTTTTTTCTTTAAAAAAATTAATTACTTAAACTTCCACTTAATGAATGTGTTTATTTGTAATTATTTAGTTTTTTTTTTAGTTTAAACTATAACCTTTTTTTATGTTTATTATTATTCTGTATTAAAACACATAATTAGTTATTATAAATTTTAAAGAAGGGATGTTTTTATATTAAATAAACACATACTTTGTTATTACAACATTATATAAGTAATAAATTATAAATATATTTTGTGTAAAATAAGTATAATTATTTTTACCTGTCACTAAAGTCATACATGAACCGAAAGAATTTACAAACACACAAAATTATGAGGGAAAGGGAGGGCGTATATAAATCAATTCTTTTATTTAATATTTTTTGGAAAAAAAAAGGAAAATACATATTATTTGTGTTTATTTGTTTTTTATTACGAATTAATAAATGTATTTATTTTATGAATGATTTATATTGTTTAAATATTAATGTTGATAATATTTATTTAATATATTAGACCTTTAATGGTTGCAATTTACTAATTATATTTTTTTGAAAAAAATAAAAGGAAAAATAGTTAGAATTTGGAATAGTAATTTTAAGGCCCTATGGAGCTGGCCCTAGCCCTAGTACTATCGGGCCGGATTTTAAAAAACAGATGTTTTCCTTACCTCAGGCCCTGTAGGGCCGGCTTTGTTAGGCCCTGGCCCTGATTCCCAGCTCTATAAAGTGGTGACTATGTAATGCTTATAACGCAAGTTGCTATTTGCAACACAACACCTCATGTAGTTAATCTACACGACATTTACTTAATTTACATTATTTTATTTTCGCTTGGAATTATGAAAAATATAATTATTAGATTTCACTCAGAAGTCATAGCCTATGCTTCATACACTAGAAAACCAGTGCTAGAGGCCCTCCATCATCTCCCATTTTATTTTATATTCATGGGACAACATAGAATCGATAATGCCCCTTCATCGGGGTGTCCAAGTAGTGCTGGTCCCGGTGGTCCTGTCTCCGTCCCGGTAATGCAGGGACTAGAAATTCATGTCCTGTCCAGGATCAGGATCATTAATATCCTGGGACTGGGAGTGAAAATCCTGGGACCAAGATGGGATCTGGCTAGCCTTTCAGGAATCCCGGTCCCGTTCTCAGTGTAATATCCCAAATTTTGGGTCTAAAGATTTGGAAATTTGTCTATATTTGGAAGACTACTAGACCCAGTATTTAAATGTGACAAATTTGGGATCAGTATATTTTGGGACTATGAATAGTAATTTACTATTCACATGTACGTTTTTACTATTCACGTATACATTATGAAATTTGGTCTGAAGGACTATATGAGTAATTATTGGAATTAAGGATTTAATTTCCAATACTTATTTAATATTTGCAAATAAATATTAAATGGTAGTTGGATATTGGTAAATAAGTATAAAGTGGTTGAAGTATGAAATGGTATTTGATTTCCTCATACACAACATCTACCACCCTCTTACAATGACCTTTGGCCAACATATGGAAAATTGGAGAATGTGTATGGAAAATTGGAGAATGTGTGCCCGTAGGAATTCAAGAATTAGTGTAGGATGGGTATTATTTTAATTAGTCATTTTTCCACATCATTTTTCCATCTTTACACCTCAATTAAAGAGGAAGCAAATTGGTACATGATGTACACATATACTCCCTACCTTCTTGCCAAACGCACAGCATACACACACACAAATTCTTCACCCACTTTTATATTTATTCTCCAACCTTCCACCAAACATACCAACACTCCACCAAATGATACGTATACCACACCTTCTCATTTTTGGCAATTATAAATAGAGGACACACTTTCCCATTGTTATGCATGTCGTCCAACAAAGAAAGAAAATATTGGAAAGCCGAAAGAGAGAAAAATAGTGGAGAAACCAAAAGAGAGAGAGAGGACAATGGAAATTGAGAAAGTATTCGGTGAAGACAAGAAGATTTTATGCAATTGACTTTTGGGCTTAGGTAAGGATTTTAATACCTCTCCCATATTTATTTCAGTTGTTTAATGTTATTTTTGAAGATCAAAAGCTTACTGGAAAATAAGAGTTTTCATAAGAATTTTCTGTCACCTTATAAGACAGTGTTATTTTGAGATGTTTTTCTGGACAGTGTTCACATTTTTAAAATCTGGGAATAAACGGCATGTGATAAAATTATGAAATTTTCCAGATATAAAGTAGACATCTAGGGCTTTCCGTTGATATATAATTTGTAACGTTTTGAGCTCTGGACAAGGAGATCATAATTTTTGAAGTTAAGCTTTGTTTACTGGATTTAAATCTGAGCAGTGTTTGGAAACGAAAAATCTGGGAATGACTCATGAATTTCGAGTTAAAGCCGTTATTTTTCCTTGAAAATAGACATATCAAGGGTTATGTGGAATTTTACAGCACCTCATTCGGAGTTTTGTAGAATTAATTATGATTTTTCAAAGTTAGAGAAAAATCTGGGCAAAATGCTGGAAATTCCGTTTTTGGAGAAATGTAAGGGTAAAATGGTCAATGCTGATATAAATAACCCTTAGAGCATTATTCTAAGTGATACGGTGATATGTTAGGATGTCCGGGAAGTTTGGAGTCGGATTCAAAGGACGGGCATATTACTATTCATGAATAGTGACGTATACATGAATAGTAAACTACTATTCACGTGGAAGGAAGGTACGTTCGCGTACAGTAACGTTAACTCTTATTAGCATGTATGTATGTAATTATGTATGACTGATCATGTTTGCTAGATAATTTGCATGTTTATTTCCTAGCTATGGATTTGAGGCTGCGGTCTCATAGGGCTGCGTGTCCTAAAGGGCTGAGGTCCTTGGCCGTTAACTGCGGTTACGGTGCGACTTGTTTACTGTAAATTATTCTATGCTTTTACATGTGTTATACTGCATTTACATTTCATACTTGCAAATAAGGTTATCTGTTACCTGAGATTCAATGTGTATTGAATCTTAGATTTGACTAAAGCTTCAAGAAGAGAAGCTGGATGAAAGAAGGAACTATTCAAGGAAGTACGTGAAATGTCACCAGACAGAACGAAGTTCGGAAGAAAGACTAGTTCTGGAAAGAATATTCGTTCGAGATTTTTAATATGTCAGCTTAAGTTTGGGCATTGTATCGGATACTCATTATCCAAATGATAATGTATGCTCTATCATCCGCATTACTCTGATTTGACAATACCGTATTCCTCAGTATTATGTGTTTATGAATACAATAAGTGGTATGGAAATTGGGGTGTTACAATTTTGGTATCAGAGCAGAGATTCTGGCATTTGGCTAGTATGCTCGAGTGAATAGTGAATAATACGTATACGTGAATAGTACCGTATACGTGAATAGTAACTAATTCTTAGAAAATTCTGAGTGACAAGAGTGAAAATTATGGAAATTATCTACTCCAAATTTAGAAGGCTAAGAAGAGTAGACTATATTAATTCAAGCATCGAGAACAACAGTTGGTACAATCCCACCGCAAGCTTCGACTATCTCAAGTTTAAGTCTATTAATTTCTTCCTGAGCGGCTGCTCTTGAGAGAGGACCATCAGGAGACATTGTTCTTCTCAATCTAGCTATTTGCTTCATAGTGCTTCGAATTTTTACATAAGGCCAATGCTTTATTCCTCCCCTATGGCATATTTTCATTAGAACATTTTTGCATAGGTGAACTTGTTGAGCCGCTTCTTGTTGAGGTAAATGGAAGAAGTCTCTAAGATCATCTATTGACATTGATGCACCCCTAATATTTTGTTCAGCTCTTGATCGGTATGGATCACTAGGTATGGGGACTGAAGGATTATTATTTACAACCACGAGCTCTTTTCCTTTATTGGATATATTTGTTGTATTGGTTGGAAATGAACTATTAGGGAGTTCATTTTGATTTTTAGTCCATTCCAAACCAACACAAAGGGCCTCATAGTAGGCTGATAGGGGATCTGACACCAGGACATACCCTAAAGAATTTTGATTCAAACAATAATTTTCTAGAAAATGTTTGACATCTTCTAAATTTTTCTTACCAAAGTCAAATACTTGAGGACTGGAAGAACCTCCTTGTACGTCTTGGTGAAAGACAGTGTGGCATATCATACCAATCCTCCCATGAACTTCAAGTTTATGGTATTGAAGTCCATTGGTATGAATGATCTCTCGTAGAACATGGCAGCAACCACATGAAAATGGATTAGTAGTCTCAGTCAAGCTAGAACCAGAATTCCTTGGTTGAGAAAGTACCGTAGACTCCATAAGATCTGCCATATTACGACATCTTTGGACAGGTCGCCTTGATGGACCTGCTTCAGATTCCTTTCTGTTAGTAGTCGTAAAAATAGAATCTTGTATCCTTGTTGGAGGAGTAGGAACGTTAATCATTGGGGCAGATGAATGAACGTTCACACTTACGGGATTTTGGGGAAGTAAAGAAGAATAAGGGTATGATACATTGTTTGACAAGTCAGACAACATGTTAGTCTGATAGTCATGAAGTAAAGTTTCAAGAAAGAAAGGGTTGTATGAATCGGAAACTGGAATGAAGTTGCTTGAACAGGCCATGTTTAAAGATAATGTGGAAGAATATAGAGAAAGTTACGATGGAGAAGAAATATGTATGTTGATGTGAAGCTTGAGAGGATGTGAAGCCTGAGAGAATGTGAAACAATTACTCATGCTTTACTCGGTTTATAGCTGGGCTAGTAACGTCTAGATTTTGTTAAGCAGCATTGGATTCTCATCTGTCGCTGGCTCATAATTGTGCAGACTTTGTTGTTATGCGGAAATTTTATGGCACCGCACCCTAATACAACCTAATGCACCCTAACCGCCCTTATAGGTCGAAACCTTTTTGAATTTTGGTGCAGGCGGTAATCGACACAACATTTATTGTTAGTCATGTCTCAAGGAAATTAAGTTTGGACGTTTATAAGTCACATGGTGATTACTTAATGACCAAATCTCCAGGAAATCCGATTTAGGTATGCAGCTGTTTTGAGATGTCGGGACAGACATTTGAAAATGGGATTCTGAGTGTAAGCGTGCTAAGGCGATAGTAATCTCGGATAAGGTGATTGTTGACAGAGTTTGAAATTTGAAACTTTTTGATTAAAGGTCGAGTACCTTGTAGAGAGAAAAAATTGGTGATCTTTAGGCATGCTAAGAAAATGCTGATATGAATTCGTATAATTGAGGATATATTTGAATATGGTCTAAGTTGAAATGTGACTAATGACTACTTTTGAGGTAGTATTAGAACTTTGTGATAATATTGACATTGTGAGAAGAGCCTTTGTATGTTTTGAGGATCAGATTAAGAATTGTGAATCACAGTCCTAATATGTACAATAGGCAATATGATTTCTCAACTCAGTTGATATTGAGGTTCTAAAAGTCAAATTGTGAATTTGATGATTGTTATTTTGGGAATATCTGAGGATAATATTTGATTGTTGTAAGCTATGAATCTTGATAATTCTAGCATGTGTATTGAGTATGGTCGAGATTTCAAAAATGGATTGGTGAGCCTAAGAATTGTTTGGGTATCCAGAAGGTTGCCACCAACTGAATTTTGATCTAAGAATCAAACTTTATTGATGAGTGATTCAATAGGTGTGTGAATCGACCAAAATAAAACCAGCTACTAGAATGTAGTACCAATGTATATGAATGGTTTGTGTAGCCAAGGATAAGGTTTGTTAGTGTTGACCATCTAAGAAATTAGTTGTCTGGTTCCTGGATATGTTTAAAGGTTGAATTCTTAAACTTGCCAATACACCCGTTGAGTTTGTTGAAATTTGAACTTGTGAACTTTCGAAATTGAGTTTTCGAATGAAATGTTTTTCAACAAAATTTGAGACCAGTTTGAATGGTTGATTTGTGAAACATGTTGTCTCATAAAAAAAGGTTTTGTTAGAACCTAAAATTTGAAATTGAGTTTTCAAATATGTTGTGGTAAAGGCAGTACGCACAAAAACTGGAAGAGTTCGAAAACTGTTGTAGATGTACACGGTTTATTGGATCTTACCAGATGTTTTATAATGTTTGAAATTGCTGGCCATTATTGAAAGTTCTTTCGAGGGGATTAGTTTTTGAAAAGCTTATTTTCGCACCAGCAGTGTATGCATCCAATCTGAGAAGTTTCGCCTTGTAGGGGCGTGTGTTTTGCCTTGTTTGGTTGGGACCCATGCAGACGTTTGGAGCAGGGCTCCTGGACATTGTCCTTTTTCCCGAGGAGGGATTCTGGTGGGGTGGCCCATTAATGTGCCAGTGCAGACACTGGGTCTCTTATGGGGGGGACGGAAATTTTCCCACATTGACCAACAAGTGCATTACCACTGCGGTGGTTTGTGAATGAAAGGATTGCGATATGCTGCTATACCGAAAGGTTGAAGTGGTGACGAGAGCTTTCAAATGTTGAATTTGTGAAAAGAATAATCCCACTCATAAATGTGTGTCGGTAGTAAAGTTCTTTTGAAACCAAACCGGCAGTGAATGTGTTTTCACGAATTTTTGTTGGCAGCAATTATGTTTGAAAATGTGATAGCATTATTACTTTTTGGTTTAGTGCGGATTGTGAAATGTACTGAGACCACAGAAAATTTTCGATGTGTGAAAATTTGTAAATGAGACAACAAAATAGTTTTTGGTAGCAATGACATGATTGTCGATGCTATTGTATTGAAAAGAGAAGCGGTGTAGTTGGAGTTTAAGACATAGGAACAGAAACTAATAGAGAATTTAAACCAGATGGGTCAAATAGTATTGGTCAACTACAATACTTTGAGAGCTTGAATGAAAGAAGCTCAGATGAAACAGATGAGCAGAGACTCAAGGCAGTAAGACTCGGTATGCAAGTTTGCATGGGGCAGAGTCCCTGGGTTGTAAGACTTATATGCCAAGTATGGTATTTGTTGCTTAGCAGGGTGACATTAAACCAGTGTGTCTAAAGTATATTTTGAGACTGGCAAAATATTCAAATTGTACAAAGTTGCAGTTGAGATGCCTATGGCAGAGGGTGATTCCCTAAGTAGTAAGGTTAGAATATCCAGTGCTGTGATAATTGAATGAGCCGGAAGGCTAGAATGAGATAAGCTGAGAGGCAAAATGTATCAGGTCATGATGCTTGTGTAACCAAGCACTAGGAGAATGGACCAGAGAGTCATATATTTGAAAACTATATACTGGGATAGGATGAATGATTGTGTTACGTGAATAGTAAGCATGCATACGGAAGAATAGACTGAAAGTCTAAGATGTTTTCTCTCAAGTTATACGTTCAAATTTCGAGGACGAAATTTATTAAACGGGGGGAGAAATGTAATATCCCAAATTTTGGGTCTAAAGATTTGGAAATTTGTCTATATTTGGAAGACTACTAGACCCAGTATTTAAATGTGACAAATTTGGGATCAGTATATTTTGGGACTATGAATAGTAATTTACTATTCACATGTACGTTTTTACTATTCACGTATACATTATGAAATTTGGTCTGAAGGACTATATGAGTAATTATTGGAATTAAGGATTTAATTTCCAATACTTATTTAATATTTGCAAATAAATATTAAATGGTAGTTGGATATTGGTAAATAAGTATAAAGTGGTTGAAGTATGAAATGGTATTTGATTTCCTCATACACAACATCTACCACCCTCTTACAATGACCTTTGGCCAACATATGGAAAATTGGAGAATGTGTATGGAAAATTGGAGAATGTGTGCCCGTAGGAATTCAAGAATTAGTGTAGGATGGGTATTATTTTAATTAGTCATTTTTCCACATCATTTTTCCATCTTTACACCTCAATTAAAGAGGAAGCAAATTGGTACATGATGTACACATATACTCCCTACCTTCTTGCCAAACGCACAGCATACACACACACAAATTCTTCACCCACTTTTATATTTATTCTCCAACCTTCCACCAAACATACCAACACTCCACCAAATGATACGTATACCACACCTTCTCATTTTTGGCAATTATAAATAGAGGACACACTTTCCCATTGTTATGCATGTCGTCCAACAAAGAAAGAAAATATTGGAAAGCCGAAAGAGAGAAAAATAGTGGAGAAACCAAAAGAGAGAGAGAGGACAATGGAAATTGAGAAAGTATTCGGTGAAGACAAGAAGATTTTATGCAATTGACTTTTGGGCTTAGGTAAGGATTTTAATACCTCTCCCATATTTATTTCAGTTGTTTAATGTTATTTTTGAAGATCAAAAGCTTACTGGAAAATAAGAGTTTTCATAAGAATTTTCTGTCACCTTATAAGACAGTGTTATTTTGAGATGTTTTTCTGGACAGTGTTCACATTTTTAAAATCTGGGAATAAACGGCATGTGATAAAATTATGAAATTTTCCAGATATAAAGTAGACATCTAGGGCTTTCCGTTGATATATAATTTGTAACGTTTTGAGCTCTGGACAAGGAGATCATAATTTTTGAAGTTAAGCTTTGTTTACTGGATTTAAATCTGAGCAGTGTTTGGAAACGAAAAATCTGGGAATGACTCATGAATTTCGAGTTAAAGCCGTTATTTTTCCTTGAAAATAGACATATCAAGGGTTATGTGGAATTTTACAGCACCTCATTCGGAGTTTTGTAGAATTAATTATGATTTTTCAAAGTTAGAGAAAAATCTGGGCAAAATGCTGGAAATTCCGTTTTTGGAGAAATGTAAGGGTAAAATGGTCAATGCTGATATAAATAACCCTTAGAGCATTATTCTAAGTGATACGGTGATATGTTAGGATGTCCGGGAAGTTTGGAGTCGGATTCAAAGGACGGGCATATTACTATTCATGAATAGTGACGTATACATGAATAGTAAACTACTATTCACGTGGAAGGAAGGTACGTTCGCGTACAGTAACGTTAACTCTTATTAGCATGTATGTATGTAATTATGTATGACTGATCATGTTTGCTAGATAATTTGCATGTTTATTTCCTAGCTATGGATTTGAGGCTGCGGTCTCATAGGGCTGCGTGTCCTAAAGGGCTGAGGTCCTTGGCCGTTAACTGCGGTTACGGTGCGACTTGTTTACTGTAAATTATTCTATGCTTTTACATGTGTTATACTGCATTTACATTTCATACTTGCAAATAAGGTTATCTGTTACCTGAGATTCAATGTGTATTGAATCTTAGATTTGACTAAAGCTTCAAGAAGAGAAGCTGGATGAAAGAAGGAACTATTCAAGGAAGTACGTGAAATGTCACCAGACAGAACGAAGTTCGGAAGAAAGACTAGTTCTGGAAAGAATATTCGTTCGAGATTTTTAATATGTCAGCTTAAGTTTGGGCATTGTATCGGATACTCATTATCCAAATGATAATGTATGCTCTATCATCCGCATTACTCTGATTTGACAATACCGTATTCCTCAGTATTATGTGTTTATGAATACAATAAGTGGTATGGAAATTGGGGTGTTACACTCAGGGTATGAGTATTTCAATATGATTTTTTTTTTAAAAAATTTCATAAACCCCTAGATCCCCACACCCCACCCAAAATACCCAATTTGGGGCAATTTTTGCCTTGGCATTTTCTTCTCGTTTGAGTGAGTTCCACCGTCACTCATGTAACATCCTAAATTTTAATAAGACTAAGATAAGTAGATGACATTGTTCATCTTCTTCCTTTCTTACTTGCATTCGCATTGAGACTAACAAGGTATGATGGTGGCCTCCAAATCTCTGATAAATTTGGAAAAGTCAGGTGAACATATGGATTTTTTCCTTTCTTACTTACATCCCAAATTTGCATTCGCACTTTGAACCTAAAATCTTTATCCATATTATATGTCAACTCGTGACTGTTTTCTGAATGATAAATTTGAACAGATTTTTATTCAAGATGGGAATAATCATGGAAAGCGTAGAAATACTAATGTGGTTTATAGGGAAATTTTTAGAAATGTTTAGCAACATATGTGAGATATTGTTTTTGCTTGATACATATAGGAATGTCAATGTACTATAATGGCTATCATTTTGATGTAACTTTTTGTTGCTTTTGAGCTTATGCAAAAGTTGCTAACATATAAGAGTACAATTATAGATGTGGTTGTGGTTCATATTGTATTTTTGGGTAGTGAGATAACTTCTATTTTTTGTAGATTTGAAATCCGATTCTTTTCTTTTATATTCTTTTGTGTTTAATTCAATTTTTTAATAATTTGAATGAGTATAAGGTTAGTGAATTGCTGCATCCGCGTATCATGTAGGGGAGTTGGTGTTTGTTTTAATAAGACTAAGATAAGTAGACGACATTGTTCATCTTCTTCTTTTCTTACTCATGTTCGCCCTGAGACTAACAAGATATGATGGTGCCCTCTAAAGCTCTGATAAATTTGGAAAAGTCAGGCGAACATATGGATTTTTGGGCTTGCTGTTTTCAGCTTAATTAGTGACAAATATTATTAAACTGTTGTTTTTTTCACTAATTAAAAGAGAAAAGAAAAACTAGACAAAGATATTGCAAATGAGGTAATATATCCTCCTAAAAGAAGTGAAGAACTTTGAAAGGGAAAGGAACACTTTATCCAAATCTCAAAAACTAGGACAAATATTATTGAACTGATGTTTTTTTCATTAATAATAATAATAAAAAACAACAACAACTAGACAAAGATATTGCAAATGAGGTAATATAACCTCCTAAAAGAAGTGAGGAACATTGAAAGGGAAAGAAACACTTTATCCAAATCACCTCCTAAAAGAAGTGAGGAACATTGAAAGGGAAAGAAACACTTTATCCAAATCTCAAAAACTAGGAAGTCGAGAATACAGTGACAGTGACAATCTTTTTAAAACAAAATCAGGAAATTACCCTAGAGCCCAGGTTATATATGATGGGGTAGGTCCCCCCCCCCTAATTTGAGATTTTCTTTAAAAGAAAAAAAAATACATATTAATTTGAATGATTGCCCATCCTTAAATTAAATGTCTATCATTAATATATCAAAACTATACTTCATAATCAGATGGGGGATGAATGGTTGATTGTTTAGTGCATTATATTGAAAATGATGTATTTGATAGCATTGATAATAAGACAATTATGATAGAATTTCAAAGATAAGGCATAAAATGATGATATTGTAATTATTTTTATTGTAATATACTTTTTTTTATTAAAATATATGTACTTGAACTTATAGAGTGCCCACCCTTTATTTTAATTTATATAATTACATTTTTAACCGCACTTAGCTTTACTTTTCTAAATGACAAGTTTGTAAAATAATTACCACTCTTATTACATCATCAACGTTCACTTGATTTTATCAATATTTTTTTTGATATTCTTTTCTTTTTTTTCTTTTCTTGTTTATATTCTTTACTTTTTTTAATGTATTTAAAATTTTCTTTAAAAAAAAAATCGGGACAGCCAATGGTTCCCCTTTGCAATAATTTTCTGGGTCCGCCCCTAGGGAGACCATAACAATCATGCTATCCTGCAATTACTGAAGATTATATGGAACACCCAAAATCAACGATAAGCTGAAATCCTTAAAGAAGAAGTGAGAAACTGAGTATTTTACCTGATTGAAGAGACAACAACACCTCCAGCATCTTTGATCTTTGTCTCTGCAAGAGGTTCATAACAAAGATAAAAGATGCTGGAGGTGCTGTTGTCTCTGCAATAAGGTAAAATACTCTGTTTCTCACTTCTTCTTTAAGGATTTCAGCATATCGTTGATTTTGTGTAGGAGCATTGAGCCTGATATCCTCAAAGAATCACTAGACATATTCCACAATTGGGTCACTTGATTCGTTGGATCAACTTTCACCTTGACGTTTACAAGTAAAGGGAAGGCTTTCTTCTCTGAAAACTACTCTGTTCTTATGGCTCTGTTTCTGCTCAAACTCCTTTCACCTTTGACATCGTTTTTCGCAACGTTGTCTCAAATGCACAAGAGAAACATAGTCCCATTCCTTCTCCTTGTTCTGTTATAGAGTGGACCTTCTCTTGTAGTAGTTGTAATAATTTCAAGGTCTTTTCTGTGGATCTCTGTTACCTCGTGGCTCTGTATTTTTGTACTGTTTGGTTATTGTTGTGATCCAAAGCTCAAAGAACAGATCTTAAAAATCAAGAGATGGTTTGTGAATCAAAACCAAGAAGCTCAGTCCCTACCAATTATCACTGAAGCCGCCACTGCTGAACAAAGTAAACGTGATTCTTGTTTTTGTCAAGGAAATTAAAACCTTGTAAATATATAGTGTTTGTTTTATGTTTCCACACTGAAGAAATAAGTATTAGCATTTCATATTTTTATCTTTAACATTAGTAAAAAAGAAAATTACTTTCTACATTAGTTAAAATACACTTTCTATCGTTGGTTAATTGGTTTTAATAGACGTAAAAAGTTATGTATAATTCTCAATATCTTGAAAAATAAATTAGTGTGTGTTCTAAGTTTGAATGTTGAGGAAATTTGCGTTCGTTTTCTTGACGAAATATGTTTCATATTTTCATTTCTCATATCCTCAAATTTTAATATAGGAGAACTATTATGGATTTTAGGAAGTTTGCAACATATAGCAACCATCAATTTTCTTATGATCTTGGTGTTTTGTGTAGCAGAACCACAACTAGTATAAAGGTTATGCTTGTTTGGACTAGTGGGAGCAAAAATGAATATGATATATGTTTGGATAAATTCTTATGAAAAATTAAGTACAACGTAATGTTATTTAAATAATATATTAAAAAGTCAGTTTTGAATGTTTAAAGTTTGATAAAAAATCTAAAAGAATTGCAGCGTTATATCAAGGCACAAGGCACAAGGCACCTAAACTGGGCAGCTTTGGGCTTTCTCATTTCTGGGAATATCTCAATTATAATGAATTTTATTCTGACGCCAGCAATGAATGGGACCCCTTCATGGTTATTTTTCTCATTTTCTTCTCATAATCTCATATTTATTATTAAATTAAAATAATATATAGTTTAGATTCAATCTTTTATAAAATTATTTTTGTAAACATAAATAAATAAATTTAAACTGTTGAAATCTGGTCTATACCTTTTATAATTATAATCCATACAAAATAAATAAATTTTAATTTAGAAAATGTTATAATAATAATTTTATAAAGGGTTAAGTATCATTTTTGCTCTGGAAGTTTTGGTTACTAAATAGGTGTCCTAGAGACAATTTGCTTTGACAGAGGAACACCTTTTTCTATTTACTATTTTATGATTTATGTATTTGAGTATATTTTATCTTTATCATATTTATGTCTCGCCTTTACGTTAAGGTTAATATGCATTTAAAGATAAAAATCCTAAGAATAGAACATGTGTTCACTTGAGGATCTATGATAGGGATCATGATTATGAGGACTCAAAAACACTGAATGTCTATTTCCTGAAACTTGTTCCTAGTCTTGAATCACTAAGAAAGGGCATTGGTGATATCAATAAGACTAGTACGATATCGTCTACTTGTATTAAGATGCAAGGTAGGGACCTCATGGAATACAGGCATGGTGATGCCTTAGCTGATGTTGTGGGTGGATTTGTTGGAGAACAAATAGCATCAAACAGAGCCGCCGAGAAACTCCACAAAGATTTGTATGAAGTATCATTGGATATAAAAGTCTCTCAACGTTTAATAGTGTGGATCGTCTTAAACTTGAGGATGTTATCGAACACTGTGTTCTAAGATCATACTTTGATTGTACAACTCTATCCGCTTGAGAATGGGGAGAACAATGTACTCTTGAGTATGACTCGAATGCATGAGTATAGATGGATATGCCGAAAGGACTCATAGTCTCCTACAAGGGATTAGTTGTTCACAGGACAGGTAGGGCTTGGATGACTTCTAGTTGACTCGGAAATATGTGCACAGTAAGTAATCATGAAGAGTCGTGTTCCATCTTGGAGTCAATAGAAGAAGATTCCTAGTTCTGTGAAAAAGCTATATTTAGTCAACCCAGAGAGATAATACTTTATCTTTGCTCTCGACTAAATGTGAATGACGTAGTGAAGGATGAAGTCGGCACGGTATCCAAATTAAAAAAGGTAGATCACTTAATCAACTCAATTAATTCTGGGGCCACAGAGCATTGATAGTGTCTTATGTGATTATTAGATAACTTGGACCCACTATAGGAGTTTGATTAGTCCAAAGTTAATTTATGTCAGTGACTAATTGGATCTAATGAGCCACACAGAAAGGTTATTCTTGATTGTTTAAAATTAGCAATCTTGGGCCAATAATTGTTATTGGGCTTTCTTGAAAGAATTGGTATATTTGGATTGGAGTGGGACTCCAAAGCCCAATCTATTAAAATGACATCATACATGATTATTTAGTGGGAAATTAATTTCTCCATTAATAAACCCAAATATGTTAAAAGACCAAATGCGGTCTTAGGCCATTTTAAATTTTAAATTTGAGATTTAAATTTGAATTTTAAATTCAAGAGATTATATTATGGGAAAAGTATTTCTCTCGTCACTGGAGATAAATTATCTCCAGTGTCCCATAAAACAACGTCATTTTGAATTAATGAATGATGTGTTCATAATTTTAAGTGAATTAATGAAGGGTGCAAAATTACAGAAACACTCTTTATTAATCCAAAACGACGTAGTTTTAGGGGTCAAGTGACTAGAGAAATCTTTTACCCTTATATTATAAAAGATAATTTAGGATTATCTAATATAAATATACCTCCAATAAAGATTGGATAAATAAAGAATTAATTAAAGATTTGGATAAGATCCATTATCCTGAATTAATTAAAGATTTAGATAAGATTCATTATCTTGAAGTATTAATTCAAAAATCAATTAAAGATTTGGATGAGATCCATTATCTTGAATTATTAATTCAAAAATTAATTAAAGATTTGGATGAGATCCATAATCTTGATTAATTAAATAATATTAATTAATGGGTCATAATTCTTTAACCCTAAATTAAGTTTTGAACGTGTAAATTATAAGATTATGAATCTCATAATTTTCAGCTATAACTAGAAAGAAATTAGGGAGTAAGCCGTGGAAAAGGATTTGAGATTTTATTAGTCTCATATCTTGCGGCTAACTTGGTGGACCTAGGATTTTAACTATTAGAATAATAAGATATAATTATCTTATTGTTTTTGGTTAGAAAAATAAGGATCTAGGTTTTTTGCCAAGAGAAAAATATAACGCAACGCGTGAGTCATATTTCTCTTTCACGGCATTCTTTTAGAAAACCTAGAGACTTGGTCGAATAAGAGAGCTCATGAGGAGCCATTGGAATTCTTGGCCAAAGCAACCAAGAAAAGGAAGAAAGGAGCCATCTAAAGAGAAAGAAAAACCAAGAACGTTGACTCCTCAACCTTGCATCGTCTAGCAAGTATCCAAGGAAAGAGATGAATCAAAGATAAGGAGTTCTCAAGGCAATCGGGAGATAACCGTGTGGATCAGTGTTAGAGGACGTCATACACTTTGAGCTCTTTGGTGATCTAAGGTAATTCTAAAACCCCTCACGTATTTTAATGAGTAGATCCTTCCCAGGAATATCACATGATCTCCTGTAAAAGTTACGAGAATCACATGATCAATATTCTTGGGAATACCCATGAGTATTGAGATGACTCATGAGTACCATAAAAGTTATGGGTTCTCATGAGTACCAATTTTAATCATATAATTAGACGTATGTAGCATTTGTGATAGTTCTTATGATAACCTTATACAAACCCTTGAGTATTTATTTTAAATATGGGTTTTGTAATACCCCTGATTAATAATAATAATAATAATAATAATAACAACAACAACAATAATATAGTAATAATAAAAATTTAGAATTTAATAATGTTAATATTATTTTATAATTTATTAATTGGCAATAGTTAAAAAGCCAGCCCATAGCTAAACCCTAATTTAGGTCTAGCCGCCTAAGCGAATGCTCAATACTTCTCTTCTCCTCTATTACCTCCTCTTTTTGTACCTTGCATCAATTATTCTTCTAGAAGGTTAGCAAAATAGAGACCAAGTAATCCTAATCCCTAGGTCAATAGAAATCCATTGCTACATCGCATAATTCTTTTTAAATCCCTAAAACTGTCGTCTCGTCGTCTCGTTCTTTCTCGTGATTTCCATTTGGTACTATAAATCTTGTGTTTGCCTTCCTCTGGGAGAAAGTTGACTTCATATGATATAATTCTGGATTTCGACTAGCCTTAGTTATTGATTATGTGCGTATTGCTTTGAATGTTTCAGTCTTTGATAATTGAATACATGTATATTTCTTTTTCTCATTTTGCGTGAGTAACTTTCACATAAGTCACTTACCGAACATAAGATACCTGTACATTTTGCTTTCGGTGTTTTGGCCTTTGGTAATTGAATACATATATATTTCTTTTCTCGTTTTACGTGAGTAGTTTTTTTTTTTGCAAAGTCACCTACCATTGAACATAAGAAACCTGTACGTAGTTACTTCGGTCTTCGGTCTTGATGATTGAAATATATATATATAAATAGTGACTTTGCAAAAAAAAAAACTATTCACGCAAAACGGGAAAAGAAATATATATATGTATTCAATTACCAAAGGCCAAAACACCAAAAGCAAAACGTTCAATGGTACGTGACTTTTGCAAAAGTTACTCACGTAAAACGAGAAAAAGAAATATACATGTATTCAATTACCAAAGACTGAAACATTCAAAGCAAAACACACATAATCAATAACTAAGGCTAGTCGAAATCCAGAATCATATCATATAAAGAAGACAACTTTCTCCCAGAGGAAGGCAAACGCAAGATTTATAGTACCGAATGGAAATCACGAGAAAGAACGAGACGATAGTTTTGGGGATTTAAAAAGAATTATGTCATGTAGCAATGGATTTCTATTGACGTAGGGATTAGGATTACTTGGTCTCCATTTTGCTAACCTCCTAGAAGAATAATTGACACAGGGTACGAAAAGAGGAAGTAGTAGAGGACAAGAGAAGTATTGAGCGTTTGCTAGGGTTAGGCGGCTAGACCTCTATTTATAATTTAAAATTAGGGTTTAGCTATGGGCTGAGCTCTTTAACTATTACCAATTAATAAATTATAAAATAATACCAACATTATTAAATTCTAAATTTTTATTATCACTATATTATTACTACTACTACTACTACTACTACTAATAATCTGGGGTATTACACTCTACTCTCCTAAAAATAAGTTTCATCCTTGAAACTTAAATGTATACCTTCTTCGAATAAAAACATATATTTATTGCGCATATCGTCTTCTGCCTCCCATATGACTTCTTCTACCTTTTGACTCCTCCACAAAACTTTAACTAGTTTGATTGATTTGTTTCTCAACATTCTTTCACTTCTATCAAGGATCTTTACAGGACGTTCTTCGTAGATGAGATTCCGATCTATCTTGATAGACTCGGGCTGAAGCTTGTGTGAAGGATCTGGTATATATTTCCAAAGCTGAGGTACGTGAAAAACGTCGTGTTCATTCTCCAATTCCATTGGAAGAGCTAGTTTGTATGACACTTCACCAATTCGTTCAACAATCTCATACGGGCCAATATACTTTGGACTCAGTTTGCCTTTCCTTCCAAATCTCATTAGCCCCTTCATCGGTGACACTCTTAAGAATACTTTTTCTCTAGTCTCAAATTCTACTCGCCGTCGTCATTGATCTACATAAGACTTTTTCCAATCTTGAGTTGTTTTCTACTTTTCTTGAATTACCTTTACTTGTTCCATTGATTCTTGAATCATATCTGGGCCCACAATGTCGACTTCTCGAAAGTCATTCCAACATAATGGGCTTCTACACTTTCTACCATACAATGCCTCATAAGGTGCCATGTTGATGCTCGCATGGTAGCTGTTGTTGTAAGAGAACTTGACCAAAGGTAAACACTTATCCCATGAGTGATTAAATTCCAATGCACAGGCTCTTAACATGTCCTCAAGAGTTTGAATCGTCCTCTCCATCTGTCCATTTGTAGTAGGAAGAAAGGCTTTACTATATTTGAGTCGGGTTCCAAAAGCTTGCTGAACCTTGATCCAGAAGTTTGATAGAAACCTCATATCTCTATCAGAGACTATGTCCTTTAGGACTCCATGCAACCTCACTATTTCTCGCACATAGGCATTGACCAACTGATTCAAGCCCCATGTGTTTTTCATCACAATAAATCTTGCAGTCTTAGTCAACCTGTCAACTATGACCCAGATAGCATTCTTATCTCCTCTAGTCAGAGGTAAGCCCATGACAAAATCCATAGAAATTGGCTTTCATTTCTCTCTCAGAACTTCCAATGGTTGTAACAATCATGCAGATCGTTTATGTTCGATCTTCACCTTTTGACAAGTCAGACATCTGGCCACAAATTCATCTATTTCTCTCTTCATCCTAGGCCACCAAAAACTCATCTTCTGATCTTTGTACATTTTCACTCCTCATGGATGAATTGAGTAGGGCGTATTGTGAGCTTCCTCTAAAATCTTTCTCTTTATACTTTCATTGTCAAGCACGCATCATCTACCCTTGAACTTCATTGTGCCACCTTTATCAATTGCAAAGTCTATAGCTTCTCCTTGGCTTTTCTTCTCCTTAATACCTTGCAACAAAGAATCAAGCACTTGCGCTTCGTGGATTTCATCAAAGATAATTGGCTGAATGGTGAGAGTATTAAGCATGCCTTTTAGCTCTACGGGTAAAAGTACTTCAATCTCCAACCACCTGAACTCTTCACATAATTCATTAGGTATCACAAAAGCATTAAGGGTATGTCTCGATTTCCTACTAAGTGCATCGGCCACTATATTGGCCTTGCCTTCGTGGTATTGGATTTCAAGATCATAATCCTTAATTAGTTCTAGCCACCTCCTTTGCCTCATGTTAAGCTCCTTCTGGGCGAAGATATACTTTAAGCTCTTGTGATCCATGTACACCTTACAAGCCGAACCATATGTCTCCATATTTTCAGAGCAAAAACCACAGCAGTCAACTCCAAATCGTGGGTGGGATGATTTTCTTCATATAGTGATAAGTAGATATTTTATAATTAAATAAGTAGGGATTCTAGAATATATTGATTGATTTTACTAATATCTTATGCTTATTTAATTATCTTTTATATACTTAACTATCTTTTAATTAAATATAGGATAAAAGAATATTATAACAGAAAATCTATTGATATCCTATTTATTTGTGCAGGAAATATTATGCGATCTAGGAAAGGAGAAAATATAGGGAAAGCGGGCAACAAATTAAATTGAAAAGGAAATAATATAATAATATAATATGTTATATTATATATAATTGGCCAATGAAAAGAACAAATAGTGCACAGGATATGCAAGGATATTAATTGAGGAAAAAAGATGCGGACCCCACACCAATCAAAACAAATAAATCTCATGGTATCCTATCAAATATATTTTAGTGGAGATTTGGAAAAGCTAGGACGAACATCACGGGATTTATTGAAAGAAAAAAAGAATTACCATATTCCTATATATTGCATAACACACCATGCATTAGATCTGGTACGGCGCAATTGGAAAAGAAAAGAATCATAACGACGCACGACGCAAAAATTCAATTCGGACTGCAGCAAGAACGACGCACATCAAGACGGAAGAAAGACGCAGTGACGGAAAAAAAAAAGGGTGCAATAATTGAGAGCAGCGCAGACGCAAGAACGAGTTTGATTTCATCTCTTTTATTTTGTTAACCTAGCCATGCTTGGCTAGTTTTCTTTTGTAGTTAGGGAGAGGATGAACCCTATGTGAATTTTAAGTATTTGGTTGAATTCTTTATTGATCTTTATTTTCTTGATTGAATGAATTATCTTTGCTTAAAGCTTTCTTAAAGACTAATCACCTTTTAGATTGTTTATAGGTTGGTGTATGACAATAGAGATGTTGGTGCATTTAACTGAAACCGTTAATTCATCGTAAAGTTGCATGACCTAGATATAGGCTTACGAGTTTATGCGATCTCATAATTCTGGTTTAAAAATATATCTTTCCAAACAATACTAAGACATTAGGTTGTTTTCAACGATAACGGACTAAGGTAGCATCAAGACATTGGGACTTAGTCTAACTTTAGAGAATTGATTGTCAATCAAGGGAATAATAATCCATTAGAGATTCAATCAGAGGTTCAATTCAAATACTTGGAGGAACATAGGGGGATTCTCATCCCTAACTGCGTTTTTCTTAATTACTCATTTTTTTCAACTGTTCTTGAATTCTTTATTTTGGATTCTTTTTCTTTATTTAATTCTTTAAATTCTGTTTGGTTACAATTCACTCCATATTACTCATTCATCCAACTAAAGCGAAAATAGCAAATTAGTGATTGGAGTACTATTCCTCGTGGGACGATCTTTTTCTCACTACTTTATTACTTATAACGACTGGTGCACTTGCCGAAGTTGCTATCAGCTTCAATTGCCTTGAGGCATATGCTATCACCTTCTCATGTTGCATCATAACACAACCAAGTTCGTTTTTGGATGCATCGCTGTAGATCTCAAATCCACTCGTTCCCGATGGCAATGTCAATATCGGAGCTGTAGTAAGTCGTTTCTTGAGTTCTTGGAAAGAGACCTCACAAAATTCATCCCAGTGAAACTTCATCATTTTATGTATTAACCTTGTTATTGGTTGAGCTATCTTTGAGAAATTTTTCACAAACCTTCTATAATAACTCGCCAAATCAAGAAAACTCCTGACTTCCACAACATTTGTAGGCCTAGGCTACTCAGTGATAACTTTAATCTTTGCTGGATCAATAGAAACTCCTTCTTGAGATATTACATGACCTAAAAAGGCAATTCTCTCATCCAGAACTCACATTTTGAGAGTTTTGCATACCATTTCTTCTCTCTTAGAATATCCAACACGATCCTCAGATGTTGCTCATGCTCTTTCCTCGTCATGGAATACACCAAAATATCATATATGAAAACCACCACGAATTGATCTAAGTAGTGCTTGAAGGTCCTATTCATCTAGTCCATAAAAGCTTTCGGCGCATTCGTTAAGCCAAAAGGCATGACTGTAAACTCATATTGCCTATATTAGGTACGAAAAGCCGTCTTTGGGATGTCATCTTCCTTGATTCGTACTTGATGATATCCAGTTCTCAAATCGATCTTTGAGAACATACTTTTAATTGATCAAACAAGTCTTCGATCCTTGGCAATGGGTATTTGTTCTTTATAGTCACCATGTTCAGTTCTCTGTAATTAATACACAACCTGATACTCCCTGTCTTTCTTTCGCACAAACAAAACTAGAGCTCACTATGGTGAAACACTTGGTCTTATGTACCCCTTGTTCAATAGCTCTTCAATTTGGGTTTTTAACTCCTTCAGTTCTACTGGAGCCATCCTATATGGTGCTTTTGATATCGGAGAAGTGCCGGCATAAGGTCAACAACAAACTCAACTTCTCTAATAGGTGGCATACCAGGAACCTCTTTGGGAAAAATATCAAGATACTCTCTGACCACGGGTATTTGCTCAATCTTCTCCTCGAGAGTTAGGTCATGCACGTTGCACAAATAAATTGGGTATCCCTTTATAAGGAAACTCTTAATAGTCATAGCGGAGACTATCTGAAAGGAAGTTTTGAGTACAACATCCTTATAAAAGAGGTATTTCCCTTTTGGTGACTTAAATGATATCTTTTGTTCCCTACAATCTAGCTTAGCCCTATATTTGCTAAGCCAATCCATTCGCAAAATAACATCAAAATCAACCAAGTTGAACTGGACTAGGTTAGCTGGTAGCTCAGAAGCAACTATATTAATCGGAATCTTTTCATAAACATTGGAGCAAGAGACAACAGCTCCAGAGGGTAAAGTAATGTTGGTTAAGAAGGTCGAAGATGGTACCATTCTCGTCTTCTCAACAAAAGAAGATGAGATGACAGAGAGCGATGCACCGGTGTCAAACAAAATATAAGCAGGTCCAAACCAGAGTGAGAAGGTACATGTAATAACATCTAGGTTTGTTGTAGCCTCAGAGTGGTTCATGACATAGATCCTTCCTTGATTCCCTGTGGTTTTATTAACAGCAGCATTCTGACCAGTTGCTCGATTTGCTCCAGCTCCATTGTTGAGGTTTCCAGTAGTGGCTTATTGTCGGTTCCTTCCACTTCCATTCTAAAAGTTTTGTTGGTAGTGCGGCTAATTGTCATTGTTCCTACCCCCTTGGTTATTGTTCCCACTTCGTCCTACATCTAGTTTTGGTTGTCCTCCTTGAGAGCTTATTTGCAGATTAAATCCCCTGACAATACACCGGTTAGCCTTGTGCCCCTTGCCTTGGAAACAAGTTATAAGTTTTCCATTGCAATTCCTCCCTGGGTGTGCCTCCTTGCCACATCCTTTACAAGAATATGATCTTGTTCCTTGAGCTTGGGTCTTGAGTTGATTCTCACCATAATTACCTTTGTTAGCATACTTCTATCCTTGTGGTTGTTTGCCACCCCAGTTGTTGTCCTTGTTATCATAATATGGCTTCTTGTCACCACTAGCTTGTTGAGTACCACTGCCAAACTGCTTTCTCTTGTTCCTCTCCATGACTTCCTCTTCAATTCGTAAGATATCAAAAACATTCAAAGCTCGCTCATAAGCTTCCTGGAAGGTCTGTGACGATATACCTCCCAAGTACTTCTGAATTTTGAATGTTAGCCCTTTTTCATACTTCCGCACCTTGTCCTTCTTTGTAGGAATGAGATTCGAAGCAAAACGCGAGAGCTCAATAAACTTGGTCAGTGTACTCCTACACTGTCATCTTCCTCGTCATCTTGAACGTTGCAAATTCCTCTGGTTTCTGCCACTTAATTGCGTCGGGGTAGAATCTATTGTGAATCTATTTCTTGAAAGTCTCCCAATCAAATCCTTCTTTAGCAAAGTAGCCTATCTTCACTGTGGACCACCAACTATCTGCCTCTTCCTTTAGATAAAATGAGCCTATGCTAATCTTCATGTTCTTGGGGCAATTTGTCACTTCATACAACCTTTCCATATCGTGAATCTAGTTTTCAAGGGCGATTAGATCAATAGTCCCTTTGTAAGCAGGTGGATGATGAGACACCACTCTCTTAAAGATGGTATTCTAAGTATTAGCCTATTGGACATTTTGTTGTCTAAGATGTAACATCTCGCCTTTTTAAATGTGGTTTTCAAATGGGATTATTAGAGCTTCGAAGAAATTAATCAGAGTGGCATCGGAAATGATTTTCTTTTTAAAACAACAACTCAATCAGAGCATCAGAATAAACTTTTTTCTTTAAAAGAGCGAGTAACTGATATACATTCCCTGTTGTTGAGTCTGGTTGCTATTACAGTGGTACAAATCTGGATATTTACGATTACAACAACCCCTAGGTACTTCTCTGCCCGTGCCCTCTCGTGTGCTATTCATCCTTGCTCTTGTTCCGGTTCCACCAGTATCTGAGACTATGAGCTGGGGTTCAATTCCCATTGAACCCCAGGTAACGGTTAACCTCATGCTTATATACAGTTATGTATGACAGATATTCATGATAAAACAGCAATATTCATATTCAATATGAAAGTTGGAACTTGATACCCAAGAGGGGGGGTGAATTGGGTATCTTTATAATTTTCGAAACTTGGTCTGTTTTTGAACACTTAAAACAGAGCAGAACAGAGGAGTAGGGAGAGGAAGCTTAACACAATGCAGTTTATACTGGTTCGGTCCTTTCTCTGACCTACATCCAGTCCCCAAGCCTCACTTGGGATTTTCAATCCACTAACTCAATGAAGTTGGTTACACACTCTGTACTAAGAGTTGTTCTCTCACTAGAACACACTCCCCCTTACAAATTGTAATCAATACTCCCCAACTACCAAGTCCCCTGACTTGTAGTTATCTCAATCAATAAATGATTTACAAGTGAAAAACTCTCTCAAAGAGTAGATAGATGAACACTGAAGCACTAAGTATCAAAATGATACTATTACAAGTGAAAGCTAATACACAATAAATGAACTTAGAAGATTTTCGCTCAGAGTAGGTGTATCAGCTGGAGATGAAGTTAATGCTCTCTATTTATAGGTAGAGAACATTAAATGACCGTTGTGAGATAATTCCAACCGTTGGAAGTGATTTGCTTAAGTTCTGGTCATCTTCTCTCTCTAAACTTCTGCTAATCCAAGGCTTTATGTTGTCTGATGTGGCTCTCTGAGTTTCTGCTCGTTGGAATTAACTTTACTTGATGTAGTAAGCTTCCCTTAACGTTCATTAGACGTGCTCAGATGGATTAGCCGAAAGTAGGTGAGATTGTGCAGGTGCATTAAATGCACTGTTCACCTTTTTGCTTTTTCTCACAAATCTTCAATAATCTTGATCCGTGCTAACTCAAAAACACTCAACAAACTTGTTAAACATATCTGGGAACATGAGTGAATGATATATGAAATCAATTAGATCAAACAACAAGATATAGCAGATTTCACAAATTTGAAAATGTACCAACGGTCATAAACCTTGAGGCTAGTTCATCCAACCTCGAGGTTTCCTTGAAGGTTTCAGGCAAATATAGTTTTATAAAACATCCAACCTCGAGGTTGCTATGTGAACCTCGAGGTTTCTCTTAAAAGGAAACCTTTAGAAAAATCTTAGTAACTCACAAACCTTGAGGTTCCAAAGGTAACCTCGAGGCTTGAAGGTTGGTTGAAAAAGCATTTTTCCTCTGGAGCCCGATAACCTCGAGGTTGGAAATCCATACTCGAGGTTTGCTTTTGAAATAGCAAAGATCAGTTTTTGAACACAAGGCTCAACCTCGAGGTTGCAAACTGCACCTCGAGGTTTTCAATACTTTGAAAACCAGTTTGCTCTCTGTGTGGAGGAAAACTCGAGGTTGCAAACTAAAACTCGAGGTTTATGTGTTTTCTTGTAAACTTGAGTTTCAAAACAAAGTGCCCAACCTCGAGGTTGCAATATGAACCTCGAGGTTTTCAAGCTTGTTGAAAACCATGACCTCTCTGGATGAGTTAAAACTCGAGGTTTGCTTCTAATACTCGAGGTTTCATGTGTTGGTGCAAAACTTGGGTTTTTTTTCAAGAAGTCCAGAACCTCGAGGTTAACTTCCCAGCCTCGAGGTTTCACATAGTTTTTGTGAAACCAAGTTTTGTAACATGAGACACTCGAATTTCAGAAGGCTTCTGTAAGGCCAAACCTCGAGGTTACAATACCAACCTCGAGGCTTGCTCTTAAACAGAGTTTTTGGCACTTAAGAGCAAAACCTCTTTAATTGTTTGTAGTTGTTGGCAATCATCAAAACCATCAGAGAACTAACACAATATTCCTTTCTCAAAGATAAAAACATAACCATCATATATCCATATTATTCCATATTCATATTAACCCAGTCTGCACTCTTCACCAGTGCCACGATGGCCTATCGTGTCCTCAGCGCGCTAGGAAGACTCAAACGGCATTACCAAGACTGTAACCCGTATATAGCTATATATATATTCAAATAATTTTTAAAGCAGAGTCACAGTCTATGAGCATATCTACCACATACAAGTGTACAATAAGCATCAGAGTTAGTGTTACAGTACGCGTCCGTACCTTCATTGGCGATATCGGTACGCTGTCGCTCGGACCGTGATCACGTTTACCCTATAATGGTAATATCGTATTTATTAATTCAAAAATCATCTTCTAGAAGGTATTCTAGTCACTAATGACCCTTTTTACCCTCGGTAGGATTATTTTTCAACTTATCCACTTTAATTTTTCAAAAAACGCTGGTCCAAAATTTTGGACAGATTTTCGCCTAACTTCAGAAAATCATAACTAATTCTAGAAAAATCGAAACGAGGATCCGTAAAATTCCCTGGAATCCTCAGGATGTCTAATTTCAAGGAAAAATAATAGCTTTTGCCCAGATCACACGGTTCATTCCCAGTTTTTAATTTTTGAGCCTCTGACCAGAATTTTTCCAGAAATTCGTAGCCCAACTTTGAGGATTTTTATCTCACTGTACAGAAATCATTTGGACATGATCTTTACATATTTAAAAATCCCTATATGTCTACTTTATCCTTGAATTTTTCCAGAATTTTCCAACCATGTTTTCAACATAAAATATAAGCATTTTCATGATTGATTCATAAATTTCAGAACCGATGAAATTTCGCCAGAACTTTGTTACTTCGGTGTTTCTCTTCTAGAAATTTTGCTAAAACTCTTTCTTCATCATATTTTCGAAATAAAACTGACTTTAATCATAAAAACATGAATTTAAAATTATTCTAAACTATTTAAGATCTAACCTACTTCTATCTAAGAATTTAAAAACTAAAACTAAAGAACTATAAAACTAAAAACTAAAACTAAAGACAAGCTTACCTCTTGAAGACCCTTGCTCCTCCTCCTTTTTGTTTCACTCCACTCTTGTTTAGAATGGTTTTTGGTGTGAAGAATTGTGAAGGGAGGAGCTCTCTATTTATAGGCAAAGTTCAAGGGTTAAATTGGTCATTTTCCAAGAGAACCAAAGTCTCATCTTTCCTCTCATCCTTTGGATCTAAACTTAGCATAGAAGTTTTAATCATATCCCTTCATTATAAAACATGATGTCATTTGGATGACATAATCAAGACTTAAGTGTTATTAACAAGTTTTGTTCTATCTTTTTGTGTTGTTATAAATTCATTTAGTGATCCTAATGAAGTGTTATGCTAGTTTTCTTTTTGGTTTTGTAATCTAGAATGTCTTGGCTTCATTTTGAGACCAATTTTGCCTATCTTCTCTATTGGTTTCAATCTTCAACAATTAAGGAAATGACTTTGGTTATACTTGTTTTCATGCTTGATTTATGCTTGTTATGGATCCCAACTTAGTTTTAATACTTAGTTCATGGATTTCAAGATATGATTTAGTTTGTAGGAATTTTTATTTGTTTATGTATAGAATTAGTTTTCTTGGATTATTCTATTTCTTCATTTATCTAAATTTCCATTGGCTCTTTCTTTGTCTTCCTTTCCCTCTTCATACTAGACACACACACATGCACAACAACAGCATACACACACATACACAACCATGACATCATTACATGCATCACCTTATCTTCCAAAGCCTTGAAAGTCTTAGATAGGGTTGTGATTCATCAAGTAGGTGTGTGACTCATTTCATGCTTAGGTTAGTGACTCATGCAAGCTTAGGATGATGATTCATTTAATAGAGTGGTGATTCATCTTTTAGGGTAGTGACTCACCTTGTGTAGAGTTATGACTCATTTTGCATATGTCTAATTGCTTCTTTAAATTAGAATTTCCTACTACTTCCATTTTGTGTTCCACTAGATAGAAATTCATTTGGGGATCCTAATGAAGCTGTATGTATATTTTCTCATTGGTTTTGAATTCTTGAAGTTCTCAGCTTCATTTAGAGACCAATATCACTTACTCTCTCATTTGGCATCAATTTGCAAGGTTTGGGGAAATAACCTTGGTTATACCCATATTCAAGCTTGAATTATGCTTGTTCATAATCTCTTTTTATATTTGATCTATGATTAATGGATTTCAAGATACAATTTAGTTTGTATAGATTTCCCTTTGATTATGTCTTGAATTATTTCTATTGATTAACTTAATTTAATTTACATAAGATTTATACTAAATTCCCATTGGTTGTTGCTTTGACTTCTCCCCCTAGGCTCACAACAATAGCACTCACAACACTCTCTCTCTTTCCCACACACATGCACAACTCCCTCTCATTGGTTGTCTTAAGTTCACATGGATTGTGTTTTATGAGAGTTAATTTAAGCCTTAAGATTTAACTTTACTAGATTTAATCCAAACCTTTAATTTGTATTAATCTCTTATTGGTCCAATGAATTTTATGAGGATTAAGAACATTTTCTTGATTTATCATTGGCTAATCCAATTTCACAAGGATTAAGCTTTTATAATTATTTAAGCCCTTAGATTAGTTTTATTATAATTAATCTTAGCCCTCCATTACTAATCTTAATTAGCATTCCCAATAAGGTGGTTAAGTGCAACTTGCCAAACCATGATTGATTCTTAGCTTAATTATGGCCTTTAAACCCTAGTTGAAATTGTTGACTTTTCCAAAGCTTGATTAAAGCTTAATTAACTTCTTAGTCCAAGGCTTAAGTGTTCCTTGATTATTGTATTATTGACTTTTAGGGTAGTTTAAGATTATTGTTAATCTATTTTATGCTAATCTCATCCCCTATTGGTCTTTGATTCTTAATTAGCTTAACACATCTTTAATTGATGACAATTAGTATTAATTGCAAACAATTAGCTAAATATTCCATTAGTGCAATTTTAATTGCTCATTAATTGTTGGTAATTGCCTTTTAATTGTTCAAGTGTTTTGATAATTCTTTATGGCCTTTTATGAATTAAATATGAACTGGGTATTGTTTCTAGGGTTTTAGAAAATTTAGTTTCTTAATAAATTATGAATTTTGAGACTTAAGTCTTCTTTAATTAATCCCTTGATTAATTATGAAAAGTTACACAATTATTTAGTTTAATGAGAACTTAGTTGTTTATTAATCTTATTAATTCCTCCTATTTGTTTAAGTACTTTCTATAATACTTTCTTGCTCTTTTTGATCATACAGGAATCCCACTTTAATTTGGTAATTATTTGTAAATGGTATTTTATGATTCCTAAAAAAAATTTAGTCATTGGTTACCTTAATTCTAAATAAGGATCTCTAGAGAATAGAATAAACACACCTTATAATTTGAGACCACATATTCACCTATTTTAAATAGACATTACTTGCCAAAATAGAATATTTATAATGGTTATGAATTTTTAGGGTATTACATAAGAGCCAAAGCAAGATTTTCAATGGCCTTCAGACGTCGGTCCATCTCCTCAACAGCACTGTTGCTTGCGACCATTCTAGGGTTATGATGGGTATAGTACCTAATCATAAGGTGTATGTTTTTAAAATCCTATTCGTTTGAGTCAACTCTAACTATCATTTACTACACATATTTATATTATATATCAAAAATCAATCATCAAAGAATGCAATATAACTTCAAATGATAAACCGACATCTTTTATTAAAAAAAAAAGAAAAAAGAGTTACATCATTCTTCATTATTCATAAGATTAAAAAAATTACATCTAGAAGAGACCCTTTAACCTATAGGAAATTCTACCCATTTGCTCTTGTTCCCAATGTTTTCTAGGGATTAGTGGTGGAGGTTTTCTAACCTTTGAAGTTTTTCTTCATAACTTCTTAATGCATCTTTCAACATACTACTTCGTGGTCGTGGGCATTTATGTTGTCCAAAATTTATTAATGTTCTCTTTATCACAGCTTCAATTTGTTGAACCTCCTTCTCAATTTCGCTTACGAACTCTATCACTTGTTAATAACCATAAGGAAACCAACCCCTAAAAAGGATTTTCTTTTCTAGCATTTTTCTCACCCTTCCAAGACTTCCATTCTTTGGTAGTGCCCTAATTAAGTACTTAGTCCAAAATTCAAGGGTAATCTTAGGTGATCTGCATTCCCTATTGAAGGCTTGAATTATGATCAACAATCTTAATGTATTTATCTATTGACACCTTTTCATTTAATTAGAGACAATCATAATCTTAACATATCCCACGTAGTGCTACTAAGGTGGTCGACCATCTTTCGAAGGAAGCCTCAATGTTGTGTCTAACATGCACACTTATCCATGTTAGAGTATTTGGCAACAAAATCAAAGCCACTGTTTGAAAACCAAAATTAGGAGACAGTTTATTATTATTATTATTATTATTATTTCAATTTCGGATAGGCACAAATATACTTTTATTAAAGACAATTTTCTTCATAGCTTTATCAAACACTAAGGGCCTGTTTATTTTTTTAAAAAAAAACAAAAATTGTTTGGCAATTTATTTTTAGTTAGAGTTGTTTTTTTTTAATAAAAAAAGTGACTTGTTTTTAAAGACTAAAAATACAAAACAATTTTTAGATGTGTTCTTGTTTCTTTTCTTCTATTTCTTATTTTGTTTTGAAAAATGGGGAAACTCTTCCCACTTGAAAGGCTTGAGGCTTCCACTTGTCTATTATCGACACCATGTCTTTGGTGGGACCCACCAGCCGGTCACCAATGCTGACGGCTTGCTGTCATGTCATTTACCAACGATTGAAACTTTGGTTCACTACATTGTATACTTTTACTAGGCACATATATACTTCTATTAGAGACAATCTTTTTTAAATGGTTAAGATGTAAATAACTCAGTTAAATTTCATCATAACTGCTAGTAGAGAAAAAAGAAAAATCCACTGTCAAGACCCAAGAACTTTGGGTTTTTGGGTAGCACCCAGTTTGTCACCATTAGAAACTTTGTTTTTGTTATCTCCATCCTCATTTCCTCTTTCACTTCTTTGATTGCACATTCCTTGAAGCTCTCGCCTACACCCAAATCAAGCAAAACGAAAATTTAGATTTCCTGAGAAACAAACAGATCAAATAGTCAATAGGGAGGGGAAAAAAAAAAGAAGAAAAGAAAATAAGGTGACTGAATTTGAGGTGATTACTGGGCAAAGTGAAAGTGGAGTTGCCAACGGTGGAGAGCCGCCGGCCTAAGAGTGCGGATCTTCCCTTTGTGAGGAAGATTGCCACCCCCACCCTTGGTACCAGTGCCGCCTCTAATTTCTCTATATATTTTGTTGAAGCTCTCGAGTGTCAATATGTGTATGTGTTGTGCAGCTTTTCTTTTCAGCTTATTTTTATAGAAGTGACTATTTGGCTATGTGCCTATGCATTTGTGGCGACAGTGTCAATTTCGAAGAACGAACGCAAATGTTTGTCAATTAATAATAATAGAAACTTCCTTCCTCTCTCTTTTTTCCCGGCTGGAATTTCCATTCTCATCATCGTGTCTTGAGAAGCCGTGGCCAAAAGTTTGTAATTCCTTTTCTTAGGGTGTCCTTCTGTTCTTGGGTCCTAAAAGGTGGATTATTTTTCTTCACTGCCAGCTAGGATAAAATTTTGTTTAGTCATCATTCATCTCAGCCTTAAAAGTTTTTTTTTTAAAAAAAAAGAAGAAGTCAAATTTAATAGTCAATGTATATTTTTGCCCTACTTTTATAACTATAAAATTACTTTTGCAAAAATAAAAAATAAAAAATTGGTGTTGAGTGCACTTTTGAAAAAACCTCGTGTATTTTTGTACCTTAACCCTTATTTAAAATATTGTGAAATACTTATAGCAATTTTAGTTTTAAAAAACAACATTTCAATTGTGATATATGGTATATGAGGTAAGTATGTGATAGGAGTTTTGTTTCGATTTACATAAATAAATACTTTTCAGGATTCTAAACGTGATCCCAAACAAACTAGCTTGTTTGGAATAACAAATACAGACTTCAAACGCAACTTTTCAATCATCATTTATAGTATACAAGGTAAGTATGTGAAAGAAGTTTTATTTTAATTTTTTGTGAATACGTACTTTTTGAGGTCTCAAACATAACATTAGAGGTCTCAAATGTAATCAAATTTATGAGTATGGCAGCCCACTGAATGGAGAGAATGGAAAATATTGATCATAATCAAGGGGTGGCCGGAGATTGGTGGTCATGGTTGGTCGGCACCGATTTTCTTCGGAGATTGACTTCCACTCATCAACAACACTCAACAATTAAGCCAACTGATTCTGAGTATGGCAGCCCACTGACTCGCAAAAAGGGGTGCTCGCACTTGAACCTGCCCCCAGGTTCCTTCTAACCCCAACTGTACAATGCCTTGATTTAAGGTTCCAAGCTCTCAAAGGGTACGGTACCAATTAGTTAGAAAGTTTATTTTGGTGTCAAATATAATACATGAATCTCCTTTAGAGGGAAAAATGTAAATTTAAGAAACTAAATGAATTAAGGTATTAAATTTAAGATTAAAGTAAACACATCCGTTAGCTTTTATACACTATATTTGGTCTTACACTATAAATTAGATCTTATACTAAAGACATGAGGTAATATTTGTAATTATTAGGTGGAAAATTTGTTGAGAAATCTCTAGGAGGATTCTAACCACGGAAAATGCGAAATGATGTTCAAGGAGTCTTTAAGAGTACATATTATTAATTATAATTAAGGATAATATATTTTTGTAGTTAGTCTTATATACATGATATATTTTTGTCAAATTGAACTAGAAAAAGTATATTTTAAATTAGTAGAAATATTAATAACAATAGCTTTTTTTTTTTACAACAATAACAAGAGCTTGTTATACAATAAATTAAGTATAAAAAATTCACATTTTAGCAATAAAAAAATAAATTTAAATGCTAAAAACAATAAAAGAAGATCAAGCATTGAAAACATATGTGCATGTGTGTGTGTGTATATATAAAAGGGATTGTTATTCATGAATAAAAATACAGCACTTGGTGGATAAAAAATCATACTACTTATTGAACCCAAAAAAAAAAAAAAAAACTCTATTACTTAAAGTTTAGGGGAAAAAAGAAAAAGAAAATAATACTTGAATTTCAAAATCCAAAATCAATTTTTTCCTATTAAAATAAGTTGTTAATTGCTATACTGTTATAATTAATTTCGAAACTCTGGTAGACAACAAAACTGTTTTGGGATTTTGAAGTTCAAGTACTTTCTCTACTCTTTATTATAAGTCACCAATAAATAATTCTCACAAACCAATAAAAACATTTAAAGTCAATAAGGTTGTCTAAAATTGAAATAATTTCTAATATTACCCCTATTAATTGTATTAAATTCTAATATTATATTAGTTGTTACTCTCAGCTACTACCCTTATTATTTATGGGTATCTATAAAAAGAAATAATTAATGCTTTTTGGAAAGAAGTAAGTGACTTATAAAAAGAACCCTATATACTTATTAGTTAGTACTTTATAATAAGAACTAGAGGGAGGAATGTTTTATTCTCTTTTTCCATAAATTTTAATCTGAAAATGTAAATAGTGGAAAAAAATGAGAATCTTAAATATCACTGGAAAGATTAATAAAAAAAAATTAATTAACCTTCCTAATGTTTCTACAGTTCTATTCCGACAGTCACGACACACAAACTGCATCCATCCATAGGAATCATTAAAGCGTGTCGGTGTTGTCTAGGAATTGAAAAATAAACTTTGACCAAAAAGTAAATAAAAAAGCTCACCCAACGGTCACAAACCATGCAAGCTTCTATTGGGAAAAAGAAAAGGCAAAGAAACTTCATCTCTCTCATCACTTTAACCACTTTTACTCCAATCTATATAAATGCCTCCAACATTCCCAACCTTCTCATCAAAACACAAATCACAAACATTTCAAACATTCCTTTCTTCTTCTCCATTATAAGCAGAAAAAGAAAACATGAGCGTAGAAATTCTCGACGGCGCGACGATAGTGAACTTCGTGGAAGACGAAGAAGCGTTTGACATGTCAGTAAGTGATCTGTTTGGGCAACTTGATGAGGACAAGGACGGTCTTTTATCTTATGGTGAGATGCTGAACGAGTTGAAGAGGCTTAGGGTTTTCGAGACTCACTTCGGGATCGACGTGAAGACCGAAGAGGACGAGGCAGCCCGAGTTTACGACTCGCTGTTCCTGCAGTTCGATCATGACTTGAATGGTCGAGTTGACTTGAGAGAGTTTAAAGAGGAAACGAAGAAGATGATGATTGCTATGGCTAATGGTATTGGCTTTGTTCCTCTTCAGATGGTTCTTGAACCTGATAGTCTCCTCTTGAAGGCAGTTCAGAGAGAATCCATGCCTTCACTTGCTGCTTAATTAATCATTATTATGATCCTTTACTATGGTTATATTTATGTTATTGGATCAGTTTTTGGAGTTACTCTTTAGGTTTTAATATATCTTTTTACTTCTTTTGTCATTTTTATCATTTTCAATAGCCGCTAATGTATTGTGATTTTGTTTGTGACAATTATGTATGTTGTCACATTCAGTTTTGGTTCCAATATATTTTCAATTGAAAAATTTGATGTGCAAGTCCCTATGTATAATTTCATTTTATTGTTAATCACATTCTTATAGCGCCCCCCCCCCCCCTTTTCCCCCTTTTTATTAGGCTTTTATAGTTTCTTCAATTATTTGTATTGATATCCCTATCTACTTATAATTTATTAATTTGCAAAACAAATTAAATGTGTTAGTAGCTGATGGCATGGCTTTTCACTCAGTAAATACCTGGATTAATTTTTCCATATGAATTTAGATAGGTTAAAATCAACCAAATTACAGTTTATATGTATAGATGTAAGGAGATGGACACGAGTATAATTTTTTTAAAAAAAAAAAATTGATTGACAATAAATAAATTTTATTCCATCATTTTATTTTTCTACAAAAATCTCTTTTTAAGTTTTTATTTCAATACTAGATTATAGCAATAAACTCGATTGATTAATTAACATATTATGATTATAGGGCTAGTTCCTATAATTAAAGAAAATATAAGGAGCAAATAAAAAAAAAAAGAATGATTCATGGTAAAAAAATATTTATGTAATCTTTCATTTTAATAATCATTCTTTATCAATCTACTGTATTGCTCTGGTCTAATGTACTTTAGGCAGGTGAAATTTATATTTATCCACAATAATTATGAATAATCAGCTTGATGCTTGAAATTAAATATGGGTGTGTGTTTGTGTACGAGTTATTCGTTTTTGAACCACATTTCTCTTAATTAAACTTGTTCAGATAGGATTAGCTGGCTTAGAATCTCAATGTTTCAAATTGATAGCTATTAAAGTCTACATCTATTCCGTTATATAAAAGAAACTATTGAAGTCTACACAAAGAAAATACGTAGTAAAAGTAATTCAATACTAGCTATACTTGGATCAATTGTCCAGTTTCCTTGTTCATGAGTTAATGTGAAACCAATCATACGGATTTGTAAGTTATCTTGTAATAACCGGTCCATAATAAAAGATTTAGTTTATAGTACAAATTACACTACAAACTAGATTTTATATTAAAGATTGGATGTAGTACTTCATGAATTATTCACTAAATGAATTTTATCTCCTGTCCATTTGATTCGGAGAATTACATAGAATGTAATAGAATGTTATGTAGAGAATGCAATGAAATGGAATGAAGATCATGGTATGCCATCAAAGAATTATGGAATGAAATTTATATTTTTCTAGAAAAAAATTTAAAAACATGTTGAAATGATAAAAGTAAACAATGGAGGGTATAAATGTATGAATAATAATTAATACTACCTTCGGTCCTAATTATAGGACCAAGTTTGTAGAAGTTATAGATGGTCATACATTGTTTCATGTATGTTAGTTTAACTTCGGATTACACAATCAAAGTTGTATATGGAGAGATTAACTGTTTCGTAGTAATAAGCTATAATCAGGATAGTACATTCAATGTGATTATTACTCATTCACCTAAATCAGCAGAATATTAGAATGACAAGTAATCCTAGTGTATAGAATTGAATTAAATTGTGAGCACCATTGCATGCAAATGAAATTCTGTTTTCTCTGTTAATTCTCGGTTTATGAGTTTTGATGATAATAAGACTTGAAAATATATAAAGTTTTGAATCTGTAAAAATTACCTAAGTCTAGAATCTACTTGAGCATGCTGATAAGCCTACTCGAGCAAGCTCAAGCTAATGTCTCTGTTGAAGTGCTGATAAGCCTACTCGAGCAAGCTCAAGCTAATGTCATTGTTGAAGTGTTCTCAGGACCTTACTCAAGCAATGTGTCAAATTACTTGAGCATACCCTCAGTTAAAACTCTCTACACTGAACTTGAAGAACCTATACTCAAGCAAGCATTTCAGCTTACTTGATCACAATACTTGAGGATGCAGTATTACTCGAGTACAGTTGCTGATAAGAAGAATGCCTAAGCTTATAAATCACACTCAAGCACATTGTAAGTTCTACTCAAGTAGAGGTAATTTTATACTCTAGCATGATTCTCTTTAACTTATATTTGCTCATTGTTAAGGCTAACTCGAGCACTGTTTAACTCCTACTCGAGCATGAGGAAAATTGTACTTGAGTATAGGCCTGCTAAAGTCTTCTCTTAGTGTATCTTTCAGCAAAGTTCAGATGATACTCAAGCACACCTGAGAGTGTATTCGAGTACCATACTTGAGCATGTGGCTCCTTGTACTCGAGCATGGTCATTCTAAAATTCCTGTTTTGAATTACTGAGAACTTACTTGAGCAGATGAGAACTCTTACTCGAGCATGATACTCGAGCAAGACTAAGTTGGTACTCGAGCATGAGAATGACGTTAAGTATTTTCTAAATAATATTTGAAAGCTTACTCGAGCACAATATGACTAGTACTCGAGTATTGTTCATCTGTCACTTAAAGATCCTCACTGGAACAATAATAGTAAGTTCGAATGTTTTGCTTAACCATTCGTTTCTGTTTAAATACCACTCAATACATTATTACTAATCATTCTTTTGAGGGAGTTTCAGATCATTAACGAATGTTTTAGCGCAAAATGGCCGAAAAGCAACAATGTGTGTCAGAACATTAAAAGTTTGCAGAAAATAAAGCACGCACACGGAATAAAAATCATAGCAGACCAAATGATTCCTACGAGACATACCCATTTCGATGAAAAACTAAAGTATCTTTTCAGACTCAACCTCTGACCAGAAGCATGTCGACGGTGATATAAAAGCGATTTAATCAAGTAACGTTCAATTGTGTGTAATGAAAGCCATTTGTGTCTAAGGAACCGTTGAAGAGTCTCAACGAATAATTTAAATCCTCTTCAATGGTCATTAATGGCAGCTAGTATAAAAGTGAAGAACATTGAATTTGCCAACCACTGAAACATCTGAATGTTCAATCGAATTTATCACAATCTACTATTTTATTCAATACTCATAATATCTTTGGATTTTTCTGTACTTCAGTGATTATATTTATCTACTCTGTGAGAGAGTTTAATCTTTTGATTGATTATGTGTTTAATCTCAATGTAGAGGGAACTTGAGTCTGAGTGTACGATTACAACTTGTAAGGAGGAGTGAATCCTAATGTGAGAGGATTACTTTGAGTACAAAGTGTGTGATTGTGTTTGAGAACTAGTGAAAAACCCAGATGTTTGAGGGATTGGACGTAAGTCAAGAATGTGGACTGGATCAGTATAATTCCTTTGTGTTCATATTCTCTTTATATTTTGCTTTGTCTCTGTTTCCTGTGTTTATCGATTTATTCGAAAATGAATTTGAAATCACCCAATGCACCCCCCCCCCCTCTTAGGTGATATTCCGCTTTCTTTCTTGTGAGATGTTCATGTGTTTGAAATATGAAAAAGTTGGCGATTATTAATTATTGAAGTAGTGTCAGTGTTTGAACCAAAAAGGAATTAAAGGGTTTCTGATATACGTGCTCCCGACTCCCTCTCATGACTCTCTCTCTCTATCTCTCTTGATTTCCAACGTTAGGGTTTCTTTCTCGCCGGCGACGTCTTTGCCGTCGGTGACCCCTTATCCTGAACCTTAGCCGCGATAGAGAAGCAGAGTGGAGTTCCAAGAACCAAAAGCTAGTAGGTGCCAGAGAAGCTTGAAGTCGTGATTTTCAGATTGGATCAGAGATACACAGCAGCGAGCTTCTATATCTTCACCGGCACTAGCCCTCCTCTATTCTCAGTCTTCACCGTCACTCCAATGGTGGCGTCCTTCTGATTTTGTGTGCGGCTGTGGTCATACATTGCCTCTAGGGCGAGTTTTTGCTCTCCCTCTACGGATCTGTCTTGAGGCAATGGGAGCTACTATTACGATGTCTCCCTCTTCGGTGGAGGAGATGTCCGTCCTTTTCTAATGCTTTTGTGGTTTTATGTTTGTGCGTTTCTAGTGTTTTGTGGTTTTGGGTATTAGTGGTGGTGTTTTATGTTTTGGCTTGGATTTGCAATTTGGGGGAAGAGTTTTATTAATGGTCGCTATTGCTATAAGCTTTACCTATGAGAGAACCATAATTAGGTTTGTTCGATGGTGGCGAATCCAAAATACTAGTGTTAGCCAAAATTTGTTTGGTGGGTGGTCGACATCACCAGATTTGCTTCAATGGAGGAGCAAAAGTTTTCTTCAGGACATCATTTGTCTTTTTTCTTCTGAGGTTGGATTCTCTCCGCCCTTTTACCCCAAGACGGGGCAATCATGTAGTTGATCAATTTATAGCTTATGCTTATAAAGAGGTGTGCCATATAGGGTGAATTTTGCAACCAACACCTTTTTTCATGTCATTTCTAGCTTTAGATGTCCAAGAAATCAGTGGAGTCACTAATGTTACTTTTATTCTCACTTTTTCAGTGGTGATTAGTTTTCTTTACAATTGACTTGTTTTTATTGTATTTGTTAGTCTTCCTGTTCTGGTTTAGTGTAATAGTCATGTTTTGATGTAACTTTTGATATAAGTATTAATATAAATACCTTTTGAGGAAAAAAACCCCAGAAAGGGAATAAAATTCGAATATTCTCATTCAAAGTTTTCAAAATCTTTTGCACCGAAAGAGGAAGCCGTAGTTTTAACTTTTAAAAAATGAAAGAACAGAGGAACACAATATCTTTATGTTTTTTTTTTTTGGGTGTTTATAGTTAGATCCATTAATGGCCCAATGCATGTGCTTCAGCCCACAGTTTATGGCCCACTGAATTTCATAGTTACTTGGGAAACTAGCCATAGGGTTAAACAAATACTGACTTACTACAAACGGTGTTGGATCTGACAAAAGGTTTAGTCACTCCCCTAGTGAATTTTCCAAACCCTTATTAGAAGAGATATCTATATTTAATGCATTATAATACCTCAAGCATTATTGCATATAAAGTGGAAGTTGAGATATAGGTTGCTTATAAATTAAGGCTGAATTTCAAAAGTTAAGTTACAAATTACTCCCTATGATTTTAATTATATGGTACCAACTAACAAATGATCTTAGTCATTTCTATTAGGCACTTCTTAGTTTCTAAAGAGCATTAAATATTTTTTCTATCTATAACCATATTTAATAAAGGAAGTGGGAGATAGTGATAATTAATATAATATTATAGTTTAGTGTACTCCCTTCGGTCCTAATTATAGGAACACATTTTGAAGTTGGTTTTGGTCCTAATTATAAAATTAAGTTTCAACTTTTGACAATTTTTTTCAGAAATACCTTTATTGATACTTTCTCAATAATAATTAAAGATAATAATAATTTAATAATACATCTATATATTTTATAAAGTAAATAATGTTTGCAAATCATTAATGTTATATACACCTCAATTATACTATTTATTTTTATAAAACAATTTTAAGCAATTTTTGTCATATTTTCCCATATCACCCCTACTAATATTTCCTCCACAATAATTAATTTAACAACACGCTTATATTCTATCAAGTGAGAAATTCTATTTTATTTTTTATTTTTGAATAAAATAATTTTAATCTTCCTTTAAAAATATTTTTTGTAACTATATGTCCAAATTGATTAATTTTTTTCCTTAAAAGAACCTAATAAAACATCTATTTAGTCTCATTTTATTTTTAATAGGTCCATTGAAATTGAGCCTCCTTCATCCCATTCCCACCACGTCAGCAATCCCTGGGGTTTTTTTGTTTTGTTTTTTAATACAGAATATAATCAAAAGATAGAAAAAGTTGTCAAAAATAGTGTCTGCATGGATTATTTTGTAAATACGGTGTCTGCATGGATTATTTTGTGAATACAGAATATAATCAAAAAATATAAAAAGTTGGCAACTTCGGTTTGCAAGATTCCCAGTTCAACACACGGTATGAGCACTCTCACTCGCTCGCTATCCTTCCCACCCGAGCCATGAGCCTTTTCGGGATAGGTAGGTGAGCTAAAAATCTTTCAATACGGGTATTTTTGGAAAATAATTATAATAAACTAATTTAACTTCTCTCCTTAATTTCTCTAAATTTTGATAAATAGTTCCTGTAATTAAGACTAGAGGGAATAATTAATAAGAGTAGGATTGTAAATCACTTAAATTTTAGGACTAATTTAATGCTCTTAATCATTTTAATTGGTTTGTAATAATTGTTGATTAGTATCTTATAATAAGAACCTGAGGAAGTACTAAATTTGTAAATAATTTTTTTGTCTAAAAGTCTCAAACAATTGATCCGGATTTGTTTTATTTTTTATACTCCCAATTAAAAATTGAAACACTACTTACAAATTATTCGTAAATTACTATTGAATATTAGAAGCGATGTTGCAAGTTAATTACTAGATTTAGATCACTGATGAAATAAATTTTTCAATCTTCACATGCTTTGGACCAGATCTTCCCCATGAAGACCCAAAAGCATGGCACTAGACTATGAAGTAATAATTTAAGTAACATATATATGCCTTGTAATGATCATATGGTTGCTAGCACTTATGACATGAATATTGGTTGAATTTACAATTTGTGCTATTGCACTTGAAGAAATAATATTAAATTAAATTTAAAATAAGTAACACAATATAATTTAAAATTGAATTACTTTTATAATAATTATTTTATTTTATTTTTAAAGTATAAAAGATAGTTAAAGAATATAATATAATAATTAATTTTCCGTTTCAAAAGATTATTATGGAAAGAACTACATATAATACTGAGAAAACTACTTCCCATTAGGAGTCTATAGCGTACTCATATCCAAAGTAGGTACTAACGCCAAATCGTAGTATTGTCTTTTGTCCAAAATATAAAAGTTAGATATAAGAGACCTATTAGTCCGTGTGGATTAACATTTGAAAAATAGCTTCCAGAGGAAAAAATATTAATTTTTTTAAAAATAGATTATGTGAAAAAAGTAATTTTGATAAAATGATAGTGTTTGGATATTATTATCTAAATAGTTCTTTCATGGTCAAATTTACAACAAAAAAAAAGAAAGAAAGAAAGAATTAGCTTTTGTTAGAATTACATATGAATGATAAGGTTGTATTTTAAATATTTTTAATATTAAATGGCATAATAAATACCAAAAATTACATAAATTTGTGTACAAAATTAAATCTATAACATTAATAAATTATTAACATGACAAAAATGGATCAAACATATATATGTGCATTTATAAATTGTATAGACAAAAATCCTTTATAAATAGTAATTATATAAAAAATATTTTTGATATTAATATACGTTATTTATTCAATAGTTAAATGTTTGATGGCTAAAAAATGGAGCCTTAAATATAATAGTGATGTTTTGTTTTAAAACGTAGAAAATTTAACCAAGGTATTTATAAACCTAGTTTTTTCCCATAATAGAATAAAATATCCATATCCATATAATTTAACAATAAAATAGTCTACTACACAACACCAAACACAATTGTTCATAGTAGGAATACAATTACGTTTCAAATATTCTAAATAATGGGAAAATATCATGAAGTCACAAAGAAGAGAAAAAAATATAAAAAAAGTTTCAACCCCAAATCCCCTATTAAAAAAACCTCTAGGGACTTTTTTTATATTAATTTTGAAATTCTAATATCAAAAAATTCTCGTTGTCAACATAGCTTTTCATATTGTTAAAATTTCCCTACGAAAATATTGCTATCAAAATAGCTTTTTATGTTATCAAAATGGTTTTTCATATTGCCAAAAATTTTCCAGTTTTTAAAATTCTACATGCCGGAGAAAAAACTTTAAAAAATTTTGACAATAAGAAAAGCTATTTTAACTACAATATATTCGTAGGAAAATTTTAACAATAAAAAAAGTCATTTTAATAATATAATAAAAAGTCATTTTAACTACGGGACTTTTTTAATAGGGGATTAGAATTAGTAGTTTTTTTAACCTGAGGACCTCACTTCTAGTTTCCCCTAAATAATAGAGTACGATCAATGGGCGGAGATTGGTGATCATAATTGGTCGGCAGCGATTTTCTTCTGAGATTGACTTCCACGCGTCAACAACCCTCAACAATTAAGCCAACCGATTCTGAATATGGTAGCCCACTGACTTGCAAAAAGGGGGTGCAAGTCTTATATACATAATATATTAATTATGTTCAAGGAGATGGACACGAGTACATATTATTAATTATAATTAAGGATAATATGTTTTTGTAGTTAGTCTTATATACATAATATATTTTTGTCAAATTGAACTAGAAAAGTATATTTTAAATTACTAGAAATATTAATAACAACAGCTTTTTTACAACAATAACAATAGCTTGTTATATAATAAATTAAGTATAAAAAATTCACATTTCGGAAATAAAAAAATAAATTTAAATGCTAAAAACAATAAAAGATGATCAAGCATTGAAAACATTTTTTTTTTAAAAAAAAGGAGTATTATTAACAAATAAAAATACAGCACTTGCTGGCTAAAAAAACATAGTACTTATTGAACCCAAAAAAATACTCTATTACTTAAAGTTTAGGGGGAAAAAAAGAAAATAATACTTGAATTTCAAAATCCAAAATTAATTTTTTCTTATTAAAGTGAGTTGTTAATTGCTATGCTCTTATGATAAACTTCTAAACTCTTGTAGACATAAGAATGATTTGGGATTTTGAAGTTCAAGTATTCCCTCTGGTCTTTATTATAAGGTACCAACTAATAATTCTCACAAACCAATAGAAGCAGTTAACGTAAATAAAGTTGTTCTAAAATATAAATAATTTCTAATATTACCCCTATTAATTACTCTAAATTCTTTTATTATAATAATTATTACTCTCACCTACTACCCTTATTAATTATGGACATACATGGAAAGAAATAATTAATGCTTTTTGGAAACAAGTAAGTAACTTATGAAAAGGACCAAATATAATTGCTAGTTGGTGCTTTATAATAAGGACTAGAGGGAGTAATATTTTATTCTCCTTTTCCATAAAGTTTAATCTAAAAATATAAATAGTGCAAAAAATGAGAATATTAAAAAATATCACTGGAAAGATAAATAAAAAATTAATAAACCTTCCTAATGTTCTATTCCGACAATCACAACACACAACTGCATGCATCCATAGGAATCGTTAAAGCGTGTCGGGGTTGTCCGGGAATTGAGAAATAAACTTTGACCAAATAAAATATAAAAAGCTCCCTCAACGGTCACAAACCATGCAAGCTTTGGTATTGTGAAAAAGAAAAGGCAAAGAAACTTCATCTCTCTCAACACTGTAACCGCTTTTACTCCAATCTAGCTATATAAATGCCTCCAACATTCCCAACCTTCTCATCAAAACACAAATCACAAACATTTCAAACATTCCTTTCTTCTTCTCCATTATAAGCAGAAAAGGAAAACATGAGCGTAGAAATTCTCGACGGCGCGACGATAGTGAACTTCGTGGAAGACGAAGAAGCGTTTGACATGTCAGTGAGTGATCTGTTTGGGCAACTTGATGAGGACAAGGACGGTCTTTTATCTTATGGTGAGATGCTGAACGAGTTGAAGAGGCTTAGGGTTTTCGAGACTCACTTCGGGATCGACGTGAAGACCGAAGAGGACGAGGCAGCCCGAGTTTACGACTCGCTGTTCGTGCTGTTCGATCATGACTTGAATGGACGAGTTGATTTGAGAGAGTTTAAAGAGGAGACGAAGAAGATGATGATTGCTATGGCTAATGGTATTGGCTTTGTTCCTCTTCAGATGGTTCTTGAACCTGATAGTCTCCTCTTGAAGGCTGTTCAGAGAGAATCCATGCTTCCACTTGCTGCATAATTAATCATTATTATGATCCTTTACTATGGTTACATTTATGTTGTTGGATCAGTTTTTGGAGTTACTCTTTAGGTTTTAATGTATCTTTTTACTTCTCTTGTCATTTTTATCATTTTCAATAACCGCTAATGTATTGTGATTTTGTTTGTGACAATTATGTATGTTGTCACATTCAATTTTGGTTCCAATATATTTTCAATTGAAAAAATTTTATATGCAAGTCCCTACGCATAATTTCACTTTATTTCTAATTACATTCTTATATCTTTTCTCCCTTTTTTATTAGGCTTTTGTAGTTTCTTCAATTACTTGTATTGATCCCTATATACTTATAATTTGTTAATTTGCAAAACAAGTTAAATGTGTTAGTAGCTGATGGCATGGCTTTTCACTCAGCATATATACCTGGATTAATTTTTCCATATGAATTTAGATAGATTAAAATGAACCAAATTACAGCTTATATATATAGATGTAAGGAGATGAACATGAATATAATATTTTTTTAAGAAAAATCATTGACAATAAATAAATTTTAGGGTTAAGTAGTAATTTTGCTCTGGAAGTATAGCATCAGGAACAATTTTTCCCTGAAAATTTTTGTTTGAAACAATTTTGCCCCTCCGTTAGAAACCCTAACGGTCAACTAACAGTTGACCATTAGAGGTTAGTTGACCATTAGGGTTTCTAAGGGAAAGGTAAAATTGCTCCAAACAAAAACTTTCGGGGCAACATTACTCCAAAAAAAACTTTTGGGGCAAAATTGCTCAAAAAAAAAAACTTCCGGGGCAAAATCACTACTTAACCCAAAAAATGTTAAAACTGCTATATATGATATCACATATTTTTAATTCTTATTTATATAATGTCTAGGAGTGGAAACAGGCCAGGTTAGCCTAGGCTTCACCCTTAACAAGCCAAGCCTGTTCGACAATAAAGTGGTCTGAGTCTGGCCTGTAGCCCATTAGAGGCTATTTTTTCAGCCTGAATCTGACATGTGCTCTGCTAAAAAGGCGTATATTTTTAAAAATTTTATAATTAGGTTAATAGGCCATAAGCCTTACTGAAAAATAGGTCTACTTCAAACAGGCCAAAAATAGGCCTACTTTAAACAGGCCGAATTACATAAATCAGCGAAGGCAGAGATAAAAAAAGGGTTGCATTTTCATTAACGAGTCTTTATTGCAAAATTAAATATTAAATATAAAAAATGGTTAAGTAGTATTTTTGCCCTAGAAATATACGGTCAGAAGCAATTTTACCCTAGATTTTTTTTGGAGCAATTTTTGCCCCGGAAGTTTTTTTTTTTTAGCAATGTTGCCCCGGAAGTTTTTATTTGGAGCAATTTTGCCTTTCCGTTAACAATCATAATGGTCAACTAATGGTCAAAATTGTTCCAAACAAAAACTTCCAAGGCTAAATTGAACCTAAAAAAACCTCCAAGGAAAAATTGCTCCTGAGGGTATACTTCCGGGGCAAAATTGCTACTTAATCCTAAATTTTATGCTATCATTTTTTTTTTAATACAAAAATCTCTTTTTAAGTTCTTATTCCAATACTAGACTATAGCGATAAACTCGATTGATTAGTTAACATATTATGAATATATATAGGACTAGTTCCTACAATTAAAGAAATTGTAAGGCGAGAATAAAAAAAATATAAGAATGATTGGTAAAAGAATTTTATATAATCTTTCATTTTAATAGTCATTCTTAATAAATATCCACTTTATTGCCCTGGTCTAATGTACTTTAGACAAGCCAAATTTATATTTATCCACAATAATTATGAATAATCTTGATACTTGAAATTAAACATGGGTGTGTGTTTGTGTACGAATTATTCGTTTTTGAACCACATTTCTTTTAGTCTAACTTGTTCAGCTAGGATTATAGCTGGCTTACAATCTCAATATTTCAAATTGATAACTATTAAAGTCTACATCTATTCCGTTATATAAAAGAAACTATTGAAGTCTACACAAAGAAAATAAGTAGTAAATATAATTATATACTAGCTATACTTGGACTAATTGTCCACTTTCCTTGTTCTATGACTTAATGTGAAACCAATTATACGGATTCATAAGTTATCTTGTAATAACCGGTCTATAATAAAAGATTTAGTTTGTAGTGTAAATTACACTATAAACTAGATTTTATATTAAAGATTAAACGTAGTACTTCATAAATTATTCACTAAATGAAATTTATCTCCTGTCCATTTGATTCGAAGAATTACAGAGAATGCATGTAATAGAATGTTATGTTGAGAATGTAATGAAATGGAATGATGATCATGTTATGCCATCTAAGAATTATGGAATGAAATTTATATATTTTTAGAAAAAAATTTTAAACTTGTTGAAATGATAAAAGTAAAAAATGGAGGGTATAAATGTATGAATGATAATTAATACTACCTCAAATCCTAATTATAGGACCAAGTTTTTTATAGGACCACCATTAATTAGGATCGGAGGGAGTAGAAGGTATAGATGGTCATACAATATTTCATGCATGTAAGTTTAAATTCGGATTACACAATCAAAGTTATATTTATATATGGAGAGATTAACTGTCTTGTAGTAATAAGCTATAATCAGGATATTACATTCGATATGATTATTACTCATTCACCTAAATCAACAGAATATTAGAATGACAAGTAATCCTAGTGTATAGAATTGAATTAAATCGTGAGGACCATTGCATGCAAGTGTAATTCTGCTTTCTCGTGAGACGTTCATGTGATTGAAATGTGAAAGAGTTGGCGATTATTAATTATTAAAGTTTCAATGTTTAAACCAAAAAGGAATTAAAGGGTCTCGCTCCCGACTCCCTCTCGTGACCCTCTCTCTCTCTCTCGACTTCCAACAATAGGTTTTCTCTCTCACCGGCCGGGCCTTTGTCGACAACGAACCCTTATCCCAAACCTCAACAATGATAGAGAAGCAGAGTGGAGTCTAAAGAACCAAGAGTTGGTAAGCGCCGGAGAAAGTTGGAGTCGTATTTTCAGATCGGATCAGAGACGCACAACAACAAGCTTCTATCTTCACCAACGCTGGCCCTCCTCTGTTCTTTGTCTTCACCGTTACTCCAGTAGTGGCATCCTTCTGATTTTGTATTTGACTGTGGTCATCTCTCGCCTCAAGGACAAGTTTTTGCTCTCCCTCTCCAGATCTGTCTTGAGGCGGTAGGAGCTACTGTTACAATGTCTCTGAGAGGGCATCCGTACTTTTCTATTGCTTTTGTGGTTTTATGTTGATGTGTTTCTACTGTTTTTGTGGTACGGTTTTGGATATTAGTAGTGGTGTTTTTTGTTTTGGTTTGGATTCACGATTTTGGAGAAAGGGTTTTATCAATAATCGATGTTGCTGTAAGCTTTACCTATTAGAGACAAAGTTTGTTCGATGGTGGCAAATCCAAAAAGTTAGTGTTAGCCAAAATTTGTTTGGTAGGTGGTTGACGTCACCAAATTTACTTTAATGGAGGAGCAAAAGTTTTCTTTAGGACATCATTTATCTTCTTTCTTTTGAGGTTGGGTTTTCTCTCTGCCCTTTACTCCAAGACAGGGCAATTATATAGTTGATCAATTTACAGCTTATGCTTATAAGAAGATAGCATTATAGGGTAGGTTTTGCAAGCAACACTTTCTTTTATGTCATTTCTAACATTGGATGTCCAGGAAACCGGTGCAATTACTAATGTTACTTTTATTCTCACCTTTTCAGTGGTGATTAGTTTTCCTTACATATTTCGCTTATTTTTGTTGTATTTGTTAGTCTTCTTATTCCCCCCCCCCCCCTTTTTTTTTTTTGGTATAGTGTAATAATCATGTTTTGATGTAACTTTTGATATAAGTATCAATATAAACATCGGAAAGGGGGCAAAAAAAAAAAGCCAGAAAGGGAATAAATTTGGAATATTCTCATTTGAAGTTTTTAAAATCTTTGGCGCCGAAGGAAGCCGTAGTTTTGACTTTAAAAAAACAAATGAAAGAACAGAGGAACACAATATCTTTATATCTTCATGTTTACAGTTAGATCCATTAACGGCCCAATTCATGTGCTTCAGCCCACAGTTTTTGGCCCACTGAATTTTATAGTTACCTGGGAAACTAGCCATAAGGTTAAACAAATACTAACTTTTTACAAACGATGTTGGATCTGACAAAATGGTTAGTCCCTCACGTATCTATATTTAGTACATTAACCGACACTATTAGTAGTACAGTGGTATTGGGATTTATTTCCCCTCCTCCCGGTTCTGGGTTCGATCCCCTCCTCTCCTATCAGTGTATCAAAAAAAAAAATAGTACATTATAATACCTCATGATTGCATATAAAGTTTTGAGCAAAAAAATATGATTGCATATAAAGTGGAAGGTGAGATATAAGTTGCTTATAAATTAAGGTTGAATTTCAAAAGTTAAGTTGCAAATTACTCCCTATGGTTTTAATTATATAGCATCAATTAACAAATATTTTTAGTCATTTTTATAAGACAATTATTAGTTTCTAAGAAGCATTAAATAATTTTTTCATGTATACCAAGTGGGAGATAATGATAATTAATATGATATTATAGTTTCATGTATAGCAAGTGGGAGATAATGATAATTAATATGATATTATAGTTTAGTGTAATTAATAAGGGTAATATTGTAAATCACTTAAATTTTAAGACTAATTTAATGCTCTTACTCTTTTTTATCTGTTTGTGAGAATTGTTTATTAGTACTCCCTCTGGTCCTTATTATAAAACATCAACTTTCAATTGTATTTGATTCTTTTTATAAGGAACTTACTTGTTTCCAAAATGCATTAATTATTTTTTTTCCTTGTATGCCTATAATTAATAAGGGTAGTGGGTGATAATAAAATTAATAAAATATTAGAGTTTAATACAATTAGTAGAGGTAATATTAGAAGTTACTTAAATTGTAGAACAACTTTTTTGACTTTAACTGTTTTTATTGGTTTGTGAAAATTATTAGTTTGTACCTTATAATAAGGATCAGAGAGAGTATAATATTAGCGTTTAGTGCAATTAGTAGAAATAAGAACCTGAGGGAGTACTAAATTTGTAAATAATTTAAAGTCTCAAACAATTGATCCGGATTTGTTTTATTTTTTTATATTCCCAATTAAAAATTGAAACACTACTTACAAATTATTCATAAATTACTATTGAATATTAGAAGCAAAGTTGAAAATTAATTACTAGATTTAGACTATTGATGAAATAAATTTTTCAATCTTCACATGCTGCGGACCAAATCTTCCCCATGAATACCCAAAACATGTCACTAGGCTATAAAGTAATAATTTAAGTAACATATATGTTTCTTGTCATGATCATATGGTTGCTCGCACTTATGACCTCAATATTGGTTGAATTTGCAATTTGTGCAATTGCACTTGAGGAAATAATATTAAATTAAATTTAAAATAAGTAACACAATAAAGTTTAAAATTGAATTGTTTTTATAATATTTTTTGTAAGAAAAAATTTAAAGTCTACAAGATAGTTAAATGTTATGGAAGGAACTATGTATAACTGAGAAAGCTACTTCACATTAGGAGACTATAGCGTACTCATATCCAAAGTAGGTACTAACACCAAATATAGTAGTATAAAAGTTAGACATGAGAGATTTATTAGTCCGTTTGAGGAAAAATGGTAAAAGTGTTTTTTTAGAATAGATTATATAAAAAAAATGATTTTGATAAAATGATAATGTTTAGATATTATTATTTGAATAGTTTTTTTGTGGTTAAATTTACCAAAAAAAAAGACATTAACTTTTTCTATAATTGTATATAAAGGATAAGATTGTATTTTAAATATTTTTAATATTAAATGGCATAATAAATACTAAAAATTACATAAATTTGTGTACAAAATTAAATTTGTACATTTGTAAATTATGTAACATAACTAAAATAGGATCAAACATATATGTACTAATAAATTGTATAGACAAAATCCTTTATAAATAGTAATTATATAAAACAATATCTTTGATATTAATATACATTATTTATTCAATAGTTAAATGTTTGATGACTAACAAATGGAGCCTTAAACATATAAGGGTGATGTTTTATTTTAAAACAGAGAAAATTTAACCTAGGTATTTATAAACCTCGTGCTTTTTCCATAATAAAAGAAAATATCCATATCCATATAATATAAAAACAAAACAGTCCACTACAAAACACCTTGTTCATGATAGGAATACAATTACATTTCAAATATTCTAAATATTGGGAACACATTAGTGTGATTCCGAGGAAGAGAAAAAATAGTAAAAAAGTCTCAAACCCCAATCCTCTAACAAAAAAGCCTTTGGAAATCCTTTGATATTAATTACGGAATTCCAATATAAAAAAATCTCGTTGTTAAAATGGTTTTTCATGTTGTAAAAATGGCTTTTTCTTGTTTTTAAAATTTCCCTATGAAAATATTATTATCAAAATGACTTTTTCTGTTACTAAAAAGTTTTCAGGTTTTTAAAATTCTACACGCTGGAGGAATTTGACAACAAGAAAAGATATTTTGATAACATGAAAAGCCATTTTGACAACAATATTTTCATAGAGAAATTTCAACAACAAAAAATGTTATTTTGAGAACATGAAAACTACTTTGACAATGAAATTTTTTTATATTAAAATTCCGTAATTAATATCCAAAAAACCCTTTTTAATGGAGGATTTTTTTGACATGACTGATATTTTCCCCTAAATAATAGAGTACGATCAATGGGCGGAAGATTGGTGATCATGGTTGGTCGGCACCGATTTTCTTCAGAGATTGACTTCCACGCGTCAACAACCCTGAACAATTAAGCCAACTGATTCTGTATAGGGCAGCCCACTGACTCGCAAAAAGGGGGCGCTCGCACCTGAACCTGCCCCCAGGTTGCTTCTAACCCCAACTGTACGACCTTGATTTAAGGTTCCAAGCTCTCAAAGGGAACTGTACGACCTTGATTTAAGGTTCCAAGCTCTCAAAGGGTACAGGATCACAATCTATATAGAAGTTAGTTAGAAACTTTATTTTGGTGTCAAATATAATACTTCCTCGATATTAATTATAAGAATTAGTTAATTTTTTAGGAGAAATTAAGAAAGTTAATTAAATTATTTTAGAGTAGTTTTATTTTATTTTTTTTTAAATTAATTAGTTTAGCTAATAAACTAATATATAATTATCTAAAGATCCATAATATATGAAATGATTAAATAACCTATTTAACTTCTATAATGTTTTTTTAAAAAAAGTCAAGTAGATTTTATAATTAGAACTGAAGGTAGCACATGAATCTCCTTTAGAGAGAAAAATATAAATTTAAGAGACTAAATAAATTAAGATATTACATTTAAGACTAAAGTACGTAAATACATCCGTTAGCTTTTATATACTATTTTTGGTCTTACATTATAAACTAGGTCTAGACATGAGGTAACATTTGCAATTATTAGGTGGAAAATTTGTTGAGAAATCTCTAGGAGGATTTTAACCACGGAAAATGACGAGATGATGTTCAAGGAGTTTTTAAGATTACATATTATTAATTATAATTAAGAATAATATATCTTCGTAGTTAGTCTTAATTATATACATAATATACGTTTGTTAAATTGAACAAGAAAAAGTAGATTTTAAATTACTAGAAATATTAATAACAATGGCTTCTTTTTCCAACAATAACAAGAGCTTGTTATATACTGCCTCTAGTCCTAATTATAGAAACATTTTTGTAATGTAATTTACACTATAAAAGTATTTTTATAATTAGGATCGGATGGAGTAATAAATTAAGTTTAAAAAATTTGCATTTCAGCAATAAAAAATAAATTTAAATACTAAAAACAATAAAAGATGATCAAGCATTGAAAAACATAAAAAAGGAGTATCATTAATGAATAGAAAGACAGCACTTCCTGGCTAAAAATACATACGGTACTTATTGAACCCCCAAAAAAAAATACTCTATTACTTAAAGAAAATAATATGTGAATTTCAAAATCTAAAATCAATTTATTCCTCCTAAACTGAATTGTTAACTGCTATATTCTTATAATTAATTTCTAAACTTTTATAGGTAATAAGAATTATTTGGGATTTTGAAGTCCAAGCGATATTTTATTCTCCTTCTCCATATAGTTTAATTTCAAAATATAAATAGTGGAAAAAATTGAAAATATTAAAAAATACCTCTGAAAAGATTAATAAAAAATTAATAAACCTTCCTAATGTTTCTACAGTTCTATTTCGACAGTCATGACACACAGCTGCATCCATCCATAGGAATCATTAAAGCGTGTCGGTGCTGTCTAGGAATTGAGAAATAAACTTCGACCAAAAAATAAAAAAGCTCTCCCAACGGTCACAAACCACTTTTACTCCAATCTATATAATGCCTCCGACATTCCCAACCTTCTAGTCAAAACACAAATCGCAAACATTTCAAGCATTCCCTTCTTCTTCTCCATTAGAACCAGAAAAAGAAAACATGAGCGTAGAAATTCTCGACGGCGCGACGATAGTGAACTTCGTGGAAGACGAAGAAGCGTTTGACATATCAGTGAGTGATCTGTTCGGCCAACTTGATGAGGACAAGGACGGTCTTTTATCTTATGGTGAGATGCTGAACGAGTTGAAGAGGCTTAGGGTTTTCGAGACTCACTTCGGGATCGACGTGAAGACCGAAGAGGAGGAGGCAGCCCGAGTTTACGACTCGCTGTTCGTGCTGTTCGATCATGACTTGAATGGACGAGTTGATTTGAGAGAGTTTAAAGAGGAGACGAAGAAGATGATGATTGCTATGGCTAATGGTATTGGCTTTGTTCCTCTTCAGATGGTTCTTGAACCTGATAGTCTCCTCTTGAAGGCTGTTCAGAGAGAATCCATGCTTCCACTTGCTGCATAATTAATCATTATTATGATCCTTTACTATGGTTACATTTATGTTGTTGGATCAGTTTTTGGAGTTACTCTTTAGGTTTTAATATATCTTTTTACTTCTTTTGTCATTTTTATCATTTTCAATATCCGCTAATGTATTGTGATTTTGTTTGTGACTATGATGTATGTTGTCACATTCAATTTTGGTTCCAATTTTCAATTGAAAAATTTGATATGCAAGTCCCTATGTATAATTTCACTTTATTTTTAATTACATTCTTATAGCTTTCCCCTCTTTTTTATTAGGCTTTTGTAGTTTCTTCAATTATTTGTATTGATCCCTGTATATATAGTTATAATTTGTTAATTTGCAAAACAAATTAAATGTGTTAGTAGCTGATGGCATGGCTTTTCACTCAGCATATACCTGGATTAATTTTTCCATATGAATTTAGATAGGTTAAGATCAACAAATTACAGTTTATATGTATAGATGTAAGAATTGAAGATGAACATGAATATAATTTTTTCTTTAAAAAAATTCATTGACAATAAATAAATTTTGTCATAATTTTATTTTATTTTTTACAAAAATCTCTTGTTAAGCTTTTATTCCAATACTAGACTACTATAGCAATAAACTCAATTGATTAATTAACATATTATGATTGTAGGACTAGTTCCTATCGTTAAAGGAATTGTAAGGAGCGAATAAAAAAAAATATAAGAATGATTTATGGTATAAAAAAATCATGTAATCTTTCATTTTAATAGTCATTCTTAATCAATCCACTTTATTGCTCTGGTCTAATGTATTTTAGGAAGGTCAAATTTATATTTATCCACAATAATTATGAATAATCTTGGTACCTAAAATTAAACATGGGTGTATGTTTGTGTACGAATTATTCGTTTTTGAACCTCATTTCTTTTAATCTAGGAAAAATCCCATATAAAGACAGTTGAATACTTATGTAAATTCTAATTTGGATTGCTGAACTCAACAAATTATTAATTAGATTATGTGACACAACTAGGGATTTAGAATTTGGGACAAATTACCTTTATATTGCTTAATTATTAAAAAAAAAAAAGAAGCAAAATTGGAGATAGAACATTATTGATTATACGTTAAGTAAGAACCTAACAACAAAAAATTTATTGGAGGTTTCGACATTGTTAGAAAATCGACAAATAAGACTACAATAAGTTGGTTCTAATGTTAAATCCTCGATTTATAACTACTGGTCCCAATAACGCGAATATTATCCCAAATACTTGAATGTTAAATCTGATGAGCCAACAATCCTCACATAAGAGAATGTCTTAAATCTCGACAAGTAATCCATCAGAAGTTGTCAAGACTTCATGGGGTTAAATCTCACAATCAAATGAATATAAGTGCAATGATTTGTTTCTGAGATTGCGTAGGTGGAGGAGAAGAGGAGGTCGGTGACTAGAGCGTTGAAGGTGATCCGAAATATAATTAAGAATGATCCTCCAAAAGATTTTTCCAATTTATTCCAAAAGATTGTTGTTCATTTGTATTTGAACCAATAGATGGTTTGGTTTTGTTGGGGTTAGCAGGTCGCTTCTGTGATTGTTGGGATTTAGATTCTTGTTGATGTTCTTCTGTTATGATCGCCATTACTCGACCCTGAAGTGAAGCCTATACTAAACTTAAGCGAAAAATTCTTTATCTTTGAGCTTCCAAGGCTAGTGTAACAGCCCGAAAAAAAAATATTATTATAAGGGAATGGACCGGTGGTTTTACCAAAAGGCCCTTGTAGAATAAAGTTCAAAAAAAAAAAAGAAAAATGGGTTAAATAAGGAAATGGGGGAATCAGTTTTTAAATTCTTTTCCTTTTCTTATATCCATTCGGGTGTTTGCAAGCAGAGGTGAGGGTCAGAAGCTTCGCGAGAAATTGGGATCAACCCTAGCCTTGGTGTCCGATCTCGTCCGTCGTTCTCTTGGGTTCGACGCCGCCGTTGTTCAGCTGGTCACCGCCGGTGTCTTCTTTCCGGTTCAAGACTTGCTGTTTCTATCACTCGTTTTTTTTTCTGTTCTGTTCTGCGTGCTGGGTCGTGATTCTCGGTGGTTTGTTTTCCTTCTCGGTGCTGTTCGACTCTAGGGTTGCAGGTATCCTTCATCTCTGCTGGGTGGCTCTTGGAATCGGTTAGTCTGGTGGCTGTTTGGGTGGCTGTGGATGTGAGGAGGAAGGGACCGCTAGGTTAGTTCTGTTCGGTTTCTTGTCTGCGTTATTATATTTTCTTGGGTTCCTTTCTTCCTTGCCGTGGGATATGTAGGACCGAATTCATGGGCTGGTGGGTGTATTCGAGGTTTTGGCGTGTATATTTCATATGTGTGGGTTCAGGGTGGACTATTCGTGTAGGCCGAAATGGTGATTTGTGGTTTAGCTATTTTTGGCTGTGAATCATGTGTAGTAGGTATATATATGCGTATAAGGAAATCAATGTGGTTCCTTTGCTTGTGTATGTGGTCTGTATGATTGAAACCATGGGTTTTGGTAAATGACGTTAGAGATTTCATAAGTGTATGATGAAGGTGTTAACTAGTATCTTTGCTGGGTGATAGGAGGAGGTGGAGTGAATCGTTTGGAAAACGGTGAATTGGAGAAGGGTGTGTAGCATAAATCTTAAGGTGAGTGAATAACGTCCCATTACATTTTTATAAACAACATCTTTACTTCTTGTCATATTTTTATGTTAATCATATATTACAAAGCATGGTTTTGAAAAAAAAAGGGAAGTTTATCATGTTGGTTGCATTTTGTTGTCAGGACCACATGAGGAAAGATTGATGATATTGTTGGTTTTTAGTTGTTTCCTTCTAATATTTCTTAGCCTATTTCATGACTTTGCACTTGGTTGGGAAAAGAGTTTTGAGACATGATTTCATAAACTTCTTGATGAACTGATCCTGTAAGTTTGAAGTTGTTCTATGTGAGTTTTGGAATTGGAAAAAGGTATTGGTGATCTATTGAGACTCAAGAAAAGCTTTGACATGTTGTTTTGCAAAAGTTCATGCTGGGGAAAATTGATTATGAAATTGAGACAGAATTGTTATTGTCTTGAAAGCAAAGCTCTTATGATTTTGATGAAGTGACCCCAGGCATGTTGTAAATGTTTTTGAGAGGGCCGAATACAGAACGCTGGTTACTAACAGCAGTACTGTTAGTCCTTGGTGCACCATGGTTAACCTCGAGCTCGCTTGATATTCATGGGACTTGTTCTCATGCTTGTTTCATGGACTGTGTGTCCATGCTTGTTTCATGAACTGTGTGTTCATGCTTGTTTTGTGGCTTCGCCGCGCTTGGTTACTTACCCTCGTGGATTGTGTGTCCACGCTTGTTTTCGTGGCTTCGCCGCGCTTGGTTACTTACCCTCGTGGATTGTGTGTCCACGCTTGTTTTCGTGGCTTTGCCGCGCTTGGTTATTTACCCTCGTGGACTATGTGTCCACGCTTGTTATTCGTTCTGTACAGGTCCTACGATTGATCCGGTTTTAAGAACTGTTGTTTGAACCTGGATTTTGGCAAACGAGATGTTGATTTCATATTTTAAAGTACTTGATTTTATGAACCAGTTCATAATTCAAATTACTTGATTTATTGGTTTTTGCACATAATTTTGCTTTCAATTATGTTCGCATGATTTGAGAACTGTATCTCATTGTTGAATTGATTTTACCGAAGGATAAAAGTTACTTTCTACTGTTTATTTCTGTGTTTACTTATTTTTATATATGGGACGTTATTCACCGGAAAATTTGCTTGGTTCAGATAATACTGCTGACGTTGGGCCTGCGGCCGATCTGTGAAATGCTTCTTGGAATCTGAAGTTGCTGGTTCATTCCTTTTGTAGAGCCACTATGTGATGTAAATATTTTTGTGCATTTGAACTGTTGTTCAGGATAGATGCTCCACGTAGACCTTAGGCAGGATCCCTGACCTTGTTTTCGGTTCAAAGTATGTATTCAAATATGTATGAAGGGAGCGGAGCTCCAATCACTGTTTGGATCAGTTATTTCGGTATTATGGTACGATATGTTTCATTCTGGTAGTATCTGCGTCATTGAGAATATGGCAGGTGGCAGGCTTGTTCAAGGTTCTACGGTCTAGGGAGGGGTAGTTTCCCTCATTTTCCGTATCGGTCACACTTCCGGTTTTTGGAGCGTGACATTTTGGTATCAGAGCTTAGGTTCTTCCTATGGTTACGTGGAGCGGGGATTCTTCAATGGGGTGTCAGTTATCATTATGAACCCGAGCATAATCATAATCGAGACATCATTGAAGACCCTTGTTTAGGAGGCTGTGGTAGTATTGTTAATTTGTCGTTTGCTGTTTTGCTTTGTCATTTACTGTTTGGTTGATGCATCATGCATACCTTGTGAATTAATATGTGGTATGATTCTTTGTAGTAAATGCCGCCAAGACGCCAAATAGCCGGTAGAGGTTCCAATGAAGGCGGGACTCCGAGTAGGATTTCTGGCTAGCCGAACGAATCGCCCCCTAGAAATCGTGGGCGAGGTCGCAGAGGAGGTAGGGCCAGGGGAGGTCGGCCCCTGAGGCCGGTTCGTGAGACTCTATCTGAGGTGGAGCAATCCACTCAACGTTCTACCGGAATTTCTACCTCACCCAGCCGTGAGACGCATGAAGGAACTCGTAGTGCAACAGCAGAGGAAACCGTTGCAGTTAAATTGACGGAGTTTACCAAGCTAAATCCGCCAACCTTTTCAGGGACGAAAGCTCAGGAAGATCCTCTTGAGTTTCTGGAAGGCATTGAAAAGAGGTGCCGTGCCTTGAGGTGCCCTGATGTTCAGTATGTTGAGTTTGCTGTGTTCCAATTGACAGGGATAGCTAGCACCTGGAGTAAAACTGTACCTGGTCTGAAAGAAACTAGAGTGCCCTCATTGTCATGGGAGGAATTTAAGGATGTGTTCCTCAAGCGATATCTTCCACAGAGCACTAAAGACTCCAAGGTTGAAGAATTCCTTCTGCTAAGATGTATCGAAGAGATGTCTGTGACCGAGTATGATAAGAGGTTTACCGAGCTCTCTCCGTTCGCATCGCATTTGGTCTCTGAGGAGAAAGATAGAATTTCCAGGTTCATTCATGGGCTGCCCACTTATATACATGATTCTGTGCTTCCTATGTTGAACCTTTTTACCACATACGCTGAGGTGGTTGGCTGTGCATTAAGAATTGAGCGGAGACACAATGAGGACAAAGCGGCTGATAAGAAGTGTAAGAGGGAGGAAAGCGGAAAGTTCCAAGGGTCTTACAAAGCTAATCGTTCTCAGGGCCAGCCTTAAAGTTATGTTGTTCAGACAACCTCTAGACCACATGGTTCACCAGTGGGTGCTCCGTTTGCCAAACCTAAATTTGGCAATGTTAGACCTCAGTCTCACCCGGTTGCAAGCCAGCCTAGTTATTCAAGAACCTCTTGTGCAGTTTGTGGGAATTTCCATTCTGGGCCATGTCGTAAGGCCTCCGGCGCTTGCTATGAGTGTGGGCAGACAGGTCATCTGAGAAGGAATTGCCCGCTTATGCAATCAGCATCTAGTTTTGGGTCTGTACGAGCTCCTCCTTGTCCGGTTCCATCTGTAGCCCCATCGGAGAGAGCAGCTTCTGCTTCTACTGGCAGGGGTATGTCGGGGAAGTCAACAGGGAAGCGAGGTCAGTCCTCTTCTGGGCCAGGTCAGGCAAGGGTGTATGCTATGACGTGACAAGATGCTCGGGCCTCTAATGCTGTGGTGATAGGTACCATTATTGTATGTTGTCAGAAAGCTTATGCTCTGTTTGACCCTGGAGCAACTCATTCTTATGTTTCTAAATATTTTTGTGTGAGGTTGGGTAAGGAACCCACCAATCTTGATGACTCTTTTTTGGTCGCTACCCCAGTGGGGGAATCCTTGTTAGTTACGCAGGTGTATAAATCTTGTGTGGTGTCCCTTGAGGGTAGAGAAACCCTTGTTGATTTGATGATTCTTGATATGCTTGATTTCGACGTGATCTTAGGGATGGATTGGTTGGCCTCTTGTTATGCCACCGTCGACTGCCATTTGAAATTAGTGAGGTTCCAAATTCCTGATGACACTCCTTTTGTGTTGCAAGGCAGTGTGGTGGATAGACCAAATAATTTGATTTCTGCGTTAAGAGCACAATAGTTATTGACGAAGGGTTGCCAGGGATTTTTAGCTTTGGTAAGAGATGTTGACAAACTTCATGGTAGCCTTGAGCAAATTCCAATTGTTCGAGAATTTCCTGATGTTTTTCCAGAAGAACTACCGGGTGTACCTCCGGATAGGGAGATTGAATTTATCATTGATGTGATTCCTGGTACCCAACCGATTTCGATTCTGCCTTATAGAATGGCGCCTTCGGAGTTGAAAGAATTAAAGACTCAATTACAGGAGTTGCTGGACAAAGGGTTTATTCGGCCCAGTATTTCCCCTTGGGGTGCCCCAGTGCTCTTTGTGAAAAAGAAGGATGGGTCGTTGAGACTTTGTATCGATTATCGGCAGCTTAACAAGGTGACTATAAAGAACAGGTATCCTTTGCCTCGTATTGATGACCTTTTTGATCAGTTGCAAGGAGCTCAGTGTTTCTCAAAGATAGACTTGCGTTCGGGCTATCACCAATTAAAAGTCAGGAAGGAGGATATTCCAAAGACAGCATTTAGAACTCGGTATGGTCATTATGAATTCGTGGTAATGTCCTTTGGTTTGACGAATGCTCCTGCTGCATTCATGGACTTGATGAATCGGGTGTTTAAACCTTTTCTCGACAAATTTGTAATTGTGTTTATTGATGACATTCTGGTGTATTCTAAAAGCTTAAAGGAGCATGAGCATCATTTGCGGTTGGTGTTGCAAAGATTGAGGGAACAACAGCTTTATGCCAAGCTTTCCAAATGTGAATTCTGGCTTGATAAAGTTACCTTCTTGGGCCACGTCGTTTCTAGAGACGGCATTCAAGTGGATTCAAGTAAAGTGGAAACAATAAAGAATTGGCCACGTCCCACTACAGTCACGGAGATTCGTAGTTTCTTGGGCTTGGCAGGGTACTATCGATGCTTTGTTAAAGACTTTTCAAGAATAGCTGCTCCGTTATCAAGGCTAACTCAAAAGAATGTGAAATTTGTTTGGGGTGATGAATGCGAGGGGAGTTTTCTAAAGTTGAAGGAATGTTTGACTTCTGCTCCAGTCCTAAGTTTGCCGGCAGAGGCCGGAGGGTATGCAGTCTATTGTGATGCTACTCGCGTTGGATTGGGATGTGTTTTGATGCAGAGTGGCCGAGTGATTGCTTATGCCTCTAGGAAACTCAAGAAGCATAAGCAAAACTATCCGACTCATGATTTGGAAATGGCAGCAGTTGTCTTTGCCTTAAAGATATGGAGACATTATTTGTATGGTGAGACTTGCGAGATCTTTACTAACCATAAAAGTTTAAAATATATTTTTGATCAAAAGGATTTGAACCTCAGGCAACGAAGATGGATGGAACTACTCAAGGATTATGATTGTACGATCTTGTATCACCTAGGGAAAGCCAATGTGGTGGCTGACGCCTTGAGTAGGAAGTCAATAGGTAGCCTAGCTCACATTACGGCGTCGAGAAGACCGCTAATTCAAGAAATTCACAAGCTTGAACAGGAAGGCATGAAGTTCGAAATATCTGAGGGGAGGAAATTCTTAGCGCACCTTCAAGCCTCTTCTTCCTTGATTGAGGATATCAAGGGTGCTCAACTATCAGATCCACAATTTTGTAAGTTGATGAAGGCGGTCAAAGGAGGGAGTACTACCGAGTTCATGATTGGTGAGGAAGGTGTGTTGAGATGTGGTGGTAGGATTTGCGTACCTAAAGTGAAGAACTTAAGGAGGCAGATCTTGGAAGAAGCTCATCGTTCTACATACACTGTTCACCCTGGGGCTACTAAAATGTATCAGGATTTGAGACAGTTGTATTGGTGGAATGGTATGAAGAAGGATGTGGCAGATTTCGTCTCGTGTTGTTTGACTTGTCAACAAGTTAAAGCAGAACATAAGAAGCTAGCAGGACCATTGCAGCGACTGGAAATACCAGAGTGGAAGTGGGAGAATATTACTATGGATTTTGTTACAGGTTTGCCTCCAGCGTCCGGATATGATTCTATTTGGGTCATCGTGGACAGGTTGACTAAATCAGCTCATTTCCTTCCAGTTAAGTCAAATTATAAGGTTTCCCGATACGCAAAAATCTATATGGACCAAATTTTCCGACTGCACGGCGTTCCGTTATCAATAATCTCTGATAAAGGACCTCAATTCACCTCTCGGTTCTGGCAGGCGTTTCATGAAGCTTTGGGCACTCAAGTGGATCTTAGCACTGCCTTTCATCCGCAAACAGACGGTCAGTCGGAAAGGACAATTCAAATACTTGAAGATATGTTGAGATCTTGTGTCTTAGATTTTGGTGGAAGCTGGAGCGAGTATCTACCATTAGTGGAGTTTGCCTATAACAACAGTTATCAAGCAAGTATTCAGATGGCCCCGTTCGAAGCATTATATGGTAGGCAATGTAGATCTCCTATTGGGTGGTTTGAAGTTGGTGATCCGAGGACTTTGGGACCGGATTACGTTCAAAATGCTAAAGAGAAGGTCCAAGTGATCAAACAAAGGTTGGTGACAGCTCAAAGTCGGTAGAAGTCTTACATGGACAATCGCCGCAGGGAATTAGAATTTATGGTTGGAGATAAGGTGTTCTTGAAAGTGTCTCCTATGAAAGGGGTTATGAGGTTCGGGAAGAAAGGCAAACTAAGCCCAAGGTATGTTGGCCCTTTCGAGGTGCTGGACAGAGTGGGCCCGGTAGCATATCGTTTAGCCTTACCTCCGGAGTTGTCTGGTGTTCATCCTGTGTTTCATGTGTCAATGCTTCGAAAGTATGTATTTGACCCCTCTCACGTTATTGAGTATCAAAAGGTTCCCGTAAGTGATGATTTGTCGTATGAAGAGGATCCTATAGCTATTCTTGACAGACAAGTAAAGAAATTAAGGTCAAAGGAAATTGCATCAGTGAAAGTGTTATGGCGCAATCATTCGCAAGAGGAAGCTACATGGGAAGTTGAGGAAGAGATGCGAGCCAAGTATCCACACCTATTCCGAGGTTGAGGTAAGAATGTAATTTAATTCGGAGGACCGAATTTCTTAAGGGGGGAGAATGTAACAGCCCGAAAAAAATATATATATTATTATAAGGGAATGGACCGGTGGTTTTACCAAAAGGCCCTTGTAGAATAAAGTTCAAAAAAGAAAAAGAAAAATGGGTTAAATAAGGAAATGGGGGAATCAGTTTTTAAATTCTTTTCCTTTTCTTATATCCGTTCGGGTGTTTGCAAGCAGAGGTGAGGGTCAGAAGCTTCGCGAGAAATTGGGATCAACCCTAGCCTTGGTGTCCGATCTCGTCTGTCGTTCTCTTGGGTTCGACGCCGCCGTTGTTCAGCTGGTCACCGCCGGTGTCTTCTTTCCGGTTCAAGACTTGCTGTTTCTATCACTCGTTTTTTTTTCTGTTCTGTTCTGCGTGCTGGGTCGTGATTCTCGGTGGTTTGTTTTCCTTCTCGGTGCTGTTCAACTCTAGGGTTGCAGGTATCCTTCATCTCTGCTGGGTGGCTCTTGGAATCGGTTAGTCCGGTGGCTGTTTGGGTGGCTGTGGATGTGAGGAGGAAGGGACCGCTAGGTTAGTTCTGTTCGGTTTCTTGTCTGCGTTATTATATTTTCTTGGGTTCCTTTCTTCCTTGCCGTGGGATGTGTAGGACCGAATTCATGGGCTGGTGGGTGTATTCGAGGTTTTGGCGTGTATATTTCATATGTGTGGGTTCAGGGTGGACTATTCGTGTAGGCCGAAATGGTGATTTGTGGTTTAGCTATTTTTGGCTGTGAATCATGTGTAGTAGGTATATATATGCGTATAAGGAAATCAATGTGGTTCCTCTGCTTGTGTATGTGGTCTGTATGATTGAAACCATGGGTTTTGGTAAATGACGTTAGAGATTTCATAAGTGTATGATGAAGGTGTTAACTAGTATCTTTGCTGGGTGATAGGAGGAGGTGGAGTGAATCGTTTGGAAACTGGTGAATTGGAGAAGGGTGTGTAGCATAAATCTTAAGGTGAGTGAATAACGTCCCATTACATTTTTATAAACAACATCTTTACTTCTTGTCATATTTTAATGTTAATCATATATTACAAAGCATGGTTTTGAAAAAAAAAGGGAAGTTTATCATGTTGGTTGCATTTTGTTGTCAGGACCACATGAGGAAAGATTGATGATATTGTTGGTTTTTAGTTGTTTCCTTCTAATATTTCTTAGCCTATTTCATGACTTTGCACTTGGTTGGGAAAAGAGTTTTGAGACATGATTTCATAAACTTCTTGATGAACTGATCCTGTAAGTTTGAAGTTGTTCTATGTGAGTTTTGGAATTGGAAAAAGGTATTGGTGATCTATTGAGACTCAAGAAAAGCTTTGACATGTTGTTTTGCAAAAGTTCATGCTGGGGAAAATTGATTATGAAATTGAGACAAAATTGTTATTGTCTTGAAAGCAAAGCTCTTATGATTTTGATGAAGTGACCCCAGGCATGTTGTAAATGTTTTTGAGAGGGCCAAATACAGAACGCTGGTTACTAACAACAGTACTGTTAGTCCTTGGTGCACCATGGTTAACCTTGAGCTCGCTTGATATTCATGGGACTTGTTCTCATGCTTGTTTCATGGACTGTGTGTCCATGCTTGTTTCATGAACTGTGTGTTCATGCTTGTTTCGTGGCTTCGCCGCGCTTGGTTACTTACCCTCGTGGATTGTGTGTCCACGCTTGTTTTCGTGGCTTTGCCGCGCTTGGTTACTTACCCTCGTGGATTGTGTGTCCACGCTTGTTTTCGTGGCTTTGCCGCGCTTGGTTATTTACCCTCGTGGACTATGTGTCCACGCTTGTTATTCGTTCTGTACAGGTCCTACGATTGATCCGGTTTTAAGAACTGTTGTTTGAACCTGGATTTTGGCAAACGAGATGTTGATTTCATATTTTAAAGTACTTGATTTTATGAACCAGTTCATAATTCAAATTACTTGATTTATTGGTTTTTGCACATAATTTTGCTTTCAATTATGTTCGCATGATTTGAGAACTGTATCTCATTGTTGAATTGATTTTACCGAAGGATAAAAGTTACTTTCTACTGTTTATTTCTGTGTTTACTTATTTTTATATATGGGACGTTATTCACCGGAAAATTTGCTTGGTTCAGATAATACTGCTGACGTTGGGCCTGCGGCCGATCTATGAAATGCTTCTTGGAATCTGAAGTTGCTGGTTCATTCCTTTTGTAGAGCCTCTATGTGATGTAAATATTTTTGTGCATTTGAACTGTTGTTTAGGATAGATGCTCCACGTAGACCTTAGGCAGGATCCCTGACCTTGTTTTCGGTTCAAAGTATGTATTCAAATATGTATGAAGGGAGCGGAGCTCCAATCACTGTTTGGATCAGTTATTTCGGTATTATGGTACGATATGTTTCATTCTGGTAGTATCTGCGTCATTGAGAATATGGCAGGTGGCAGGCTTGTTCAAGGTTCTACGGTCTAGGGAGGGGTAGTTTCCCTCATTTTCTGTATCGGTCACACTTCCGATTTTTGGGGCGTGACAGCTAGATCCACGCAGGCACTAGAATCCAGACCCCATGACACAGCAACTTTAACAGCCATATTTATGGCATCGTTCATGCTGGGAACACAAGAGTGAGAGCGATTTTCCTTTCCTTTTTTCCTTTAGATCATGGGTTAGGGTTAGTATTAGAAAATAGCCAACATTTAAATATTCTACATTGGGTCATTTACCCAATTTAAGACTTGTTGAGTTTACCAACCTTATATAGGATTTTTCTATTTCAACTGTCTTTATGTGGGATTCTCCCTTTAATCTAACTTGTTCAGATATAAATATTATGATTTGGATTAGCTGGCTTAATCTCAATGTTTCAAATTGATAACTATTGAAGTCTACAAAAAGAAAATTGTAAGTAATAATTAAATATAATTCAATACTAGTTATATACTTGGATTAATTGTCCACTTTTCTTGTTCATGACTTAATGTGAAACCAAAGCATAAGGATTCATAAGTTATCTTGTGATAACTGGTCTATAATAAAAGATTTAGTTTATAGTACAAATTACATTATAAATTAGATTTTATATTAAAGATTGGACGTAGTACTTCATAAATTATTCACTAAATAAAATTTATCTCCTGTCCATTTGGTTTGAAGAATTACAAAGAATGTAATAGAATGTTATGTGGAGAATGTAATGGAATGGAAGGATGATGGTGGTAAGCCATCAAAGAATTATGGAATGAAATTTATACCTTTTTAGATTTTTTTTTTAAAAAAAACATGTTGAAATGATAAAAGTAAAAAATGGAGGGTCTAAATGTATGAATGATAATTAATACTCCCCATGGTCCTAATTATAGGATATATTTACCAAATTTTGGAGAGATTAAGAATAACAATCAAATTAATTAGTTAATTATATTTGTTTTTTTCAAAATTTTCTTATTTAAAATGGCATCCATCCTATGGCCTTCACATCCTCACCAAATCCTTCATGGAAAATGCTTATCTCCAAGCAATTTGTGTCTGGAAAAATTTGACACTTCGTGATTTTTTTGTTACTCGAAGGCTTAGCTATAAAGAAACTACACATCTCAACATTTAAAATTCACTCACTCATATCAGTCTGTTTTTTAAATTGCTCAGGTATAACTATAGGGGTTTATTTATTTTTTCATTTTATTTTTTGCGAATTGTGGCGGGGTTATGTCTCATGGTAGTAATATCTATAGGTAATTTACAACATAGTTTTGTTTATAAGACATTTTCAATATTATCATTGGGATTAATCAGAGATTTGAAATTCATTAACTTTATTTACAAAATCAAAAAAAGTTTTAAATTTTATCATCATTTAAATTCGTAAAAAGGGAACCAATATTAAATAATGATAATATGAAAGAGATACAGTAATTACTCATACGATGTCTTTTTAAAGGGAATAAAATTGGAATATTCTCATTCAAATTTTTTAAAATCTTTGACACCGAAAGAGGAAGCCGTAGTTTTGACCTTCACAAAATGAATTAACTGTGGAACACAATATCTTTATTAGTTTATAGTTAGATCCATTAAAGGCCCAATTCATGCGCTTCAGCCCACAGTTTATGGCCCACTGAATTTCATAGTTACCTGGGAAATTCCTGTAGCAATCTGGTTCTGAATGCTCGGGAATTGTTAGCATTAGATAAGCAGGTTGATATTAGAGTTATTCCTAGAGATTTTAATTATATTACTGATGTTTTAGCTAAGATAGGCATACCTGAGTCTTTTGTTTTGGATGAGTACCCTCCTAACCTTAGAGGTTGGGAGATCGTGAGGCTTATTTGTAATATAGGCTTCTAGCCATCTTTTGTAGCAAAAAAAACAAAACAAAGAAAAAAAGCTCTAGAGTTAAACAAATACGGAGTACTAACTTTTTACAAACTGTGTTGGATCTAGTGAATTATACAAACTATGTTAAACAAATAGAGTTAAACTAGTTCTAACAAAAGAGTTAGTCCCTCACGTAGCCTCTGAATCCATATTAAAAGAGGTGCCTATATCTAGTGAATTATAATATTTTGAACATGATTGCATATAAAGTGGAAGGTGAGATATAAGTTGCTTATAAATTAAGGTTGTTTCAAAAGTTAAGTTGCAAATTACTCCCTCTAGTTTTTAATTATATGGCACAAACTAACTAATTAATATGATATTATAATTTAGTGTAATTAATAAGGATAATATAAATCACTTAAATTTTAGGATTAATTTAATGCTCTTAACCGTTTTTTATTGATTTCTAAAAAAATTTTAATTGATAGATTATAATAAGAATCAGATGGAGTACTAAATTTGTAAATAATTTTTGGGAAATATACTTCTCATGTTGTAGGAGAAATGTATCATCATGTCATAGACACAAAAAGATGTGGGTCCCACCATTTCCGTGCTTGAGTTATATATATATATATATATATATATATAAAAGATGTGGGCCCCACCATTTTATGTGTGTAGAAATCTTCTTCTTCTCATGCAATATGAGAAGTGTAAACCCGTAATTTTTTTGTCAAAAAGTCTCCAACAATTGATCTAGATTTGTTATATTTTTTATATTCCCAATTAAAAATTGAAACAATACTTACAAATTATTCTTAAATTACTATTGAATATAAGAAGCACAAGTTAAAAATTTATATAATTTTTGGTATTTATTATGCCATTTAATATTAAAAATACAATATTATCTCTTATATGCCATTATAACAAAAGTTATATATATGCGGACGTGTACAACATGCTAGTGTGTGTGTATAAATATAATTATTTTAATAGAAAAAGAAGAATAATAAACTTGAAAGCCCAATTCCAAGGAAAAGAATTTGAATATATATTTTCTTGAAACTGTGCCATCGACAATGGATAGCCTTAGAGAGAAGACACCCTCTTTAAGATACAAAATTAAAGTATATTTGCATGTCACGAAAAGCGAAGAAGCTAGAAGACACGAACTCAAAGAAAACACATAAACTATGATGATAACGTATTCTTGTGTATTATAAAAAGCGACAAAGGCCAAATCAAACATCCCAGTTTCATTCTCATTCAGTCTTCACAAAAAATCTCATCCACGAACATTAATGGCACAAAATCGTGTTTATGAAGATTTTCAACCTCTTCATGATTGGGCTCGTGATGAACGAAGTGACACTCTCATTCTTCCTCTTGAAGGTTCATACATTTTTCCCTCTTTAATATATATCTCTCTTAATTAATTACACAAATTTAGATTTGTAAGCATGTTGTACCAAATTTTACTCAAACCAAATTGCCCAGATCAATCATTGTAAATTAAACGAATTTGAGTTCTAATGATTTAATCACACTATAATATTTTTAGGACCATATCATACTTAGTATCATTCTGTTCTCTACTTAAAATGTTTTGTGGATTAAATAAATTGTAGTATATTAATTATTCTCTTTGATTTTCTTCTACCATTTTTAAAGGATTCCATAATGTTTGATTTACCATCTTCATCACTGTCTCCACTTTCCTTCTTCATACTTACATACTCGAAGAATAATCCCAAATGATTTTCTACCATTTTTCTCTTCCATCAATATCTTTAATTTACATTTTACAAGTAATTTGAAATTTGTAATCCTGTTTTAATTCGCCTAATCTGAGACCTATAATCTCTTTTTTTAAAAAAATTAAAAATTAAAAATTTAACGGCTTAATATGATGGTTTAATTCTTTTGACCCCAATGAAGGTGTGTTATCTAATTAGCTTATGAAAAACTATGTAATTAATTTGGATTTATTACTAGCAGGATTTTCAAGAAGCCAATTGAAGGTTCAAATATCGTCAACACGCAAGATTAGGGTGAGTGGTGAACGACAGATAGAAGGCAACAAATGGCGTCGTTTTTTCTTGGAATTCCCAGTCCCACAAGATTCAGATACAAACGACATTGGAGCCAAGTTCGAGAGAGGCACTTTGTACGTCAGGTTTCCCAAGCTCATCACTCCGGTCGTTATGCCTCCTCCTCCGTCGCGGCCTCCGACGCAACAACCTCCTCCTCCTCCGTCGCGGCCTCTGATGCAACAAGCTCCTCCTTCTCCTCCACCACCACCTCCGCCGCCGGCTGCAAGAGAGGAACTAAAAGCAGAGGAAGCAATAGAGACGAAGCCTGAAACAAAGAAGGATGAGACAAAGGTGGAACAGGAGAAAGAACCAACAAAAGAGTACAAGAAGGAGGACATTTCAGAAGGTAATAAAGGTAGCATTAATAGTAATTATAAAAATGAATAGGGCTAAAAGATATATATTTTTGAATTAAATTAAATACAATTTTAATTAGAAATTGAAAACTTACCCTTTCTTCATAAAAAGAAAAATATTACCGATAAACATAAATTAACTAGTTAAATTGCACACACACATATATGAACGAAATTGCATATATTTTAATTCACTCTAAATATTTATATATATATATATATATATATATATATATATATATATATATATAACACTCTAAATATTTGAATACAAAAACATATCTAAACAAGAGATTGGATTCTGAAATACTCTTCTGGCTTTTGATGTAAATCCTATTTATCTAATTATGAGAGGTTAAGAAAACTAAATAAATTATTTAATTATAATATATGTGATATGAAGTTTCTATAATAGTTTTACAAAACATTATAAATAAAAAAATGATAAAGGTAAAACATAAAATGAAAACAAATATAAATTACATTTAGTACCAAAAGTACTTTACTATGAACTTAAAAGAGAGAAATATTGACTGATTTATGTATATTTTTTCTTCTTTCTTTTGAACCATTAACATAATAATATAAATCAATTCAAATCTTCTACCATGAGTATATGCTTATTATTTAAAACAAAACTGATACTACTCAATTAAATTAAAAAATAGGGAACAAGGAGGAGAAAGCAAAAGCACCAGAAACAACAGAAGATCGTAAAAAGCAAGCAGAAAAATCGAGAAGGGCTCCAATTTCAGAAGGATTGGGTTCAATGCAAGGTCAGGATTATAAGGACGCCAGTACTGGATTCGTTGGAGAACTGAAGAAGTACGAGAATGTGATCAACATGCTCGTCGTCGTCTTTGTTGTTCTCTTGCTTGGCCTCTACCTCAAACACTTGGTCGTTTCATATTTTGGAGGATCTGGCAACAGCCACCAGGAGCTATAATTGCACAACTTTGATCCTTTCAAATACTTTGATGATGAATATTCAAATACGTATATATTTATATTGCTTTAATGATTCATGCTTGTATAATGTACTAAAATTTGAATAATTATATTTTCATTTCATTAAAATTCTTCTATTTTAAGATTTTGCATTACAGGCTCCCAAAGAATTACTGACTATATGTGGGCGCGCGTGTATGACTAAGATAAAACAGAGGAAACAAATTAATCTGGTATGTATAAGTGATTGGTTAGGATGGAATGGAAAAACTCCGTTCCATTCACTATCCTACTTAAAAAGAAGAATATTTTATAATACATATCCTTTTATTGTTACTGTGTATCGAATTTATGGTTTTTGTCGGTACAAATCCAATTACCTCAATTTTCAATTTCAGATGAGAAAGATTTCCCCATTAGTAGCAAATGCTTATCCATTAAGTGGGGAAAATTCTATTTCAAAATTAAAAAGCTAAAAGATTATCAAATTGAACACAATTTTGTAAAGAAAAAGCCTGCTTGTTTCTCAAGAAGAGATGAGAAACATGCTCAAATATCATTTGATTGAATAGTTGACCCAACTCCTTGTTATTTAAAGAAACCCTCCACTTTAATTGATATTTTTTTACAAAAAGCAAACATGAGATGATAAATCCAATCTTTGACTAAGATTATGAATAATTGTCCCAAATTCAAGTTGATTATGTTTCACCTTTTCCCCGGATAAAGACGATCAATCAATTCTCAATCATGGTCCTTGTAGATTGGATCATCCATATAATATACAAAAAGAAACTCCAAATATTTATTTTTCTCTTTGAAAGAAATCTCAATTCCATCAACGGTTTCATTGGATATCTTACAACTAGAATCTCTCTTTTTTCCAATCCAATTCCTCCACCACCGCAAACGCCAGTTTGATTCAGGCATGATACAGTTTTTAGTTATTAGAAGAATCCAAATACTCTCTTTCAAATCCAAGAAAGAACTCTCACTGATCTTTTTCCCTTTTGGAAAATACATGAGTGAATATATCGATGCATGTGCACACAACAATTGATTTTAGCAAAAAGTACTAAGCAAGTTAATAAAATAAATTAAAATTTAATTCTAATCTAGTTGTTAATATAATACTTATTTAACTAATTTTATTATATTAAGAAAGTTAATTAATTTAGTTAATATGTCATGTTTTTTTTTTTCTAAAACACCCTATTCATCTTCCTTAATTCTCCTTGCTCTCTCCTTTTAGATTATTGTTGAGGTAATATCAATATAGGGTTACTATTTTTTAATTTTTTTTCAATCATGTTTGATTTTCACATGGTTTTCTAGTTAGTATATGCTCTATTTGTTTAATCATCTTTTCAAAAACCAACAAGTGGGATGGTTTTTTAAGGTGGTAAGGGGCCTTACCCCATAAGGAGAAAAACATAAGTTCAAATCCCGAAAAATGCACTTGTAAGAAGATATGAGAACCTTTTACCCTCTTAGACTCAAGGAAAAAGCCTTTGATCAAATTAAAAAATTAAAATTAAAAAAAATCTTTTCAAGAGACTCGATGCCTATCTAATTGCATCTGCAGTATTATTTCTTCAGCTGAACGACAAATGTTTTTTTTTTGGGAAAATTAATTTATAGGCCCTTATTGTAATATCTCAAATTTCAGGATTTTAAAGTTTAAATAATATATGGATATTTTTATGGAATAATCTTGGCATAAATATTTTAGATATAATATTTTAAGGCCAAAAGAAATTTAATTGAGGAACAAAATCCTTAAATGGAATTAAGGATTTAATTTTAATAATTATCCAATACTTACAAAGATGAGTTTTAAATATCAAGTGGGATAATTTTTAAAAAATAGCCCAACACTTATTGCAGCCCAAAACGCAAAAACCCAACACACATATAATACCAACCCATTAAGTTATTCCTAGCCCACTACCTTCTAGTTAGACTAACCATATTACTACCTCTACACACATAAAACCAAACACGCCAGAAATCACCAATGGTTTCCACGTCTCACGTAACAACAGGGCGCCATACTTCTCCAAACCCCCCACCATACATTTTGAACTCAATACCATCTACCTCTAAATATTTCTAGTGGACCAGACCTTGGGTCCTTATATAATTATTGTTCATGGAATTTCATTCACTCTCCTTATTGCAACCAAAACCCAGAATGAGAGTGAAAGAGAGATCTGATAGAAAGGAACATGGAAAGAGATAGAGAGTTTCAACCACCTTCATTCCCCTATTTTGAGCTAGCAGTAGCAGAGGCTGGTTTTAGCTGGATCTCTATCATTCAGATCAGCAGCAATTGAAGGTAAATCATTTGATATCTTCCTTCTAATTTCCGTCAGTTTTTTCAACACCAATTTTTAGTAGAAAATCATAGAAACCAAGCCATAAGAAATTCTTTGTTGCATGAACCGTAAAGCCATGGCTGTATTGAAGCAATATAGATTTTTATTTTCAAAATACATATATCAACATTGTGTATGCATGATAAGGGAAGGAAAACCTGGGTAGCATACATATGTATGGAAACTAGAAGCTTTGTTGTATATTGGAAAACCATGAGAGAAATGACCCCAGCATCCTCTATTAACTCGTCACTTTAACGTATACACTCCATCATGAACTCGACAATCTCTCTTAAACCGTCACCACATCAACCCATACACACAAACTTAATCCCAACAACGACAACTTACCACATCAACCCATACACACAAACTCAATCCCGGCAACCACACAATTATCATCTCAACCCATACACACAAACTCGATCCCGGCAATGAAAACTCACAACATCAAGACACACAAAATCAATCCTGGCAACCACACAACTTATCATCTCAACTCATACACCCAAACTCGATCCCAGCAACGACAACTCACAACATCAACACATACACACAAACTTAATCCCGACAACCACACAACTTATCAGTTCAACTTATACACACAAACTCAATCCCGGCAACTACAACTCACCACATCAACCCATACAAACAAACTCAATCTCGACAACCACAACTCACCACATCAACCCGTACACACAAACTCGATCCCGGCAACCACAACTCACCACATCAACCCATACACACAAACTGGATTCTGGCAACCACAACTCACCACATCAACCCATACATACAAACTCGATCCCGGGCACAAAGTCAATCTCGGCAATGACAACTCACCACATCATCCCATACACACAAACTCGGTCCCAGCAACCACCCTTAACTCCACCTCAGCACATGCACTCTGAACACGATCCCGACACCCTCTCCTAGCCCGTAACCTTCTCAGCCCATACACCATATCTCCAACCCGACATCCTCTCTAAGGATTAGAAAAACGTCTTTATGTAGAAATGAACGACTTTATAAAAAGCGTAATTATTATCAAGTCACATAGTTAGATACTTTGCGACGCCAGTAGAGACTAATGACAATGTAAACATTTATAGGCACACCTTGACACCTCTACTAATCCCAGCACCTTCGACCGGATTAAGGATTCAAGTTTGAGATAGGTAAATGTTATCTTATTAGCTTGTATGTATATATTCATGTACGACTAACCATGATTGCTAGATAATTTTGCATGTGTATCATAACTATGGATTAGGACTACGTGTCCCATAGGGCTGCGTGTCCTAAAGGGCTGCGGTCCTTTGCCGATAATTGCGATTATGGTGGACTTGTTTACTGCGAATTATTCTATGCTTAACATGTGATATTGTCATTTATATTTCATATTTGCATATAAGATTAACTGTTACCCCTGGGGTTCATTCATTTGAACTCTAGATCGCATGAAAGAGACATGTAGTGGATCGGGATCAAGAGGAAAGATGCAATAGTAAGGATTACAACAGAAGGAACTTTTTGGAAAAATATTAGTAGACGGACTGTATTAATTCATTTATCATTTGACTATTTTTGGATCAATGTATTAACATCCCACTATGGGATAGATATCACTTGGATAGGATAGATTCGAATCACGAAAAAATTATCCTCATATTTTCAAACTAAATTATTTAATGAAAGTTTTATTCCACAAGTAAGTCGTCTAAATTACTTCGATACCTATGCGCCTAAAACTTTGATAAATATAGGCTTAATAAGTCAGAGTGTCACACATATAGCTTACCTAAATTTTGAATCAAATCTTGATAATCTATTTTAGTTGAATTTAGCTCTTATTATTTGAATTGGAAACTTTAATTTATAATTTTTATGAAATTTCATTTATAGAAATGTACTTAATGTTGAGCGAAACAAAAAAAGGAAAAAAATTATGAAATCCATGAAATTCTATTTCAATCATTTTTTTATATATTATCATTTGTTACCTGGTTCAGGGTTAGTGGCTATCCCTCCCAACATAAGTATCTCTTCCAGGACTCGAACATGAGACCCAAAGGGGTCTAGTGTAGATTTATAACGTTAGACGACCAACTCTATATTGTTATTCTATATCAATCATTTTTATGCTAAAAAAGAAATATAATATAGTGGATCAAATTATAAAATATATAATTGAAACAAAATGGATTATAAAGATTTTATTCAAAATTGAGGTGAACTAAAAGAACTTGTGTATTAATTTCTTGCCACAAGAAATTTATATAGTATACATTTAGTCCTTTATGTTTGGTTTCGGATATCGATTTAGTCCCTTAAGTTTATAAAGTGCATTTTTAGGTTTTTAATCTTCACGTTGTTAGTTTCATTTAACAAAAAAATGCTGAGTTTCATTTAACAGAAAAATGCTGATTTAAAAATTTCATGTATCCATTGTCCCTTGCATCTTTTCCTTTGTTCTCCCAGATTCTCCCCCTCCTCCATTAGCGATAGGGGCTTCCTCCATCTCTCCCTATTTTCTTTGGCTCCAGAGATCATTATTATCCACCCTCCACATAAGATATTCTCTCCAGTCCTAATTATAGGAATACTTTTATAGTATAAATTGCACTACAAAAGTGTTCTTATAATTAGGACTAGAGGTAGTATTAATTATTTATAAATTAATCTATTTAATGTAAAGTCCACCTTGTATATTATGTTTCTATCAATCCAGGGGAAGCAAACTTCTTCGCCAGCGGCACAACCCACTTGAGGAGGTTTCTTCTCATAAATCAAATCAGTAATAATATTTTTTAAGCACCATCGGTGCCTTTTTCTAAAAAAGCCTTATGGGAGGGAAAGTCTAGGAAAAAAAAAAGGGAAAGGCACAATGGACAATCGGTGCCTTTTTCTATTAAAACATATAAATCGAATCCAGCTTTGTTCTCAAGTCATCATTTTTAATTGTTGAGTCAGTACTTTCTACTAATTGAAACAAATATTAAAAATACACTTTATAAATTTAAGAGACTAAATTGATACATGAACCAAACATAAAGAACTAAATGTATAATTTAATCATGGATAAATGATTAAAAAAGGAATTGGGTACGGATCAGAACTAAAACCAAATGACTGATATGTGGGGATTGCTGTCTGTCATGGAATTATTGAATCAGATTCAATGAAGGTTGTGACAAGTTTGGAAAATCTGATTCTACAAGGTGTGCGGGATAACAAATTGATGGGTCAAGTGGAGGAACTGCTGGAGAATTGTACAGAATTTGAAATTTGCAGATTGGCTTCAAACCAATTTTGTTCAACTTCCTGAAGAAGCAGTTACCTCCAGAAGGTTTAACAAGCGAGTTATATAGGAATATGCGTGTTGGATTTTGTATCTAAATCCCATGGGTTATGAATAAGAAGTCGTATCAGTTCGCTACCGCTGGTCGTGTCGGTTCACTAACGGGACTCCATCTGATCATTTCATCGTTTATAAAAAGACGTGTCTGTGACAAAAAAATCAACTCCTTTTTCTAATATTACGCTCTCATAGATATAGTTTAATGCATTTTGCTATAAGTCTCATCCGTGCGATTCTGAAAGTAGACTCGTTGTGTTCGCTTGAGCTTCTGATTGAGAGTAACATCATTCTGAAGACGAAAAATATGTTTTATCCTAAAAGATAATTGTTCATTAACCTTGGGCATCCGAATTAAGGGAACAAATTGTCTTAAGAAGACAACATACGTTGGGCTCAGATTTTACCACTTTTATTGTCATTATTTTTGGCAATCTTTTGAGTTTTTATTGGTTTTCTTCTTGTATAGAAGTATTATATGTTTACAGATTATGCATATTAATTACACAGATTCTGACCCTTGTGAAAAACCTACTTCTAAATTATTTTCTACAATAATATGATGGGTGTTTCTTGTCTACTCCCTCCGGTCCTAATTATAAAACCTAATTGATTTTTTTTAGAGATTAAGGAAGCTAATTAAATGACTTTAAAGTATTATTTAGTTTGACTAATAAATTAATATATAATTTAAGGATACATATCGTATGAAATGATTAAGTAACTTATTTAGCTTTCTTAATCTCTCTGAAAAAAAGTCAACTAGGTCTTATAATTAGGAACAAAGATAATAAGAGTTAGCTTGATTTAAGTTCTCTTTGGGCTATTTGCCCCGATATGCAATTAAAAAAAACAAAAAACAAAAAAACAAATGAAGTTTATTATTATTATTATTTTTTGGATACATAGGCGATAGGGGATGGGGGGATCGAACCCAGTATAAGGGGGTGGGGAGACTACTCCCAATACCACTGCACTACTAGTAGTGCTGGTACAAATAAAGTTTATGTTAATTAATTAATTTACTTAAACCCTGATGGGCCTAGAAATCTTGGTTAGCCTACCAATCAATTATGTCCAACACAAATATGAAACAATATTAGGGTAAGTAATAAATATAATAATTTTCTCTATTGGTTAAGATTTAATTTTATCTCAAAAGTTTTTACGTAGAAATTGTGAGTATCCGTATTTTTTTAAAAATCAATATCACCGTGGAAGTATTAAAAAAGAATTAAAGTCTCCCTAACCATTTTAAAACTTATACTGACCGTTAAAAAAATAAACATTAACATTTTTAACGGCTTTGGATGCCATTACTCCTTTTTAACACTTTTGGAGCGATATTAATCATATATATATATATATATATATATATATATATATATATATATATATATATATATATATATATATATATTTCTGGGCAAAATTGGAGCTGGTCTCTTTCCATGATTTCATGAGATCTCACAAGTTCACAACAAATATTATTAGCCATGTCATTATACTCTCTCCGGTTCTAATTATAAGACAACATTTGGAAGTTGGTTTTAGTCCTAATTATAGGACAATATTCTAAATTTTGTCAATTTCTTCCTAAAATACCCCTATTTTATTCTCTTAAGTGTTCTTGGTTTTTGGTGAATGTAATTACATGTATGTGGATGTATAGACTCTTCCAATCATTGAAACTTTTAAATTGTTAGATTTTAATCTGTTTATCGATTAATTGTCATTAATTTACCAATATATATATATATATATATATATATATATATATATATATATATATATAGACACACACATATTCATATTCATACACATAGAGATATGTGTGTGTGTGTGTGTTTTTATATCTGTGTCTACACACAAATATACATACATATATACATAGGCACATATATAAACTCACACACACACACACACACATATATATATGTGAGTGTGTGTATAGATATGTGTGGGTGTTTTTATATGTGTGTCTACACACGTATATACACAGACAGACATATACATGCACACATCTGTGAGTGTGTGTGTGTGTTGTCAATATATATGTTTATGTGTACATATATAAACACACACATATATATACACACACATATGTGTGTGTATTCATATGTATATATATATGTAGATGTGTGTGTATACCTATACATATATACACACATATATGTATATATAACAATGCCATTATTTCAATTAGAAAACATGTAGAAAATAAAATTTTAGGTCGAAGAGGTATGTAGTATAAGTTGTTATTTACTTTTACTTTTATCATTTTAAATTTATATAAGGACATTTTAGGAAAATGAATAAAATTAACTAATTTAACTTCTTTCCTTAATTTCCCCAAAGTTAATTAAATATGTCCTATAATTAGGACCAGAGGGAGTATTATCTTTAAAAACCGTCCCACATGTTGAGAGAAATTGTGAAAAGATATATATATATATATATATATATATATATATATATATATATATATATATATATATATATTTCAATGTGTACCAAAAAAAAATCATTATTTATTTGATTGATTCAGATTATACTCATCTGTGAAAGCTTAAATGACGTGATAAGTGTATAATAATTTTTCCCATTGTTCATGCCAATGCCCTTATAGGTCAACCTCTAATTCAAGGGGTCATTTGATAAATATAATAGTAAAAAAGAATGACATAAGCATAATGTAATTTTGCAGATTAGGAATTTTCTTGCGACACAAAATAAAGAAAGAACATAATAATATACTCACTCATTTTTATGTTAGTGTGGCAGAAAAAATGTTTCTGCAGTAAAAACAAAAACATTAAACCCATAGTAAAATGAATACTAACAAGAATAACCATAATATAATAGATATTAATTATATATCTTGATTAATACTTACCAATTGATCATTTTTTTTATTTATTATTTTAAACTTGAACAAATCTAAATATTATCCCCCCCAATTTTTATTTTTTTTTTTGTTTAACATCTAGATAACAAGAAATTTTTCAATGAGACAAAAAGGTCAGTAAATATTTATAAAAAACAGAGACATATAGGTGGGAGGCTTAAGGGAAAAATTATCCATGGTTAAACTGTTAAGAATAACGAATGTAAAGATAGGTAGATTGTAATTTCTTTTAACCCAGTTCTCCGTACCTTAATATGAAAGAGAAATAATTTCAAGAAAGATCTGCATTGAAGAAAAGTAACAACCAAATTATTAATTTATTTCCTTTACTTTATTGATTTTTCTTTATTTATAGCAAAAGTTTAACTTTACTCCTCTAACTTTATACAAATACAAAGATTCAATTTTGTCCTTTCATTTAATAAATTATCTCTTCAGTACCTCGAATCTATTTCAAAATATAAATTTTTGTGTCAGTGATTTTATTTTACAAATTTAAACTGTGTGTCTAAATGAGTATTTTTTATTTTTTAACAATATTTAAAATTTTAATAACAGCATTTTTAATAAAACTAACGATGTTAGGGTTAATTAGGCTTAAAATGTGCACTTTTACCTTTATTTATTTATTTGCCCCCTTCATGGATTGCATATGCCGACAGCCTTAGGAAGTCCTGAACAAAGAAACAAAGCATATTGCATTTTCTTGCATGAACAACCTAGGAAAGTCGGTCCTAAGTACAGAGAGAAGCAAAGATTCAATTTGCACGACAAGAAAGTAATAAAGCAAAAGCAAATATTGCTGGGAACAATTTAGGGTTTACGTGTGTGTGAATTTTGCACAATTTAGGAACAGTATTGATATTTGATATGCTTATAAAAGTGACACATCTTTCTAGGATTTATATCACTATCAAAGAGAGAAGAAGAGATCAGAGATATATAGCAGAAACCCTAGCTAAAAGCAAAAGAGAGAACAAGAACAAAGACAGAAACTGATGGATGCAAAGTCACGATCTGCTGGCAATCGTGTCTATGAAGACTTTGAACCTGATTTTGAATGGCAAAGAGATGAAACAGCTGCAACCCTAATTGTTCTTCTGCCTGGTAATTTATAAGTTTCATTTCCTGGTAATGCTGTGCAAAAATAATCGTTCTCATCGGTCCTCAATGAGTTAGACAGAGAGAAAGAAAATTAATTGAGTTGTTTATTTGTATATATATGTGTTGGTTTTCCTAACATACTCCATTTAATCATTTGCAATGAAAACTACTCGCATATGAAAACCTTTTTTCAATATGTGCAAAAATAACTTGGGAAAAGAGTTATAAATTGGAGAGAAATTAAAGTAGATCAAGATCTTACGTTTATGACCGAAACCAATTTCTAAATTAACTCGTATTTTTAGGATTGGAGAGATTTTTTTTTTCCTAAACTAAATCTGGGGTGGGCCTAAATATCTTTGTCTAGAATAATATTTTCTCTCTTTTTTAGGGAAAAAATCTCTACAGGATTGATTATATAGCCAACTTTTGAGTCAACAATAATTTTTTCATGATACGTTTCCATTTTTCTATTTTCATTACGTAGTGCTTTCCGTTGTGATGGAATCCAAACCGTTTAAATCTAATATAATTTGAATGATCCATCTGAATTTAAGTAAAATTAAACAAGCAGGGTCCACATTAGATATGCTTCAATTTCTTTTCTTTTTCATTTTTTAAACAGAAAGGCCCTAATTAAAAAGCATCGAATTTTCATATTTCTTAAATTGTATTTGTTTGCATTTTTTTTCCAACATAAAGGGTTCAGAAGAGATCAACTGAAAGTTCAAGTGACTTCAACTGCTATGGTAAAGATAATTGGTGAACAGCAAATAAGTGACAACAAATTTCGTCGTATCATCAAAGAATTCTCAATTCCTTCTGAATGTGACACAAACGAAGTCAGTGCCCAGTTTGAACGTGGAAGGCTATACATCAAGTTCTCCTTTAAACCCTTAAAACCAAGAGAAGAAGAAGCAAAACCTAGCAATGAAGTTTCTGAACAGAACGAAGAGACAGTACCAGAGAAGAAGAAGAAGAAGACAGTGACGACCAGCGGAGTGGTTGAGAATATACCACCACCACCATCATCAGAAGCTATAACTTCTGAAAAAAATGGTGAAAAATTGGAACCCACTCGTCAGGGATCATTGATCCAGAGAACAAAAACTAGGGTTTTGGATTACACAATAAGTTTGAGACCTACTTTGGAATCTGAGGATTTGAAGAAGCCCAAGAACTGGGTGAACGTGATCCTTCTCTTCTTGTTTGCTGTGGTACTTGCGATTTACGTTCAGCAAGCATTTAGGGCATTTCTTGGAGTGATTTCTTCCAAAAAGTTCGAAGCTTAATGATTGTAATTAATTCCTCTCCTTCATGTTCTTCAACCTTCAATAATGACATGTACTTTTATAATAACAATATTATCATCATTATCATCTTCAATTGATCATAATAATTAATTAAATTTAACTACGTCTGAGTCTTTTTCCCTTTCTTTTCTGCACATATTAGCATGTATGGCTTTTCATTGTATATAAACCAAATTCTTCATAAACTCCTTAAATATAATGAACCAGTTTGGGATATGATCTAATTGAAAAGGAAAAGGCTTTGGGAAAAGTTCGTGCTAGGTAACCTTTTCGGATCCTCCTGACGAGGGTAGATATTGTGTTCATTATGAGGTGACATGAGGCATCATTTTGGGCATAAAGATCATATACTTGTTTAATTCTCTTTTCTGCTTTTATGTATATTAGGTTATTATTTTTATATATTTTTTTTAAATTTAAGATGAAAAACAATGTAAAATGTGTTTGAATAATTGTTTTAAAAAAATCACGTTCAAAAAACATAACATTTTTTGGAATGATTATTTTTAAAATCAACTTGAAGAAATGATAGAATTTGAGATACAAATGCTTGTTTAGGAAGGGTATTTAAAAACTCGTTTTATCACTAAGATTTTACGTTTTTACGATTTTTTTCATTGAAACGATTTTACTAATTTTCCAAACGCTTTTAAGTTTTCACGATTTTTTTACGATTTTACGTTTTACGATTTTTCATTCTCCTTCCGTTTTCAGGTAAAATTTACGTTTTCACTACCATGTTTAGGATCACTTTTGGGATTCTAAAAGTATTTATATACGTAAATTGAGACAAAACTTATCCTACAAATTTACTTCAATACCATAAATCATTATTGAAAATATATTTTTAAAGCAGATTGTTATTTCAAACGATCATAAGAGGCCATGCGGATGAAGGCAATTAACTAAGAAAGTGAGCTTAAGGGACAACAAAGCCTCAAGAATATTCATCATAGCCAAGCGAAGAAACATCAAAAGAAGAAGAAGGAAGAAACAGAATTCAAGAGAAACAGATCCCATGTAGAAGGGGAAGGAATTACCTAAGAAAGAAGGCACAAGGGTCCCCTACTTAAGGACCAAGGTTTCCGATTTAATTAACATAGATTTTATAAATTAAAAAAAAATACATTATATTACTTATAATTCATGAACACTGATGCATCTTTAAATCGATCGATCGTGTACAGAGCATATGCACGTGGCCAGCGATCCAGTTATATTATGAATGTGTTGGGACGGGCCACTTTTAAGTTTTGACTCGGTCTGGACCTGCACTAAGAAAAATAAAATGATAAAATATATATTTATATATGTGGGTGAAAATGAAAAACAAAAATATTTCTCTTAGTATGCTTGTCCTAACATTTTATTTTTCTTAGGACAAGCATACAAAAATATATATTTATATATCTGGATCAGACTTTTTGTATTTACTGTAATTGGGTATTTAAGTGTAATTTTTTATCTTTTTTCATTAAAGAAAGGTCAACATGTCATCTCTTTATGGCAACATGTTGCTTTCCCCCCCCCCCCCCTCTCTCTCTATATATATATGTTTCTTCTCTCTCTCTTATTGAACCAAAAGCATGATTATGGCTTTTAGTCACGATTAGACCAAAAGATTAGCACATTGCTATATGCCAAACATGAGAGAGAAAATACTTAGGGCTTTCCAAACGCCACTTTATAAGACATCCCAAACATTAGTAGATTTTGAATAACTGGGCACGCGAATGATTTTAGGCTATGACCATCGAGTTAAAGACATTAGATCGGTTTCAGTAGTAGATTTTGAATTTCCAAAGCTAAGTCCCTCTAAAAAAATATATGAATCAAATATTTTTTTCCCCAAATTCGTTTCTCTTTATGATATTGTGTAGTTAATATATATAGGTTACAATTTAGTTATAGTTATTTTTGAAAAGTCCAAGAACTCCAAATAATTTAAATAATCTCCCTCAATCTATAGAAAATAAGTAAAAGGGACTTGTATGGAGTGTGATCGGATCAGAAGATAAAAAGTGGCCTTGGAGAGAACGCGAAGAAGAGGCCAAACCCATTCTTCGTCAAAATAGAAAATAGAACAAACAGCTCATGCAGATATATACAGATACCAGAACTTTTTAAATATTGAAAGTATATTTTGGTTACTTCACAACATGAGCACCAGATCACAAAAATGATCATTTCTTCTTCTTCTTCTTTTTTTTTTTTAAATCATAAAAAAAGAAAAGAAATGAGAGTTTACATGTCCCATTACATTTACTCACCTACTCTTCTGAATTAAACTTAAGAGCTAACAAAAAAAGTTTACTTTAAATCTAAATGTAAAACTTTAATCCACTTTATTTATTAAATTTATTATTTTCTTACAAAACTCTTCCTATTAATTGTACATACTATTAAGGGGTTTTTCATCTGGAGAGTAGTTAATTTCCAATATTAATTACTACCTCTATCTGGTCCTTAACAAAAATTACTAGATTGTATACTAAAGAATGGAGGTAGTACTAAAAATGAAACTTAATAGAAACTAACACACGTTTTAATATAAATTTCCCAAAATTAGTTGTCTAACTCTTATTTAAGAGTGAAGGGAGTATATTTTTTCCTTTTCTCTTTTTAGCATCACTATATACAATAATTTATTAACTGAAGAAAAATTAAACTTGACTTTGTTTGATCATTTTAAATTCATGTAGTACAAGCAAGTTGATTGCCAATAAGCTTGGCTGCAGCAACCATGCTGGCTTCACCTTAGAGTATTTGCAGTGTCTTGAGGCCACTTTCTGGGTTGCTCTCAAGAACACTGCAAGCATCTTTTGGATTCTGTCAGCAATTTGTTCTGTCGGAGAGATTCTTGGTGAGTGAATATGTAACACCCCCAATTTCTAACGGTTATAATAACAAAAAAATTAAATAATTTTTATAAATAAATTAATGAAATTCGAAATAAACAACCTTGGGGAGTGTTACCGCCGCACTTATACTGGGACAAGCGCAAGGCTACTTATTACATCAAACTTAAATAAAAATGTCTTATCCAAAGCGTAAAATAAAATAAGGAAAACTAGCTAGTATTCTCATTGGTCTTCCTCACTTCTCACGGCTAGCCCCAACAGCCCAACTTTGAAACCTGTTTCACTGAAAATCTGCTCCCCCGAAGGATCGTCGCAGCCGATGAACACATACATCAGCAAAAGCTGGTAATCCTAATAAACAAATATAATACCGAATAATAATAATAATAATAATAATAATAATAATAATAATAATAATAAAGAAATAGATAAATAAATAAAATAATTACATAATGATAAGGGAAATATCGTATACATTTATATAATTTAAAATATCAATTTTCAATGTCATCATGACTATAAATTCTCATTGACTCAAATAATATTATTCATCATCTTTTAAAATTTATTTAGACCCGGGAAACCCTGCCAGTCTATTTAGTTTAGTGGGAAGAGAACCATGGTAAACCCGGGAAACCCTGCCAGTTTACCCTGTGACCCGGGAAACCCTACCAGTCACAATCAATCAAATTTGGCCATCAAGTATTTCTTCCTAGTGTGCACACCTCTTCCCAAAGTTGCTACTAGTGTCCCGGAAAACCCTGCCAGACACCACTTTGGGAAGAACAGATATCATCATTTTCTCATCGCATAAAGTCTAAGGGTTGTGTTCATCATTTTGGGGGTACCATCCCAAAGCTATCCTCCCACTGTTAAATTGTTTTAAAACACACACAAATAATAAACTCCTGAATTATTTTTTATTATTTACTTTACTTTTATATATTTTTATATTATTTTAATAAAATACAGTTATAAGGGTATTTTGATTAAATCTGTTCATATCATATTTTATGATACAGTTGCAAATTTATTCTACAGGGTATAATATATATTGCAATCACGAAAACAAACAAGAGAGAGAAAAAAAATTAAAATAAAAAAAAATGATGCACAAGGGATCAGGTCGCACGCATGCCGAGATGCAACAATTGTAATTAATCACAAGAGAAGCATGTCGCACAAAGAAGAATTTGATTCAAGTGAATGAATATACAATTCCATCACGAAGGTCGAGGCGATACACCATTATTCAATATAAAAGAAAATGCACAGGTATATATAGCAATTGAATTCAATTCAAGGACAGGTATATGTATATAGTTCAAGCACGCAAATCCAGGTAGAACAATTCCATATATTATATATAAATATCTCTATATCTAAGATTCATGGGATTAGGATTACCTGGTCTCCGTGTTTGCTAACCTCCTAGAAGAACGAGAGAAAAGTATCGGGTGTTTTTCTAAGTTTAAGCGGCCAGACCTGGTATTTATAATTAAATCTAGGGTTTTGGCTATGGGCTGAACCTTTTAATTATTAGATATATTTTTGAGTCCGATGATAAATTCAAAAATTGAAAATATAATCTGATCTAACTACTCCTAGATTCTAGGATCTGATCCTAACTAATCTAATATTACTATTTATAAAATAATATAATTACCACAGAAACAATACAACATTATTAATTTTTACTATATTATTATTATTATTATTATTATTTTAATCTACTGTTATTATTATTATTATTTTCTATTATTAATCATTATTATTCTGTTAGTATTACTTTAATCTATCATTATTACTACTATTTCTATTATTATTATTATCAATAAAAATCCGGGTATTACATAATATCATAGACACCAGGACCAATGCCAGCACCATATTTGAATAGCCACTGGGTGAGATACCAACATTATCAGTGTTTGACAGTGCCTCCAATGTGATTGCTTTTAATATGAGGATACTTGTCCTAGCTGGGAAAAAAATCTCATATGATCCAGAGTTCTCAACAGAAATCTCATCAGAATCCATATCTATCTATGATTGTGTGAATGATGACACTTGTGGGATGATTTGATCTCCCAATTTAACCTTCAAATCACTTCTAACTCATCTCTTAATCGAAATTGTAATGCATATATTCTGTCTTACTCCTACTCAGACGAAAACCCTTCGACTTTAGGATCCTTCTCCCAAACCTCTGGCTCCCCATGTGCGAAAACGTCAAATATCAAGTTCGTCCTGTGGTTCAACAACTTGGTTGATCTCCTCCTTAATAAATTTGATGTACTCTTCCTCAGAGATCCTAACAACAGAGGAGATATACCAGTTTAAATGAAACTTTTGTAAAACAGTGAGATTAGGGATGCAACAAAAGTAAAAGATCATAGATGACTTGTTTGCCTTGATATTCATGGCGCACTCTTCTGGGATCTCCAGTCTGAGGGAAAGATCCAAGTGTGGTAGTTGGAAGAACAGGAAGACTCATTTTCTTCTGTTGAGCTTCCAATTTGATGAAAACCTACAGAAAAATGCCTGGTAATATGAAAGATATCCAATATATCATAACAAAGTTGCCAAAGCAGAAAAAGAGAGAATTTTTCAAAATGATATAAAAGGGTTGTTTTTTATACAAAAGTATCAGTATAACAGCAGGGTGAGCAGAAATCAGATGAAAATTCTCAGTGACAGAAAATATCTAGAAAAACAACCACCAAAAGGCAATAAATTATTAAATTGGTTTGAGCAAGTTTTAGAAATAAAACAGTGAGTATCTGACTATCTGTAAGATAAAAGCTTGTTTTTGTTCAATACCATTATGAATTGTTATTGAATAAACAACTTCTTAAGACCCAAATATTCAAATCACTATTCAATTGGAATTCCAAATAAAAGCTAGATTTAAATTCTTAACCCAAAATAAAAGGCTAAAAAAGTGTACCTCACCCTTTTGTCCACACAATGCCTTGGCCAAGACATAATCTCTTAGTCCAGCCTGGTCACATTCACCAGATCAACATTAATATGAAGAAGTGAACAAGATGTGGTGACCACAACCTTGTCTACTGAAGCAAATGATAATGAACCTTTTAGCTTCTAGTATACAGAAAAGCAATCATTAGACAATGCGATCAACAATAAATTACACTTTCCAACAACATCTTCAAGAGCCTGCAAGGAGTTCAGGGAGATGTAAGATTAAAAAAGGCGTCCCAATGCACAAGGCTTCCATCATATGGGGTCTTGAGAAGGATAGATGTACGCAACTTTGCCCCGCAAATGGAGAGATCATTTCTACAATTTGAATCCATAACAACCTTTGAGTCACATGGTAGCAACCTCTTGTGCACTCAAATATTCCTTCTATCAACTACACCAGCAAACAAATTGTCCTTGTGGAAATCCTCTCTTTATTAGATCAAGAGTCTTTGTCCCTCAAACAAGGTCAAATCCATATGCAGTAACATCATTCAGAGAGGTAAGTGTATTTTGTCTGCTTCAACAGAAACATCAGCAAAGTATGTCTTTATTAGATCATTGTAGACCAAGTTAAATAAAGTTGAATCAACCTCTTCATAGGCATAACTAAATGCTTGTAATTGGTGAACATCAAGATCCTTGACCAGCATGGGTTCATCAAATTGGATTCTTGTAGTGAAGTATTTGTAATAAAAGGGTTTTACGTCATTAGAGATCAAGGCCAATACTTGTAAATAGGAAGGATCTCATCAATTAGTGAGAGAAGAGGAAAAGATTTATCAACACCCTTGGCTGGTTTTGACAGCAACAAGTAGCAGACAGGTCTCACGAGCACTGGTACAGTATCAAGTCCAAGCAGCAAAATAGGAAGTATAAGTATTTATAAATATCAGAAAAAGAATCACAAAATTCAACTCCAAATTTTAATACAGCCCATAGTTTCAAGTATCAGTTTTCACCAAGAAGTGGGAAAAAAATATTTCTAGTAATACAGATTCTGGCATTTACGTGCTTCCACTATTCATTTAGATTGAAAATATTATGCTTAAATGAACGCAACAACCGCTTGGTAGTGCAAGTTTAAGATGGCCTTTCAATTTCCATCCACGTAAGAACACCACATGAGACAAGGAAATCTATGTACTACGCCCTATTTCTAATATAAGAGCTAGTTAGGAGATGGATTTGGTTCTAACTAAAAGATCTCAATCTTTAAAAACTACTAATTTAATTAATTCCCTCACTATACCCAAATTAGTTTAGTATATCTCATATTAATAACCAGAGGTAGTACTTACAGCTTAGGCCTTAGTGTACTTGTGTGATGTGCAGGAAAACTTAACATCTGGACCCACTTTAGGCGCAATGTAATGACTGTGCAACAAGAGATTATAATTTTGCTCAAATTAATAAAAATTGATAAACCAAAATTGCCAGAATCTGTGTTTACAGTTGGATACATCACTTAAGTGGACAGAATTTGGAATGAGATCTTGCAAATTATATCCTTTTTCTGAGTGAATTAAATTGAGTATACTAGATACACAGAAAGCTAATATTATATTTCTTCAACCTTGATGCATGGATTTCAAATATTATATTTCTTCCCAGTGATCTTCCAAATCAGAATAATATCATTGCCAAATTTTTCATATCAACTAAGCTTTTCAGTTTCATTCATCCAGTTATATAAAAAATATCAGGATACAGATACTTTTCAAGCCTCTGAACAATTGAATTCATGCAAAAGCTACCTAGTACCCCACATTATTCATATAAGAAAACAAATAAACAAATTAATAATCTACTTACAATCCAGTTATATCTAGCAGGAACAGCCCCAAGCATAGCTGTGATCATAATATGAGAATGTGTTGCTTGGAAGGAACTTATAAACACCATTGACAGTATCAGAAGTAGAGGGTTGGATGGGTAAGGGGGGGTTATTATGAGATTCAATTCTGAGAGAAAAAGAAATTTACAATTGCATTGTTTATCAAATAATTTAAAATTAGATTTTTGTTTGCCTGTATGTGTTTATGTGCACACATGCTCTATTTGATACTAAATATGTGCAAAATCTTTTTGGAAAACTAAAACGAATTAAATATGGTAAAATGAGTTAGTTCCTCACAATATAGGTCAATAATTAATTAACTTATTAAGAAGTGATTATATTCAGTGTTTTACAATGTCTAGAATATAATTGCTTCTAATAAAAAGATATATATGCAACTAGGGAGGAAAAAAACTTTTGTGGAAAGCTTTTCTCTTGGTTTAAATTTAAGGTTGGCCTCTCCATATTTTGATTTCATTCAAGTCCCTCAAAATTTAAATTGTATTTCTTTACTATAGGGACTTAATTATAAATAAATCTCTTACAAGGGGCTTAAGTATCATTCTCTATTTTTTTCCCAAAAAAATAATTATGTTATCTATGACGTGTGATATGCATATTTTTATTCCAATGGATTTGACTCTCCATTCCCATATTAAGCTTAAGTAGGTGATTTGAAACTTGAAAGAGACCTATTAGCAAGAATACGCCATGAGCTTTTCAACGGCCATTGCTAAATGTAGCAAAATCAATTTACAATTTATTATTTACATGTAGTCCATTTTGAAAAGTTTATTTTCTTAACTTTCTTAATACCATTTGAAAATATTTATAAATTAACAAATAAAAATTATATCCTGTCTCTAAAAAAAGGTTTATTTTTCTATAAAAATTGTCATAGCTAGTATAAGAATATATATGCATATTATATAATTTATTATTAGTAAAAGATATTTTTGTCTCAAAAATAAAGTTTCATCCTAATCGATGTTATATCATACTACTATATATTAGTATCAATTATCAAATACATACTAGTATTATCTTGTAAAATTAATATATTATTAAGTAGGATACTTACTATTTAATAATAATAATAATAATAATAATAATTTAATAATAATTTATTATTTTTATTATTTAAGTCATGTGAGGCTAGGTGGAGACCAAAGGCTCACACCTATAAATGTATCCCTACACTCAGTGGCAGATCTTTGATGAGGCTAATGGGGGCTATGCCCCCCCCCCCCAAATAATAATAATAATAATCATGTAAATTGAATGTAGGAATGCAAAATTTTTTGGTTTAAGCTACAGAATATGAGAATTGTTCAACCAATTAATTAAATTTAATGGACAATGAAAAATTAAATGTGATTTATTGATTATTTCAATTATGTCAAAAATTCATCAGCATCACTCATTCCATTTTCACACCCTTTGGCGTAAATTTCAACATACAAACTAGATTCAACATAAAAGCTGGATAATCATACTCCTTTGGCCCCTAAATTTTTTAAAAAAAACATTTTCCCCCTTTTTATATTTGTTCCCTCCCACAGTCCCACTCACAGATGTTAGACATTAGGGAACGCTTCTATTATTCTCCCAATCTCCCTTGATAACTCAATAATGAGAACAAGAGCGAGGAACGCGTCTGTTTTTCGGCTGTCGCAGGTAAATTATCCCATCTTATTTCTTTGCTCTGATTTAACTCCATATTTACTTTGTCTGGTCTTGATTCTTTTCTAATATAAGAAATTTCCTAATCGGTAAATCTCGTTGAAATCATCGAGTTTGATAAATTATTTTCTTGTTTCTTTCTTTATTTCCTTCTTTGTTTTCATTCTTTCATTTTGTTTGCTGTCGGTGAGAAATGATAGTAATAGATATCTTTGTTGTCTTCACAACTGAAACTGAATTTGTCACTCCCCTGTATTTGCCGATCTATACCAAATATTACGATCTTTGGATAAATATTTGGCCCCCCAAATATTTATCCCAAGATCCGCCACTGCCTACGCTGATGTAGATGTTAAATAACTAATTTATAAAGATTAGATCATAAAATTAGTTTAATTACAATATATATTGGTTTCCTAAAAACAATTTTTATAATAATTTTGAGGGACAAAAAGATAAATTTGAGAAACAAAACCTGTTGGTTCTCATGTTTTGATGATGACAATGATCATTTCAGTTTTACAAGCTATGTGAATTTTGTGCAAGACTGATTATCAAGTATTAAATTGTAACTCTTGAGTATAAGAGAATAATGTCTTACGGGGTCCTTCTCAAATGATCAGATGAATATTAATTCTCGAGTATGGGTAGACAACTCTCGAGAATAGATACATTGTGACTATGGATTCTTGGTAAGAAATTCTCGAGTATCAACACATTAATACTTGAGAATCTTTGAAACATGAATACTGGATAATTCTCGAGTATGTAGAATCCTCTGTTATTCTTAAATTACACAGATAAATTCCTTAATTCCACTGGGCCATAGATTAATTTTTTTTCCTCTCTTTGATATACTTAATCATGCTTTTCAGTGTGTTTCAGTTAACCGATCAGATTAAACCAAGTTTTTGAATGAAAAGTAGTCCGACGTGGCACTCGCATTTAATGATACCCAGCAAAGCAGAACATGCATAAGGAATTAAAGCATGTAGCAGACGAAGACACTCTTTCGAGGCAAACTAAACTCAGCTAACATTCTGATCTTCTCTCTGCACAAACACATTGACGGCAAAGCATTTAATAACGCAACTGTCAACTGTTCACCATCAGAGTTGCACTATGACTAACGGAAAATTAAAAAGTCTCAACGGCTACTTTGCAAAGCCTCTAACGGCATTAATGGCGAAGGCTATAAAAGCTCACCTCATTCAATTCCGCCATCTACCGAAACTCTGTGCATTTGATTCGAAGTTATTAGCATTTATAGTTTCAACTGTTCCATTGAGCTTGTTCTTTAGTGTTCATATTTTATCAACTCGTGAGGAGTATATAAACACTTATTTCATCGTTAAACTTGTATCTTAAGGTTGTGGAACCTTAAGAGTGGGTGTACTGACTACAACCTGTAAGGGGGAGTGGAGTCCGAGAGTGAAGAGAACCATCCTTCGTTTACAGAGTCTGTAATTGTAATACCCCAATTATTATTAATAGTAATGATATTATTATTAATAGTTGTTACCCATTTATTTTTAGATAGCCTTGGTGGGCCAAATATTCCTAGTCTTAGTTACCTTAGGAATTTTCTGCTTATGCACTAAGGAAAAAACAAAAAAACCAAGTCACATTAATTCAAATCATAATTGATTGAATCAATATGATATACCCTATCACATTAAATTTACACTATGATTGATTAGTGACCATTATTGTTTTTAGGTAATAAGTCCATTACTGCTAACCAAATCACATTAATTCACACCACGATTGATTGATTGAATTTAATATACCCTATTAATGATATTAAATTCACATCATGGCTGATTGATTTTTAATTTAATATACCCTATTAATGATATTAAATTCACATCATGGCTGATTGATTTTTAATTTAATATACCCTATTAATATATTAAATTCGCATCATGGTTCATTGATTTTTTTATTTAATGTACCCTATTAATGAGTTGGCAATGGTAAAAGAGCCTAAAGCTAAACCCTAATTTTTAAGTTATAAATATGAGTCTAGCCTAACCCTGAATACTCTCATTCTCTTCTCATATTCTCTTCTACTACTTCCTCATCTTTCTCTGTGTCAATTACTTTTCTAAGAGGCTAGCAAAACGGAGACCAGGTAATCCTAATTCCCAGAACAACCTTACATCTCATGCTTCTTTTTCTTCTCTACATCCTATTTTACTAATCCTAATTCCCATGAGTCTTAGATTAGTTTTATATAAATTTTGATAGAGTTGTTATATATAAAATATATTATATGTAATCCTAATCCCCAGAACAATAGGAGTTAGTTGTTGCATATTGGTCTCGATTTTTGTGAAAAACCCTTAAATGTAACTGCACTTTTATATGTATATATATATGGGGTTTAGTTTTCTCATGTTACATGAGAGAAACAAGATTCCTACACACACATAAAATGGTAGGACCCACATATATATATAGTGCTAATTATATATATATGCGGGTCCCACCATTTTATGTGTGTGTGGCATGAGAAAACATTTCTCCTGCAACATGAGAAATGTTTTTTCCTATATATATATATGTTTTCCTTTTTCGAACTACTTTATGAAAGCAAAACACTTTACCTCCTTGTATACATATATTTCTTCTTCTTGATTTGCGTTTAACTACTTTGCAAAACCCTTTATTGAAACTTTTAAATGCTTTCATATATATATATATATATATATAGAAATTCATTCATTATGAGTGTATTTTTAAAATAATTTAACAGTAGGGGATGGTACCCCCAAAGTGATGAATACAACCCTTAGGCTTTATGTCTCGATATATTATGTGATGTGAATTTGATTATATCTGTTCTTTTCAAAGTGGTGTTTGGTAGGGTTTCCCGGGACACTAATAGCAACTTTGGGAAGAGGTGTGCACATTAGGACGGAATGTTTTATGGCCAAATTGATATTTGATGATTTGTGACTGGCAGGGTTTCCCGGGTCACAGGGTAGATTAGCAGGGTTTCTCGGATCTACCATGGTTCTTTTTCCGCTAAACTAGATAGACTGGCAGGGTTTCCTTGGTCTAAATAAATTTAAAAAGATAATGAACAATATTTGATTTGATGTGAATATATAGATATGATGAGTATTAAAATTGATACTTTAGATTATATATATGTAGGGCTTAACATTTCTGCAGTTGCAGCAGAAAAAAAATCTGCAGCAAGGACAAAACAGTACCGTTTCAACCTCATTTTTTTATAAAATATACACAGTAAAATCATCACCACACTCTCTTCCCCTCTCACTCTCCTCCTTCCTTCTCACTCTCTCTCACCCTCGTCATCCTTCTTCTGTCGCATCTTCGGCCCACCTCGCAGTTTTTCCCATACCCCGTCCCACCCTCGCCATGCCTAGTCGCTACGGTAGTAAGGTCGCGGCTCCTCTTCAGCAAAAACGGATGAGTACAGAAACTTTTTGGACGTGAGGAGCCACGCCTCCCAGGCACTTCAATGCGCTGTCGATGGAGGTAGCACATTATGCTCTAAGAGTTTCCAACGTTGATTTATGAATTTGAAACTTAAGATGATGTGGTTCATTTCTACATAATGTGCTCTGTTTTGGGTCCCGAAACAGAGAACTTTTGAAGCAATGGTCATAGGGTTGACCCAGTTTGAAATGAACAAGGAGGCTGTGTTATTGTTTTCAGAAATGAACGACTTGGGTTTCATGCCAGATGAGTACTCCTTAGGTAGCATACTCAGTGGATGTGCACATTTGGGAGCATTATTAGCAGGAATGCAAGTTCGTGCTTATGTTATGAAATGTGGGTTTGAGTTTAATTTGGTTGTGGGAAGCTCTTTAGCTCATATGTATATGAAAACGGGAAGCATGCAGGACGGACAAAAAATTATCAAATCAATGCCAATTCATAATGTTGTTGTTTGGAATACACTTATTGCTGGAAAAGCACAAAATGGTTATGCTGAAGAAGTTCTGGATCTCTACTGTTGATGAGAATGCCCTGCATCATCATGAACAAAGAACAAAATGAACATCAGCTGAGGAGTAACTCAATAATATAAATTGATAAGAAGCGAGAAGGAGAAGGAAAACGACCTATTGTTTAAAACCAAGGTGGTAGATATCGCCGTAGGAGATGTTCCAGGTGAAGAATCTGTAAGGGTCCTCGAGAACAACCAGAGGAAGAAGCAGCAGCAGCCATAGAAAGCAAAAGCAAATCATCATGGTGTAATGGTGTTAGAGTGAAGATGAAGGCAAAGGGAGAACCAAATATTAACACACGTCTCACTCTCCATCCAAAAAAAAAATAGCTAAACGCCGTCGTTTCTGATTTGCTGCATAAAAGTTTTCTGCAATTAAAGCATAAATGATTTCCCCATATATGTATATGATGTTTTTCTTTCATCCTATGAATATTTATATTCATTATTATTATTATTATTATTCCATATTATTTTTGTTCATTAGGATTACCAGCTTTTGTTGATGTTTGTGTTCTGGGCTATGATGATCCTTCGGGGGAGCAGATTTTCAGTGAAACAGGTTTCAAAGTTGGGATGTTGGGGCTAGCAGTGAGAAGTGAGGAAGAACAATGAACAATTCTAGCTAGTTTATTATTTTTTTTATGCTTTGAATAAAGTACTTTTATGTAAGTTTGGATTTACATTAATGTAATAAGACAGTCTTGCACTTGTCCCGGTACAAGTGTGGCGGTAACACTTCCCAAATTTTGTTATTTTGAATTTCAGTGATGATTTATAAAAATTATTGCAATTTTATGTTATTATAATTATTAGAAATTTGGGGGTGTTATAGTAATCTTTCCGAAAAATAGTGAAATCCCAGGTGTTCTGGGGACTGGACGTAGGTCAAAGCTTTAGACCGAACTAGGATAATCTCTCTTGTGTTCATTTAGCTTATTAGTCTCTGTTTTGCGTTCAATTCGAAAAGAAGTTTAAAATTCCTAAGATCACCTATTCACCCCCCCTCTAGGTGATATTCCATCTTCAAAACCCCCTTAACATTTGAAAAAAAAAAAACCCTTAACATGTATACAGGATTTTTTTTTAAAGAAAAATTGTAGACTTGAGAGATAAAATTGATTGAGATTTTATATGTAAAATTAAAATAAATTTTTCTAACTAACTCAATGATTTAGGATAGGAATGAGTATTAATAAATATTACTCCCTCTAGTCTTAATTATAAGACATATTTAACCGATTTTGTGGAGATTAAGGAAAGAAATTAAATTAGTTAATTTTACTCATTTTCCTAAAGTGCCCTTATATAAATCTAAAATGCCATAAATAAAAGTGAATCAATAGCTTTTGCCGCATATTTTTCCAACATAAAATTTTCCTTCCCACACACTATCTAATTAAAATAATGATCTTACTATATATAATTTGGTGTGTGTACATAAATCCACACACATATAAACAATATAAACACACACACACACACACATATAATATATGTGTGTATGTATATATATGTTTGTGTTTATATATGTACGTATATACACACATATTTATTGACAGACATACACACAAATTTATACCTATATTTACACAGACACACACACACACATATGTGTGTGTCTATATATATTTGTGTATAGACACACCCACACATATATACACAGAAACACACATATATACATACATATATGTACACACACGTGTGTGTCATATATATTTGTGTGTATATACATATATAGACACACATGCGCGCGCACACACACATGTATATGTGTGTGTAGCCACACACATATATACATATATAGAAATACACACACACATGCACACACACACACACATATATATATATCTTTAAACTTTCATTGATTATAAAAGTTTACGCATCCACATACATATAGTCACTAAAAACCAAACATACTTGAGAGAATAAAATAGAGGTATTTAAGAAAGAAATTGATAAAAATTAGAATGTTGTCTTATAATTAGGACCAAAATCAACCCCTAAATGTTGTCTTATAATTAGGACCGGAGGGAGTATTAATTAATTTTTTATAACATAATATTCTTATTATAATTTATCTTATTAACCCTATCCCTATGAGCTCCATAAAAAAAGATAAAACTCCTATGCTTTTTTTAACCCATTTGGGTAGTCAAGATCTTGCAATTCAACCAATCTCATTTAAGACATTCTTAAACATGAAATTATGAATTTAAACACTTTATAGAAAAAGTAACGGGTGCATGAATTATGACAAAGAAACTATCTAAATGATGAAGGTATATTATTTAAGTTTGTTTCCCTTTGGCTTACTATTTATTGCATATATTATCATATTTTATGGATAAAATAATATTCGAAGATTCAAATAATCTAATAATGACTTTCATAAACTATTCCATTATATTTCGACCCAAAAAAAAATATTCATTATATTTTTCTTACACATTCATGAATCCAAGTCATTAAGGGCCTAACTTTAATGTATACAAAATGCTCCATCAATAACATTTAAATTTAGAAAAATAGCAAAACATTAAATTAATACAGATGCAATGTACCCTCTGTTAGTATTTAATGATTGGAGTCCAATAATAGAGTTATGCCTCCAAGTATTATTGTATGCAAAATTTCAACAAAGTGAATTTGCTTGTCCTCTCCTAAATTTTCTCTACTCATATTTGTTAGTTTTACTTTTTTCAAAAAAAAAAGAAGGGAGAATGACATATAAATACAAAATAAAATTTAAAAACCCCAAAAGTCTTCTAACATTTATAAAAGACAAAAAGATGACATATGTCAAATTAAGATTTTAAAATGTTGATAAATTTACCATTTTGCCCTTAGTTGTTAATTTTTTAAAAAAAATAAGAAAAAAGAAAAATGAGCAGCACCACCACTTGCAACCGCTAGCGGACTGAACATAGAGAGAGGAACTTCCGTTGTTGTCCCCACCGCATTTGGAGAGAGAAAGGGTTAGGACCTTGGGTTTTTGGGGTGGATTTGATGGGCAAGATGTGGGTTTGGACGGGGACAGTGTCGAAGGATCCAATTAGCATTTGGACTCCTTGATTGAAGGAGGACGTGTTTGGCTTGGATGAAAGTGGTGGGCTAAGGGGCAGTGGATTCGAATCCGGTGATGGGTTAGAGATGTGGTGATGGTTGTTGTGGTGGACTCCATTATTGGAAGGGAAAGGAATGAGAGATGAAAAAGAAGGTGAATAGTAACCCTGACATTTCACAAAAATCATAATAGGATTAATAAATTCATCAATGATTTTCACAAGACTTATAATAGGTTTAACAAAGGCGTTTGTTAGGTGAAAACATGTTAGTCTAGGTTCACCAACATTTGAGCACTATGAATAAAAGTCATAATGGGATTAAAAAGTCTATTAATGGTATTCACTATACTTGTAATGAGTTTAACAAAGGCGTTCGTCAGGTGAAAATATGTTAGTTTGGGTTCACCCATATTTGAGCACTATGAACAAAAGTCGTAATAGAATTACCAAGTTCATCAATAGTATTTACAAGACTTGTAATGAGTTTAACAAAGGTGTTCGTCAGGTGAAAACATCATCAGAAAACGCTTTTGTAAATCCCATTACGAAAGATGTCAAAACCATTACTAAACTTGTGAATCTCATTACGAAATTTGTCAATTAAACTTATTATTTACTGTTTACCTTCTTCTTTCCAACCTCTTTTTTCAATCAGAAAACATTTTTGTGAATCTCATTATAAGAAAGCTCAAAACCATTACTAAACTTGTGGATCCCATTACAAAGCTTTTCAAACTCATTATTTACTATTCAATTTCTTCTTCATCAACTATAATTAGCTGGGATGTTTGAGTGATCTTATTGTATTCATAACTAAGTTATGAGTTTGTCGTCCAAAACCTCTCACTTTAAATCAAACATCCTTTTTGGTTATGAATAGATAAGGAGATTCCAAGGACTTATCAACAAGTATCCCTCAAGAAAAATCTCACATTTGCACACTATTAAGCTAGATAAACAAATGGAGAGTGGGAGAGAGAGAGAGTGTGTGTCTGTGTGTGTTTGTGTAAAAGACTTGGGCAATCAGAGGTTGTTGACCATGTGGCACGAAAAGGAAGAAGGAGGGAGGAAGAGGAGGGAGGAAGAGGAGAGAGAAAGAGGAAAATAAGATATAATGGTAAATTCATCACCATTTTAAAATCTCAATTTGATCTCTGTTATCTTCATGTCATTTATAAATGTTAACAGATATTTGGAGATTTAGAATTTCAATAATATTTATATGTCATTCTCCAAAAAATTTATTCCATTTTATTTGTGCCAATATAGTAGTGAATTTTTTTTTTTTTGATGCCATATGCCATATAGTGATGATTTTTATAAGGGAAAATCCCTTTCATGTCTGAGGGACCAAAAAATCCTTAAAAAGTCGTTAAAAAAGTCACATATCATAAAAGTCTTAAAAAATTGTTAGCTTTATTTATGAGATTAACAACTTTTTAAAAATTTTTTGGAACCATAATTCTTTGTGGGACTTTTTTAAAATTTTGTTAGTCTAAGATCCAAAATTTTTATTTTATTTTATTTTATGCCAGGCACCACAAAGCAGGGGTAGGGACGCATTCGTGTTTCCGACAAAGCTTGAGGGCAATTTGGACATTTCAATACGTCAAACCCCTGGATGGATTTCTCAGAACACTCTGGATGGCGACGTACGGGGCGGCGTTGTCCTTCTCGGACCAGCGCTGAGCCTAATTAATCTCTCTCGTTTTGCAGCACACAAAGGGAAAAGAGATTCTGACTTTTGATATATTTGAAGATTCGAAATTCGCTGATTCGTATTTTGTTTTCCCTTTTTACCGCGAATTTTCTTTCGCAAATATCTGAATTGGCGTTTCTTCCTGAATCACACGCGGCGGATTGGAATTCCGATTCTCCGGTGAAACCAACCCTTCTGCCATGGCCGGAACCATGACGCCGGACAAGATTCCCCTGGTATCGCCGACGAGCTCGAGGTCGGTGACGGAGACGGTGAATGGTTCGCATAAATTCGTGATTCAAGGGTATTCGTTGGCGAAGGGGATGGGAGTTGGGAAGTACATTGGGAGCGATTTGTTTACGGTGGGGGGGCATCAATGGGCAATTTATTTCTATCCCGATGGCAAGAATCCTGAGGATAATTCACTCTACGTTTCCGTTTTCATCGCCTTGGCAAGCGATGGTACGGATGTGAGGGCTCTGTTTGAGCTCACGCTTTTGGATCAAAGTGGGCAAGGAAAGCATAAGATTCATAGCCATTTCGATCGGGCGCTTGAGGGCGGTCCATATACACTCAAGTATAAGGGCAGCATGTGGTAGGGTTTCGTTGCCCTTCTCATTCTCTGTTTCGTCATTAGTTTTAGGTTTCAGTTTGCTATTGTTATCTTTAAATCTTCATCCTGAAGGGTATTTCAACCTTGAGCTAACCGGGAATGTTCAACACGAGGGGTGAGGCAGTGCCCTAATTTCTTCTAAAACAACAATTTCTGATGATAATGTGGCAATTTTGTTCTTATAAAAAATATTAGCTACATAAATTCTGTTGCTTTGGACTAAGCATTTTGTTTACCACATTCTGTTTAAACATTAACGCAGTTGCTGCTAAGATCATTGACATTGTAATCTGTCTCTCTATGTGATTGACTGTTTGGGAAAAAAACTATTCTCCTGCTCAACATTTTCATAATATGGTTACTTAGCTTACTATGCATCTTAGTATCTTGCATGTTTTCTTTCCGGGGACATTCTTATTTAACTTGAATTTATTCCTCGCTGTCAGATTACAATGTCATATATGGCATCATTTATGTTGGACTTTTGGGTACTGGATTTCATTGATGAATGAATCAATGAAATGTCTTATAGAAAGATGTTTTCGTGCTACTCCTTAGAAATAATGTGAATTCATGTATAATCATCTATAAGAAATTCGATTGGTAGCTTGAAGAATTTTACACATGTTTCGTGTTTATAAAACTATGCACTATGCAGAGTATATAATAACACGCCATAGACAGTAATCACGTTATTCATTTTCACAGTCAGTGGCAATGGTACCTACCTAGGTCTGTCCTCTTACCTACAAATTGTTTACCAAATCACCAAAAGTGGGATCTCCATCTCACATTCATGAAACAGTGACCTTTGTATGTATTGGCTCATTGTTTTCCTATGAAGATAGTACATACATACCATCCATTTATGCATGCATGCATGAATTCTGAAAGATTTGAACTTGGAAGATAAAAGAAGATGAATTGCTTGCTGGATTAATGCTGGCTAAAGATGTCTAAAGTATGTCTTTTACCCTGTTTTCTTTTTCCTTTGTCCTGCTGAATCTGCAAAATTTGTGGGCAAAACAAGATTCACACCTCATTTGTCAGGGTTTTTCTCTCTAATTGGATGGACATTTCTTAGTCTGCTCTATGTGAGAGAAGCATAAACAGTTTTAAGGAAAATTGGCTAAGGTTGTCAATTTTTAAATTCTTATAATTTTTTCTTACAAATTTGAAATACAAAAATCATGTTAATTCGGAAAAAGAGTGTCTTTATGTTGAACTAGAGTTGGTTATCTGTAGATATAGATTATGGATGATGGTAATGGTTTTAATTTAATCAACTCATAATATTTAAGAATAAAGGAATCTATCTTGTTAATTTAAATCACATTATAGATGGATCCAAGAGCTATATTTAGAGTAATTTGGTGATACATTGCATTCATTTTATGTGTTAGTGTGTCTTATTGTTCTTTTATCGTAAACATAGTCATATATTGTTTAATGTGAATCTTGTGCTTAGATTGTTTTAGTCATAAGCTATTGTTAATTATCTTTCTCTCTTTGAAACAAACTTGATAACTTCATATTTAGAATGTTGAGTTGGAACTCATCTTAATGTATTCTCTGAATTATGATTTATGGACTATATATTTACCTTGTAGTTAATACTACCTCTGGCTTCAAATATATGACACTTGTTGGGGGTGTTTCGGAGGTCAAAAATATACAGGACTTAAATGCTTTTTTCCTGAAATGTTGCTCATTAAATAAGGCGAGAGAAAAATTTGAGATTTATAAGAATCACCAGCCATTGATTGAAGGAAAATTTGAAAAACAATTATGTGTTGCTACAAATTTAATAAGCCTAACTATTTTTATTAGTCTATGAGAGGTTGGTATTAGTGTCTTATATTTGATCAGTTGTTGTTTTTTCTCAATTAAAACTTATGAATTTTGCTACTACCCTTAGTGAACTTTAATTTAAGTTGCATTTTACTAAGCCTACGCTTTTCTATTTACCGTGTACTGGGAGAAGTTCTGTGCTGCCTACCAGATTGATCTGAATACTCATCTGTGTGTGCATGTGATTGGCCAAACAAAAGAAGGCCAAAAAATAAAAAAGCACAGATCTATGTGCAAGTGAATGCTAGAGCCTAGTGGGTAATTTCTGTAACCAGTTAGATACGTTAGAATCTAGTGATTGCTAGATCACTGCAATGATGAATTTCTGATAGATGTCGCCTCACGTATCAAAGGCGTAAGAAGCATCAATCCACGTTTGCGCATTAATCAGTCCACATTTGCATGTTCTTGTAGTTGAATTAATCAATTGCTGATTTATTTTATTATTTAATGTTTGAGAGTCTATTGTTGAGTCATTTTCTATCGTTATGCTCTTAATTTCCAGAGAATGTAGGGAGAGTCAGTTACTTTCTATAAATATCTTAGTTATTTCCTAAACTAAGATATCAGTTAATAAACATTATTTCAGACGTTGGAGATTCTCTTGGGCTTCTACTCCTCTTACCGTAAGAATCTCACGATAAAAGAATAAGAAGCCCAAGAGAATCTCCAATGTCTGAAATAATGTTTATTAACTGATATCTTAGTTTAGGAAATAACTAAGATATTTATAGAAAGCAAATTACAATTGAAATAACTGACTCTCCCTACATTCTCAGGAAATTAAGCACATAACAATAGAAAATGACTCAACAACAGACTCTCAAACATTAAATAATAAAATAAATCAGCAATTGATTAATTCAACTACAAAAACGTGGAAACATGGACTGATTAATGCGCAAACGTGGATTGATGCTTCTTACACCTTTGATACGTGAGGTGACATCTATCAATTTCATTTGTATCCTTTGTTTTATCTCATAGCATCTAGTTTCTTTGCAGATAATGGATATTATCCCAACCTGAAAAATTCTTTTCTGCATTGTCATGTGTGACTTTAATCTGGTTTATCTGTGGTTGTAGGGGATACAAGCGGTTTTTTAGACGCTCTTTGCTTGAAAGCTCTGATTATCTGAAGGATGATTGCCTGAAATTCAACTGTACAGTTGGAGTTGTAGTTTCAGCTGTAGATTGTCCTCGACTTCACTCTGTTACTGTTCCAGAATCTGACATTGGAGCACACTTTGGCATGTTATTGGAAAGTATGGAGGGTTCAGATATTACTTTTAATGTGGCTGGGGAAAAGTTTGCTGCTCATAAGTTGGTATTGGCTGCTAGATCCCCAAAATTTCGCTCTAAATTATTTGGAGGTTTAGATGAGGAGAAAGAGGAAATTACTGTGACAGATTTAGAACCTAAGGTTTTTAAGGTAGAAAATCATCACATTTATGTTTTGCTCTCCTTGAACCTTAACATCCATATTCTGTTAGGTTTAATATTTTGTTGGCTGCCTATCTTTTGCCTTTTTCTTTTCTTTTCTTTTTTTTTTTTTAAAAAAAATCTTTAATGGTGATCTGTGGTCCTGAACTTTCTCTTACTTGGATAGGCCATGCTGCACTATATCTATCGAGATACCCTTACAGATGAGGTGGATGTGATTCTATCAACCTCATCTAGTGAATCCTCTGTGTCTGAGACATTGTCAGGAAAGTTGTTAGCTGCAGCAGACAAATATAGCTTGGAGAGGCTTAAACTGATGTGTGAATCTCGTATCTGCAAAGACATCTGTATAAATACTGTTGCTGACATATTAACCTGGGCTGACCAATGCCGGGCAAGACAGTTGAAAGATGTTTGCTTAAAGTTTGCTGCGCAGAACCTAGCAGGTATATTTAGTTAGCTTTGCTTGCTTCACTTACTATGCAATTTTATGGGGGAAAAAACCAAGGAAACATGAAGGTAGATTTTAATTTTTGTTGGATACAAACGTCTATTATATGAGCTTTTTCTTATTGGGTGCTTGAGTTTAAAATTCCCATGAAAGTAAATGCATATCAGAATATAGCTATTAAGACATCAAAACAATATTCTTAAATCTCTAAATCTACTTGAAGAATGCCTGTAGTGCAGGAAGCATTATGTTTTATAGATTCTAGTGTAGAACTACAAGAAAATCTGTTTTAGTTGACTTTGTGTAAATTTTATACTTTTTACCTGCAAGTTTTGCATTCTTAGCATCTTTTGTTGGGACTTACTGTTGCAGCTGTTATGAGGTCAGATGGATTTCAGTCCATGAAAGATAAATGCCCATGGCTACAGTCAGAGATGTTGATGACAATTGCAGGGTGTGAGAGTGATTACACCAGTGCTGGGGGGAAATCTCGGAGTGTGTTGGCCCAACTTTCTGATGGTGGTGATTCAGATGGTAGGAGGGTCAGGCAAAGAACCTGATATCTCATGTGAGGCACTGATTATCGTGTGAATGTAGATGGGAAAAACAAGAGAATGTGAATGAAAATGGTGACAGAGGGGGAAGGCCCCCTTCTGATAGACTTTGCCATACTTTGATATAACCCGTTCATTTGGGGGGAAAAAAAACGAGTTAAAGTAGTGGATACTAATCAGTTTTTTTATAGTGCATCTGTTAGTGGTAAAAAGGAGTTATTAGGCTCGTTAGGATGATAGGTTCTTGTATTGTGTACAACAAAAGTTAATTTGCACCAATTATTGTTTGGGATGCCCTGACACGAAATTCTAATTGTTATCGACATGATATTTCAAGTCATGCTCATGCAAGGCCATTGTGGAACTGTATGCTATGGTGCATGAGGCATGCAGTGTGGCTCCTGTAAATGTCATGTCGTGGTCTTGTTCATCCAACAGCTCACGAGCACACATCTCCAAATGTGCTGCAAGTTGAAGATTTTAGCTGAATCATGCTGTTGTTCAACCTACAAGAAGAAAGTAAAATGGGCTAATTTTCCATGCAGCTGGGGAAAGATGAAGGTTGTGAATGAATTTGGGTCCTTTAATTATTGAAGTGATGAGAAATACACTGTGTGGGACTCACATGAAACACACAATGACAGGTGAGCTGAATCTTTTGCTCCCTTTTTTTAATGGAGCAATTTAAGGGAATCCTAAACCAGACTTGTTCTGCATTTCATTTTCAAGATGGATCAACAACTGTGGGGCTTTCAAGTTATCAGAGATCTTCTAGATGAATATCTGGAGAATTTAGAACATTGGAGCTAAATGTTGATTCTACCTTGGGGGAGAAGCTTCACGGCATGTTTTGATTGAGTGGGGTTTGTTATTGATAAATGGCCAAGGATATTGATGATGGTAGGAGCTGATTCTTATTTTATATGCTAGTTTTGTAATACAGGATTTGGCATATATGTTCATTAACTTTGAGCTGAAATGTGCAGTTTGTTGGAATTTAGAACATTGGACATGTCTTTTGCTGCTACCCCATTTTCTTTGGTGTTACCTTTGTACGAAGTAGGAACAGAAAGATTTTGTGTTAAGTTTCATTTCATGGCTGTACAGGACTCATTTTGCGATTATCATTGGGTATGTGATTTGGCAAAAGTGCGATGCAGGTGCTGAAATCTAGAGCCACCACAGAGAATACGGTATCATTATGTTAAGTCTGATATGTACAATTATCTAATATCCATAATGTGGTGTTAAATTTGACCATTATCAAGCCCAATTGGTAGATGTGCGTTTTTCAAGGTGTTGAAAAGTGGACCAGTTATTGAATTGATTGTGATTGCGAGTATAGGGTTAGTGGTCAAACTGGGTTGAATCAAAGTCAATTCAATCAGTAATATTTAAATGAAAAAGACATGAATCTATATGTAAATGTAACATTCATATACAAATCACTCAAATACAACAAACTAGAGTTGTTAAAGAGTGTGTGTGTGTGTTTTATAAACATTTCAGACTCAACAAAGGGATAAAAGTGTGGTGTAGAGCATAAGGTTTTCACCGGATGAAGTGGGTAATTTTCAGTCCTATCGACATGTGACCGAATTGATTAGGTGGCTCGTTCATCGTTTCATTTCGTACCATGTTTCCATTCTTTTGCAAGACGTAGTTGTGTTTCCATCCAACTTTTGTGTGCATGGTGTTTTATTTCTACTTTCTTTTTGGGATTTAGCCCTCATGAGGACACACATATGGACACACACACATATGTATATAGGTTAAAATGAGGAGATATGGTTTATAGAAGCTGTTCTGGTGTAGAACACAGATGTGGACTCTGCCTGAGTATCTATAGAGAAGATAACCAGGAAAGCGTGGGATCACTGTGCACAAACTAGGTTTTTCGCCAAAGGGGGTGGTATGTGTGCACAGTGTGACGGAATATAAATAGTATCGAGTTAGAACGTATATATCTTAAGGTTAGACCTCTATATTTATAAGGTTTACCTTAAGTTGAATCTCATGGGTCACTTGATCTAAGGCCCCCAATATCATAACTACCAGATATCTATTTGGATAGATATCTGGATTGTCGCCAAGATTGAATTCTTCCGTATTGTAGGTAGATCCTGATATATAATATCTTCCTAGTTGGGCCATCCGTGTGTTGGGCCTAGTGCAGGTCGGTAACAAAAGCATTCATAAATATCTAAAATGGGTAAAATAAATGCTTTAGAAAAGCACTCATAAAAGTCGGACAAAAAAGGAAATTCAGTGACACGAAGCATAGTCCATTACATTGTGAATATTTTCAATCTACATGATTTTTCTTATCAGTTTAATATAACGAATCCTTTAGCATTCAGATCGAGAATAATTTTGCACACGATTAAGATGAAAAAAAATATTTTCGTAATTTTAAAAAAATGTAAATGATCTTTTTTTTGTAGGGATCAAAATGTAAATGATCTACTATTTAACTTAATCATTAAATTTTTATTTAATTTCACGGGCAATGAATGGGTTGGCTTAGTATATAAGTTAAGTAGTGACCAAGCACTTATTTCTTGGTCCCCAAGGATTTAGAAACAAGTCAGTCGTGGGGACGTCGGCTATATATGTATATTCTCAAATCCAAATAACAAGGAATTGTCTGATTTGGAAAGAAATTAAGTATTGCGTCTCAGTTCATCACTGAAAATCGTCTTTTCATGCGTTGAAGAAAGAAGGAACAATGGAATATTGCGATCACTGTGATATATTTTGCATATCAAGATATGAATCTGGCCCTTACGAAACCAGGTACGAACGTCAAATAGTCTGACTTTTTTTCCCCCTTTTTCTTAGGTTATTTTGTTTTACTGCAGTCTTTAATATATGATCCAATGGATTAATTTGAGGAGATTAAGGAATTAAATAAATTATTTTATTTATCCTTTTTCTTTAAATTAATTTACTTGATGTATAAACAATCTAATGATATATATAAGTATTTTAGAGACATCACTTTACATATATTATAATTAAATAACTCATTTAATTTTTTAAATTTCTCCTAGTTAATTAAGGGGATCTTATATATATCATGCGCTGTTTGGTAGGTAGGAATTGGAGGGGAGGGAAATTTTTTGTGAGTTAGATTTAAAAAAATTGAAGAGGTGGGGTTACAAAATTTTTGCCAAGAGAATATGTAAACTAAAATAATAAGAACAATTAATTAAAATCTTTTAACCCTATATCTTTAGGTTTTTGAAAAATCCAACTCAAAAAATTTCTTTCCACTCATCTTCCTTCCAAATCTCTCGTACCAAACAAGTAGAGCTGTGAAATTGGGCTGGCCTTTTAAGAGCTGATTTTATAAAATGGAGCTTCTAAATAAAGTCGGGCCTAAAAAGGTCAGTCCTATACGGCCGAAGACTTAAAAGGGTCAGTCTTGTGAGGTCAAGGGCCTGCCTGTTAGGCCTCTTTATATATATTTTTTTATTGCTAAATTTTTATTTTAAGAAGTTGTTGTTGCATAATTTGTTTTTAATTTATGTTATAAAAGGGTCAGGTGCTTAAAGCAACCTTCCGTGGGAACATTTGAAGACTAGACTATTATATATATGTTGTCATTTTCAGTATGATTCGTGTTTATTATTATTAGTTAATACTCCCTTTGATCTTAAATATAAGACATAGTTAACTTTTTTTAGAAAGATTAAAGAAACTAAATAAGTTACTTAATTATATTATATAATGTGTATCTTTAGACTATATATAAGTTTATTAGTCAAATTAATTAGGTTAGATAAAAAAATAAATACTCTAACATAATGTAATTAGCTTCTTTAATCTCTTATAAAAAGTCAATTTTATCTTATATTTAGGATTTGAGAGAGTAGTTAATACGGTCTGGTTGGTTAATGGCCCAAAAATAAAAATATTTTGCTTAATTTATTTAACATAACTTTAATTTATTTAATGTTAATAACATTTATTTGATATATTAGAACTTTAATTATCGTAATTTACTAATTATATTTTTGTAAAAAAATCACCAAAAATAATTAAAATTTAGAAAAATAGCTTAAGGCCCTATAGGAGAGACTTTGACCCGACATACTCTCAGGCCAAACCTTAAAAAACAGACGTTTTTTTACTCCAGAAAGAGCCACCCTAATTCCCAACTTTACGGGCCTTTAAGGACTAAAAGTAGTATTTCATAGAGAATATATTGGGGTTGGGTTAATCCTTTGTCAATTAAAATAATTGGATATTTCCATGGTATATATTTTAAGGAAAATTGGTTGAGATTTTAAAACGTTAGATAGGATGAAATAAATTTTTTATTATTGATGTTTTTTTATTTATTTGATGGTTTGATTGAATCAATTAAAATAATTGGATATTTCCATTGTATAAATTTAAATCAAGAAAATATTGTTGAGAAATAAATAGAGCGCGCTGACATTTTTATTTTATAAATTAATTTGCAGGTCTTGTTCAATTTGTGGAAAGGTTTTGAGCGACAAGTTGACCAGAAAATCGAAAAGAAATAGGAGACAAAGAAAGGTGGATTGTTATACAAATAAAGAGAAGGACATTATTATTCAAAAGAAGATGAAAAGGAAAAATTGAATTAAATTATGTTATTTTTATTTACTAATAACTATTTCTTCTTGTTATTCTTTGTAAATAAACTTCAGTTTGAATTTTTTAAAATGTGAAGTCAATGATAGCACTATTTTCAATTTTTCACATGATTACTCATTAATGTTAGATTGGTAAAAATTTGATAGGTTCAGTTTGTCCATATTTACCGAGCAATTCCAATATTTTGGTGTTCCTATTCTTGAAAATTGATGATAACATTTTTGGTGTTGCTATTAATGATAATGCATATGAATTAATGATAATTTGTTTGATAAAAAAGAATACAATTTTTATTAAATTTGGGGCTAAATAAAAAAATAAATTGAAGAAGGGAAAAGACCTTGAGATCAAAATATACTTTTTCTTGTACTAAAGTTAAAACTTAATATATATTAAAGTTTATTATAAGAAATTTATATAATAAAAAAGGTTTAGTATAAGAAGTTAACAACTTTAGTTTAAGAAATGAACAATTTTACGATTAGAAATGGACAAATAATTATATAAAATTTACTTAGTCATTTGCATATATAAGCAAAAGAAGAAACTTATGCTTTTATTAAGAATTTTCATAAGATTACTATCTCCAATTCTTAATATAAGATATGGTTCATATGTATTGTATATAGGAACAAGATCTTAAATTAAGGAATGAAGGTGGTACTAGATTTATTAATACTAAAGTGTTGTATAGGAAATTAACAACTTTAATATAAAAATTTAGCGATCTTACTAGAGTTCCCCCCCCCTCCCCCAAAATAAAATAAAATAAAATAAATGAGTTATATTGACCAAATCAGCTTATATCATTCATAACAGCTTGCCAATGGGCAATCTCATTCATAACAGTTTGCTTAATTTATGTGTTAGGAAGAGTGCAATGGATATATATATACACAACAAAGTTTTGATGAGTTGGGTTCGGAGGTTCACTAGGGCTCGGACATGCTTACAATTATCGTTGTCAAACTCGTAAATTGACTTTTCGAGTCTACTGTTTTTACGTTTTTAGTTTATCAAATCGAGTCGAGTCACTGATAAACTCGTGATCATTGTAAACTCGATTAAACTTACGAGTTTATACACCAATTTTACCGTTTTTACGTTTCAAACTTACAAAACCATGTTAATTTACCCTTAAACTTGTGTTAACTTTTTCTATTTGATCATGCTCAGCGGCTTTATTTGTAAGTTTTATAAAAATTTCTTTGTTAAATATAGCAAATTTTGAATATTGATGGATTTAATTTCAATTATTTGAATTTAAAATATATTTAAATCAAATTGTTGTCATTTTTTATATTTTAATTATTTGTTATATACTATTGATATTTATTTAATAATGAAAGTAAATTCTTACGAGTTTACAATTCAAGTTCACGATTCAACTTTAGGTTGTTGTTACGAGTTTATTTAAACTCACGAGTTTAACAACTTTATATATAAAAATACTTACAGATAACACAACTGATATTAAATCTTCCAAAAGAAAAATTAAAAACTTGGCCTCCACATTTGAGTGATATCCTATGGACCAAATCTATGTAACTATATAGCAGATGTGACAACCGGGCTACACATGGCAAGTTTAAATTTGAGCATTTTAAAAATAAAAAAGATATAATGGGCTCTTAGCGTGACACATGGACAATTTAAATTTAAGCATATTAAAAATAAAAAATGAAATAATGTGAAATTTGATGGCAAAAAATGAAAGGGGTCTGTACAAGTGAAGTAAGGGAGGTGCTAAATTATTATCTGATATTTTCACGATGAATCTGATATGCAATATAGTTTAGGCGTTTGCAAATTATTATTCACATATTTAAAAGGCATTGGTCTAGTTGCACCATAAAGTAAAAAGACAATGTAATTAAAAGCACTAGTATTTTCTGTGATTGTTTATTTCTTTAAAAGCACTAGTATCTTCTATATATAAAAACTACCTAACAGCTAAGTCTAAATTCTTGTCCATGATTTAAACTAAGGATTTTTCATCCATCTGCATCATATATTCTTGTTTTTTATTCTTCCTCATGTTCTTCATCATCATCATCATAGATTCCTCTTGTCCATAATTCGAAACAAAGATTTTTCATCCATCTACTCCATATATTCTTGTCTGTTATCTTCCTCGTGCTCTTCTTCATCATCATCATAGATTCCTGAATGTTTCAGAACCAATAGTAAATTTTCGTCCATAATTCAAAATAGATATTGTTCATCCATCCATTTGCTGCATAGATTCTTGTCTGTTGTCTTCCTCGTGTTCTTCTTCATCATCATTATAGATTCCTGAATGTTTCAGAACCAAGAGTAAATTCTCATCCATAATTCGAAATAGAGATTTTTGATCCATCTGCTCCATATATTCTTGTCTTTTATCTTCCTCATGTTCTTCTTCATGATCATCATAGATTCCTGAATATTTCAGAACCAAGTCAAAATTTTCATCCATAATTCGAAATAGAGATTCTTCATCCATCTGCTCCATATATTCTTGTATGTTATCTTCCTCATGTTCTTCTTTTTCGTCATCATAAATTATTGAAAATTTTAGAGCCAAGTCTAAATTCTCATCCATAGTTCGATGCAGAGATTTTTCATCCATCTGCTCCATATATTCTTGTCTGTTATCTTCCTCATGTTCTTCTTCATTATCATCATAGATTCCTAAATATTTCAGAACCAAGTCTAAATTCTCATCCATAGTTCGATGCAAAGATTTTTCTTCCATCTGCTCCACATATTCTTGTTTGTTATCTTCCTCGTGCTTCCTCGTGTTCTTCTTCATCATCATCATAGATTCTTGAATATTTGTGAACCAAGTGGAAATTCTCGTCCATAGTTTGATACAGAGATTTTTTTATCCATTTGCTCCATATATTCGTGTTTTTTATCTTCCTTGTGCCTTTCTTCATCATCATAGATTCCTGAATAATTAAATAAGGACTATTAGTATTTAGCTGTCCTATAGACAATATGTTATGACAAATGAACACCTTTTTACACTGTAGTATTTCATGATTTATATAATTGAGTATATTTTATTTTTATCATATTTATGTCTCACCTTTATTTTAAGGTAAATATGCTTTTAAAGATAAAAGTCCTAAGAATAGAATAGGTGTTCACTCGAGGATCTATAATAGAGATCATGATCATGAGGACTCGAGGACACTGCATATCTATTGCCTAAAACTTGTTCCTAGCCTTGAATCACCAAGAAAGGGCATTGGTGAAATCAATAAGAATAGTATAATATCATTTACTTATATAGAGATACAAGGTAGGGACCTCATGGAATACAAGCATGGTGATGCCTTAGTTGATGTTGTTGGTGAATCTATTAGAGAATAGATAGCACTAAATCGACCCACGAAGAGACTCCACAAAGATTTATTATAGAGAGAATCATTATACATGTAAAGTTTCTTATTGTTTAGTAATGCAGATCGTCCTAGACTTGAGGATGTCATAAAATACTATATCCCCAGGGTTATATTTTGACTGTACAACTCTATGTACTTGAAAAAGGAGAGAACATTGTACTCTTGGGTGTAACTTGAATAAATGAGTATAGATGGGTATGCCGAAAGAACTCATAGCCCCTACAAGGGTTTAGTTGTTCATAAGACCGATAGGGCTTGAATGACTTCTAGTTGACATAAGAGTTTGTGTGGATAGCAAGTGATCATGAAAAGTCATGATCCGTCTTAGAGTTAATGAAGAAGATTCCTTATTCCATGAAAAGCTATATTTAGTCAATCAAAAGAGATGATACTTTATCTTTGCTCTCAACTAAATGTGAATGACGATGTGAGGGATGATGCCAGCACGGTATCTAAATTAGAAAGGTAGATCACTTGATCAACTCAATTAGTTCTAGGACCGCAGAGCATTGCTAGTGTCTTATGTGGTCATTAAATAAATTGGACCCATTAAAGGAGTTTAATTTGTTTGAGTTTATTTATGTCAGTGACTAATTGGGCCTAATGAGTCATATATAAATGTTATTCTTGATTGCTTAAATTTAGCAAGCTTGGAATTGCTAGTATAATTGGGTTGGAGTGGGACTCTAAACTCAATAGCAAAATTGTGCCATATTTGAGCCTTTAGTGAGAAATTAGTTTCTCCACTAAAAGGCCTAAATGTATGGCAAAGATTTTGCCGTGTTCTCCCAAAATAACCAGGATTGAAAGATTTTGTAGTATAGTGTAATTTGGGTCGTTTCTCCGATGAATTCACAGCGGGTTTGATTGGCAACAGTGAAACAGAAACAGAATGATAAAATGGGGGGATTTTTAATTCGAAAGGAATAAAAACGTAACTAAACAGAGACAAAACAAAACTAAACAGAGACCAAATAGAGGATTAAAGGATTAAACAGAAATAGATTAACAACGACCAACCCAACATTTTGATTCCAGAAACGTTCTTCATTGAGCGAAAAATAAACGAACTTGCGTTTGGTTCTGTATGAACCGAAATCTCTGCGTTCATCCAGAAATCCCTCGACTAGACGATCGCCTAGAATATGTTCGAACAGTGGCGTCCCACTATGCAATCGCACAGCAAACTTTAAACCTAGTTCGAACTTAGTCCTTGGGATGAACCAAATTGAATATTTAATCTAATATTCGAACTATTTTCAGAAATCGAATCCGATAGACGAAAACAGAAACGAGAAATGTTACCGATTAAGCACAAGCTCTCTGAACGAGTCATGGAATCTTCAACATTGGGTTAATCACAGATATTTAGCCAAGCATGGCTGGAAAAGATGAAGAAAAGATGATGAACGCGAAGAACATTGAAGAACAGTTGAGAGAAAATGAAAGCTTCTGTTTTGATCCACTAAAACATAAAAAACATGAATGAATAGGTGTTTGTGGCTGCTGCCACACTTGACCTAAAATGGAAAAACGAAAATGGGGCTCCAACCCACAATTCAGGCCCAAAATGGAAAATACTAGAAATGGGCTTTAATTACAAATAAAAATCCAGAAATTAACATATAACTTCGGCTCTAAAATCAACTGCCCTCTTGTTCGAATTTTCTCTTCATGTCTTCATAATAATTGTAGCTCTCTGAATCATCTGAAATATGAGACAAAAATGAGGCAAATCCGATGTCTGGTTCAAGAGTTATGGTGAAAATAGTGAAGCAAAATAAAACTGGAATTTATTATTAAATAATGGCTAAAATATAATAAAAGGCCCAAAGCCCAAATAAGTATAAAAGCCATTATTTATTAGTTAAAAAGTCCTAAATTATCAATCAAGAGACAAAAAGTAGTGTATGAAATATTTAATTATCAAATTCCCCCACACTTATCTTTTTGCACTCCTGACCAAAATTTAAAGAAAAAGACCTAAAAGAGGAACTCTTCTTTCCTAACAATTGCTAACAATGCAAAATTTGAACAAGGGACATAAAGCTCCAAAAGATCAATCAATCAAGACCAAAATCCCTTCTTCTCAAATCACAATTCATGGTAATCTCATCAATGATGCTAATCACAAAAGATGGTCTCTCAAATGATGCGCTCAATCAATCAATCAATCTGTCAAGTGTATCTCTCAAGTGTTTAAGGTACATAAGTGTATCGCTCAAATTCTACTCAAGAAAATTGCCCTACCATAAGCTTGCTCAATTTCTACGTCTCCACTACTCATAACACATGCATGCACAAATCAAGAGAGCTTGTTATTAAAGGTTGTAATGGGGTTAGGGTGAAGGTAGGCAAAAGTATGGAATGAGAGGCTAAGCACCAAAGAAATGAAAGAGAGCACTGATTAACACAATCATTCCCCATATATGAAAACTTCTAATTAACTCATATACCTCCTTTCCTTCCATGTTTTTTTTCTTTCTTTCTTTTTTCACTTTCACTTTTTTTTTTTGATTTTTTTATGTTTATTTTTTATTTTTTATTTTTGATTTTTGATTTTTGTTTTTAACGCGAAGAACTTTGCTATATACATGGTCACAATGGCTATATACATGGTCACAATGACAAAATCAAATATCTCCCCCCCACACTTAAACTGTTGCACTCCTGAGCAACCCCCACACTTAAACACAAAACTAAGGTAAACTAATGCTCAATAAATTTTCAAGGTGCGGAATAAAATGGTTTTACGCTTAGGCTTATAATGTGGCTTAGAAAAGAATGGGCAAAAAGGCACAAGGGGGTTAGCAAGGGAATCATAATGCAAGGGAAAGGCTATTTGGCCAAAGTGGGGGAAAATAAAAGAAAGAAAACAAGCTTCCATCATACTTATGCATGTAAGTGAAAAATGTAGCTTCAAAAAGAAAAGGAGCAAGTTCTAGAGAACGAAAATCATGGGCAGATGCACACATGAAAAAAAGAATGGCAAAAGATGAATTCCATTCATGCAGGCCCAAAACCTCACAAGGTCAATACCAACTTAGGCAATCAACAACATCAAATCAACTACCAAGACATGTAATCGAAGAGTCAAGAATTGCAGACCAGACAGAATGATCCATTAAAACCAACATGTCCAAGTTCATAATATGTAGCAATCATAGAAAGAGAGACTGTATTATTTCAAAGAGCAGAGTAGAAAAAGGAAAACAAAGAAAAGAGAAGGAGGGAGAAGAAGGAAGAATACTCCCCAAGGGGTTTATGGAGGATAAGTGGCATCAATGAGGAGAATCTCCGCTTCCTCAGGTTGCTGTTGGGATCCCTCATGAAATGGCTTAAGGCGATGCCCATTGACCTTAAAGGTCTGTCCTGTGGCTGGATCACACAACTCAATAGCACCAAATGGAAATATGTTAGTGATCTCAAAAGGGCCATCCCATTTAGATCGAAGCTTACCTGGCATAAACTTCAAACAGGAGTTAAATAGAAGAACTTTCTGGCCCACAGAAAATTCTTTCCTCAGAATATGCTTATCATGGAATGCCTTAGTCTTTTTCTTGTATAACCACGAGCTCTCATAGGCATCCAATCTAAGCTCATCTAACTCTTGCAACTGTAGCTTCCGCTCCATCCCAGATTTAGCCAGATCCATGTTACACTGCTTAATTGCCCAATAGGCTTGATGCTCCAACTCAACCGGAAGATGACATGCCTTCCCAAAGACAAGCTGATAAGGAGACATCCCAATCGGAGTCTTATAGGCGGTGCGATATGCCCATAAAGCATCATCTAGTCGCTTACTCCAATCTTTCCGAGTAGAGTTAACAGTCTTCTGAAGGATTTGCTTAATCTCTCTATTTGAGATTTCAGCTTGACCGTTGGTCTGAGGATGGTATGCTGTGGAGCACTCCATACTTGCGTAACAAGGCACCCATGCTTCGGTTGCAAAAATGGGATCCCTGGTCACTGATAATGGCTCTAGGAACACCAAACCTGCAGAAAATGTTAGACCTAACAAAATCCACCACCACAAAAGAATCATTAGTCCAGGTGGCTTTCGCCTCAACCCATTTCGAGACATAATCAACAGCTAGCAGTATGTAAGTATAACCATAGGAAGCAGGAAATGGACCCATAAAATCAATACCCCAAACATCAAAGATCTCACAAAACAATATAGGGTTCTGAGGCATCTCATGCCTACGGGAAATACTCCCTGCTCTCTGACAGTTATCACATGACTTACAAAACATATGGGAATCATGAAACAAGCAGAAGCATGAGCAAAATGCAATATAGAGTGAAACTCATGATCAGGCACACATCTTCTAACTACTTGGTCACTACAAAATTTCCACAGATAAGGGTCATCCCAAACATAATATTTAGACTCACTCTTTAATTTAAGGGTTTGGGCCTTAGTGGAATCCACAGGCAGAACACCAGCTACCAAGTAGTTAACCAGATCAGCATACCATGGAAGCTTACCTTGCAGTTGTAGAAGCTGCTCATCAGGGAAATCATCCCGAATAGAAGAGGGGTGAGAGGGGGAATGGGTGATGCGACTCAAGTGGTCAGCTACCCAGTTTTGTGCTCCACTTCGGTCTCGAATCTCAACATCGAACTCTTGGAGCAAGAGCATCCACCGGATGAGCCGTGGCTTTGCATATGCCTTTTTCAAAAGAAATTTCAACGCTGCATGGTCAGAGAAAACCACTACCCTACTTGCTAGCAGATAGGACCTAAATTTATCAAAAGCAAATACAATAGCCAACAACTCCTTTTCAGTAGTGGTGTAATTAGATTGGGCAGGATCCCAAGTTTTAGAGGCATATGCAATCACATGAGATGCTATGTCAACCCGTTGTGCCAAGATAGCACCAACCGCATAGTTGGAAGCATCACACATCAACTCAAATGGAAGGCACCAATCAGGGGATTGGATCACTGGAGCTGTAGTCAGGCAACACTTCAAGTGATCGAAGGCCGCCTTGCACTCATCATCAAATACAAAGTCAATGTCCTTATGCAGAAGGTTGGACAAGGGTAGAGCAATCTTGCTGAAATCTCGAATGAAGCGCCGATAGAAACCTGTATGACTAAGAAAAGAACGAACTTCCCACACAGATGCGGGGTAAGGCAAAGCAGTAAGTACATCTATCTTAGCAAGGTCTACCTCAATCCCTTTCCTAGACACTATGTGTCCCAAGACTATACCCAACTCAACCATGAAGTGACACTTCTCATAATTCAGCACAAGATTAGACTCAATGCATCTATGTAAAACTCTAGACAGATTAGCTAAGCATGCATCAAAGTTAGACCCATATACAGTGAAATCATCCATAAAAACCTCCATACAACGCTGAAAGGTGCCAGGTGCGTTGCAAAGGCCAAAAGGCATTCTTCGGTAGGCATATGTTCCAAAGGGGCATGTGAAGGTAGTCTTCTCCTGGTCCTCAGGAGCAATATGGATCTGGAAGTATTCGGAGTAGCCATCCAAGAAGCAGTAGTGAGACTTACCAGCCAATCGCTCTAACATTTGATCAATGAAAGGTAAAGGGTAATGATCCTTGCGAGTGGCTTGGTTGAGTCTCCTATAGTCGATGCAAACTCTCCAACTATTCTGAACTCGAGTAGGGATGAGCTCATTCTTCTGATTGGCTACCACAGTGACTCCAGACTTCTTAGGAACCACCTGGACTGGACTAACCCACTGGCTATCAGAAATGGGATAGATGATACCAGCTTGCAGAAGCTTAGTGACCTCCTTCTTCACCACATCCAGGATAAGAGGATTAAGGCGTCTTTGGGGTTGTCTCACCGGCTTAGAATCCTCTTCTAACAGAATTCGATGCATACACATGGAGGGGCTAATGCCAACAATGTCAGCTAATGTCCACCCAATGGCTTTCTTGTTCGCCCTCAATAAGCTTAGCAGCTTCTCTTCTTGGTCAGGAAGAAGATTATTTGCCACAATGAATGGCAACTGTTCATCCACCTCCAGAAATGCATACTTCAGGTGATCTGGAAGGGATTTCAACTCAAGCTTGGGTGGTTGCTCAGTGGAGGGAAGAAGCTTGGGTGGTTGTTGCAACAATTCTGATTTCATCACATTAGAGATACCTGAAACCACATTCAAAGAAGCAGAAGAACTAGGTCTATCCAGCTCAATGTTAACATCAGAAGTCAGCTTATCAAAATCAGAGTCAAACTCATCAAAATCAGAATCAGGATGCACATTAGGATCAGGATGAAGCTCAAACTCAGAATCAATATCAAAATCCACATGCAATGCAGAATCACCAAGCAAGCCAGAAATCACCAAATAGTGTAGCATTAACCAAGTTAGTGCAAACAGAGCACCATTCATTATCAGCACATGCACAAATGGCATAATCACTCTCAGAGGATAAATCAGGATAATCAGAACATCATCCACAGCATCATCAATAACATCAATGCAGAAAATAGAATGCTCTTCCCTAGGATGTTTCATGGCATCAAAGATATTAAAATTCACAGATATATCACCAAACTCCATGGAAAGAGTACTAGAATAAACATCTATCTTAGTCCTAGCTGTTTTCATGAAAGACCGCCCTAGAATGATTGGTGACCTACTACTGGGAGACTCATCCTCCATCTCTAAGATGTAAAAATCAGCAGGAAATATCAGTTCATTAACCTTGACTAATACATCTTCAACTACACCAGAAGGATGAACATTGCTCCTATTAGCTAGCTAAACAACAACACCAGTAGGACGTAAAGGACCAAGACCAAGAGATTTATAAACAGATGCAGGCATGACATTAATAGAAGCACCTAAATCTAGCATGCAATCATCAAATCTATAGCTACCAAAACAGCAAGGGATAGAAAACATCTCTGCATCCTTGCACTTGTGAGGCATTGTAGGCTGGATGAGTGCTGATACATTCTGGTTCAAACTCACTCGTTCCCCCTCCAGTCGCCTCTTGTTGGTGCACAACTCCTTCAGAAACTTGGCATATTTAGGAATTTGTTTGATTGCATCCAAGAGAGGAATGTTGATCTCTACTCTTCTGAATGTCTCAAGTATATCCTTCTCTTGTGCTTTTCCTACCAACTTCTTGGATTGAACCGCTCTCTGAGGGAAGGGAAGAGGAATGGGGATGTCCTCCTCTTCACCTTGCTGCACTGCCTTTTTATTTTTAGAGTCAATCTTCACATTTTCTGACTCTCTTTCTGATGTGGAAGTCACATCTGCAGTTAGTTTGGGCTCCTCCAATTGTTTGCCAGACCGTAGTGAGATAGCACTCACATTACCCTTAGGATTGGGGATGGTTTGGGAAGGAAGAGTGTTGGATCCCTGAGGTTGAAGCTGGTTCAATGATGTTGCCAACTGCCCAATCTGTGTTTGTAAACCCTGAATGGCAGTGTCAGTTTGCTGTTGGAACTGGGATGTTTGCTGTTGGAACTGCATATTGGCTGCGACAAATTGCTTCATCATATCCTCAAGAGAGGGACCACCACTACCATTGCTACTAGCCTGTTGTTGTGTTGCCTGTGGAGGTGCACATATGGCTGGTCGAGGGGGTGCTGCTGGCAAAGGCAAAGGCAAAGGCAAAGGCAAAGGCAAAGGCAAAGGCAAAGGCAAAGGAGGAGCAGATTGCTATTGGAAGTTCTGTGGTTTGTACTGTCTCTGTTGGTAATTCCCAGAATTCTGCTGATATTGGTTACTCTGGTCCTGATTCTGGTTCCAACGGAAATTGGGGTGATTTCTCCAACCAGGATTGTAGGTATTGGAGTAGGCATTATTCAGCTGGTATTGTGGCTTTCCTGGAAAAACACCCACTGCAGCTACTGACTGGTCCTGATAAGTAGGATCATGCAAGGTAGGGCAAGAATCAGTAAGATGATAAGGGTCAGAACAAAACCCACAGGAGGACCCAATCTGAGGAGGAGAAGACTGGACTGTCTGTGTCACTGCCAACTGCCTCGCAAGGGAGGTCAGATCATCAACTCTAGTCTCTAATCTTTGAGAATCGTACTGGGCTGGAGGTGTTTGAATCTGGTAAACAGGAGTACTATTGGCCCTGGTGCCAAATTGCTGAGAATTGGCAGCCATAGTAGATATCAACTCTCGGGCTTCTTCAGGTGTCTTTCTATCTAAGGCTCCACCACTAGATGCATCCACAAAACTTTTATCCAACGGCAACAAACCAGAATAGAAATATGTAATTAGAAGCTGGTCTGAAATCTGGTGGTGTGGAGAGCTAGCACACAATCGCTTGAACCTCTCCCAATACTCATACATGGTCTCCTCGTTGACTTGTTTGACACTAGTGATCTCCTTCTGAATAGCAAGGGCTTTTGAGGATGGGAAGAACCTCACTAGGAATAACTTCTGCATATCATCCCAACTACCAATAGATGCTGGTTGCAAATTGTATAGCCAATCCTTAGCGACACCATCTAGGGAAAATGGAAAAGCTCTTAGCTTAATGTGGTCTTCATCAATTGCTTGAGGTTTCATTGTGCTGCATACCACATGGAACTCCTTTAGATGCCTATGAGGACATTCACCTGCAAGACCATGAAACTTGGGCAACAAATGGATAAGACCAGATTTTAGTTCAAAGTTAGCAGCAAGTTCAGGATATTGAATACACAAATTTTGATTGCCCACATCAGGGGTAGCCAATTCTCTCAAGGTAGGATGATCTACTTGATCTGCTATAATTTCTGAGTTAGCAAAATTGCTACTAGAATCAGTGAAAACGACAAGACTATCAGAAGTACTATCAGAAACACAATCAGAAAGATCAACAAAGTGGACACAATCAGAATGGTCACAATCAGATTCACGTTCAATGTCCAATTCAGTGTTAATTCCACGACTTAGCCTAACAACTCTTCTAGCAGTAAGAATTATTCTTTCTATTTCAGGATCAAATGGCAACAAGTCTTCTGGGTTGACAGTGCTCCTAGTACTCATGCAGCATAATCACAAGGCAGAATTTGCAGAAAATCCAAAATCACAAAAATGCCACTGTAAACTCAGAATTACAAAAATGCCACACTAAAAGTGGTAAAAAGTAGAAAAGCACTTAAACACACAAAAGCAAACACAAAGAAAACAAGAACCTATGGTAGAAATTGACCAAAATAAATCCTGAAACACTATCAAATGATTTTTAAAATTTATGGGACTTGGACAGGGCAATTCCTAGACCATTAGGGAACCCAAAAATGGAATAAAAAAACTTCAAAAATTGAAAAAGTGGTCAAAACGATGGAATTTGGCGAAACAGAGGTTTGCGAAAATGGAACATTTTCGATGTGCCCTGCGCGATTGGCCATTTTCTATCACTGTACCAAATTTCAGCCAAATCGAAGATACTGAAAAAGAAAATGTCCTAGTAGAAATAAAAAAGTGAAACTTAAAACAGTGAAAAAAGTGGTTTAAACTTTGAATTTGGGCAAAATAGGGCAGACCACACTCTCTACTCAAGAGTGAGTCTTTCTCAGAATGCCCAATTCCTTATGAATAAGACCTGGGTTGAGTGATCTGGGTCAGAAAAATTTCTGCCAGCCACCCGAACCCCTAACCGACGTTATTTACACTACTGTTACTAATCAAATCGATGCAAATTCCCTGGCAGCGGCGCTATATTTTGGCAGAGATTTTGCCGTGTTCTTCCAAAATAACCAGGATTGAAAGATTTTGTAGTATAGTGTAACCTAGGTCATTTCTCCGATGAATTCACAGCGAGTTTGATTGGCAACAGCGAAACAGAAACAGAATGATAAAATGGGGGGATTTTTAATTCGAAAGGAATAAAAACGTAACTAAACAGAGACAAAACAAAACTAAACAGAGACCAAACAGAGGATTAAAGGATTAAACAAAAATAGATTAACAACGATCAACCCAACATTTTGATTCCAGAAACGTTCTTCATTGAGCGAAAAATAAACGAACTCGCGTTTGGCTCTGTATGAACCGAAATCTCTGTGTTCATCCAGAAATCCCTCGACTAGACGATCGCCTAAAATATGTTCGAACAGTGGCGTCCCACTATGCAATCGCACAACAAACTTTAAACCTAGTTCGAACTTAGTCCTTGGGATGAACCAAACCGAATATTTAATCTAATATTCGAACTATTTTCAGAAATCGAATCCGATAGACGAAAACAGAAACGAGAAACGTTACCGATTAAGCACAAGCTCTCTGAATGAGTCACGGAATCTTCAACGTTGGGTTAATCACAGATATTTAGCCAAGCATGGCTGGAAAAGATGAAGAAAAGATGATGAACGCGAAGAACATTGAAGAACAGTTGAGAGAAAATGAAAGCTTCTGTTTTGATCCACTAAAACATAAAAAACATGAATGAATAGGTGTTTGTGGCTGCTGCCACACTTGACCTAAAATGGAAAAACGAAAATGGGGCTCCAACCCACAATTCAGGCCCAAAATGGAAAATACTAGAAATGGGCTTTAATTACAAATAAAAATCCAGAAATTAACATATAACTTCGGCTCCAAAGTCAACTGCCCTCTTGTTCGAATTTGCTCTTCATGTCTTCATAATAATTGTAGCTCTTTGAATCATTTGAAATATGAGAGAAAAATGAGGCAAATCCGATGTCTGGTTCAAGAGTTATGGTGAAAATAGTGAAGCAATATAAAACTGGAATTTATTATTAAATAATGGCTAAAATATAATAAAAGGCCCAAAGCCCAAATAAGTATAAAAACCATTATTTATTAGCTAAAAAGTCCTAAATTATCAATCAAGAGACAAAAAGTAGTGTATGAAATATTCAATTATCAATGTATTAGAAGACTCAACAGGGTCTTGGGCCAATTTGAATTCCAAATTCAAGTTTTGAATTTAAAATAGTAATTTAAATTCAAGAGGTTAGGTGATAAAAGATATTTCTAAATTATCTAAAACAATATCCAATAAAGATTAGATAGATATCCAATAAAGATTGGATAAGAATTGAGCTTCTTGGAAAACGTCATTTTTGGATTGAGCCTTTCTATTTGAATTGGGCCTTTCTTATATGCACTAAAATTAGGGTTAAACTGTAATTTTGGTGGCTAATTTTGACAGCCAAATTTTGTGTACTTTTTTTTTTTAAAAGAAAAAAGGCACAACTCTCAAAGGGTTCAAGATGGCAAAAGGCACAACTCTTGAAGGGTTTAAGAAGGCACCACTTTTGCACATGTGTGCCGCCAATCCAAGAAAGGTGAGATCCAATCCTGTTCATCCCATCCTCCTCCTAACCTCAAGACACCATAACCGTCTTGAGAAAAAGAAAACCCAAGAACTTGAATCCTCAATCTTGCTATCACCTAGCGAGTATTCAAGGAGAAGGAGTTCTCAAGCCAATCAGAAGATAGTCATGTGGATCAACATTAGAGGATGTCATATCTTCAATTGATCAAAGGTATTCCTAAAACCCATTTATGTGTTTTAACGTGTAGATCCTAGACATAACTCATGAGAACCGTGAAAAGTTACGGCTTATGCAATGATTAACAAAATATTAAGGGAAAAATCTTATTTGGGTTTGATGAGGGCTTTAAATATTAAGGGAAAATCCTATTTGGGTTTGATGAGGGCTTTAATGATATTATCTTCAGTTATTGCATTTCAACAACAAACTCCTCTAAACACTCGATTATAACCCATTAGACCCTGTAAGGAGTTACGGGCCATACTATGATAATTACTCCAAACCCATCTAATAATAACTTATGAGTACCATAAAGAGCTACTTGTTTTCAAACGTTCTCACGAGTAACTAATTTTTTTATATTTCAACCTCACAACTCACAAAAGGTTTTGGTTGATTGCCAAGCAACCCAAAGTTACTAACAAGGACTTCAAACAAAATTCAAAATAGTACAAATACCAAAACAGTACTAACTCCGACCTATATGTACTAACCTCCACGTTATCTCTTTGCTCCATGAATTCTTGCTTTGGATTTCCTCATGTTCTTCTTCTTCTTCTTCATCATAAACTCCTGAATGTTTCAGAACCAACTCTACTGTCTCGTCCGTAGCTAGAAACAAAGAGTTTTCATCTATCAGCTCCATAGATTCTTGCTTTTTACCTTTCTCAAGATGTTCTTGTTCTTCCCGATCAGCCATGACGAGAACAAAGTCATCGATAACCTCTTCAATGACAAACTCAGAATTTTGATTCATTATTTGCCCCCTTTAGATTCTTGACTTTGATCTTTCAAAGGTAAAAAACTGCGAATTTGGATGTAATATATGATATATATAGATTTATATTATATATATATATTTTTATCTGATCAAGGTAAAAAATATATCTATATCTTATCTAATGTTGTTTTATAAAACATCAAAATATGGAAAGATATTATTTTTTATGATTTAATATTATAAAGTACTCGGTTTGTTATATTTAATTTTTGGGTAAAGGATTTTTCTGGAGATAGAGTTATCTCCAGTAACCCTAAAACTACGTCATTTTAAATTAATGAAAGGTGTATTTGTAATTTCAAGTGAATTAATGAAGGGTGTATTTGTAATTTCAGGTGAATTAATGAAGAGTGCAAATACAGAAACACCCTTTATTAATTCACCTGAAATTACAAACACATCATTCATTAATTCAAAACGACGTAGTTTTAGGATCACTGGAGATAACTCTATCTCCAGTAACAGGAGAAATATTTTTCCCTTAATTTTTATCAATTATTATTCTTCTAAAGGTTTCAATCAAATTCCAACCTGAAGAAGTTATCTTTCAGCTAAGACGAATCTATTTAGATAATACAGACACATCTATGACTCTATTTTATAATTAAAATTAAAATTAAAGTCTCGAATAAGTTATCATCATTCTCGTAAAAAAGTACACAATTCCGACAACTAAAGATATTTGTGCAATTTTTTTTTTTTAAAAAAAGATTTACGTCATGCAATCATAATTTACTTTAATGTTCAGATAAGTATATACCTAATAAACTCATGATCCTAATACAGTTTAAAACATTAAATCTATCATAAAATTTGAGTGAGTTTCGATAATTCCTATTCCTAATTTATATATATATATATATATATATATGTATGGGTTTATCGTTTGTCATATCACTTGACATAAGGTTATATCAAGTCTCCCCAAAACTAGGTCGTTTTGAAATTTCATTAATTCCCCTAACTCCAAAACGACGTTGTTTTAAGAGTTAGGGGAATTAATGAAGGGTGTTTTGATAAAATTCATGTAATAAATATAAAAACAAAAATACCAAAATACCATTTATTAATTCCTCTAACTCCCAAAACTAAATCGTTTTGGAGTTAGGGGAATTAATAAACTCCCAAAACGACCTAATGTTTTTAGGATAACTTGACATAACCTTATGTCGAGTGGCATGAGAAATGATATATATATATATATATATATATATATAAAAGCTCCACAGAGTTCGCGTACTTCCTTAATAGAAAGTCACAAATCTCTCTTATCTCAAAATCAATGGAGTATTTTGATCACTGTCAAAATTTTTGCAGAACCAAACGTCAACCTGGCCCTCATGAAATCAAGTACGTAATGCTCTTTTCAATTTCTTTGCTACATGCCTATTTTATCTTACTTTTTAAGCTTGAATTATATCAAACTCCTATCAACTTTATACTACATGTGTAAATTATAATATTCAAGGAGAAGATGGAAAAGATAGTTACTGGAACAATCAGAACAGATTGTAATACTGAATGAGAAGGGTCCTTTTCTTGAGAGGTTGATCCAATGGGGCAAGATTTCCTTCTCTTTCTCTCCCAATCGTTCTCTCTTCTCTTCCCCTTCTTTCCCCATCTCAGGCTCAGTGTTTCTCTCTCGGTCACGGTCTCAGTCTCCGTCTCCTCCTTCTTCCTTCAATCTCTCTGGCGCTGTGTGTTTACTGAGAGACCTTTTCTCTGCCCTGATCCGACGAGAGAATAGCGATAGGGGACCTTAGGGGCATGGCAATTAGATCTTCATTCTCAAATTTCACTTTCTCGAAATAGGAAGACTAAGCAAAAACAATGCTAAGCACTTCTCACGATGCTGCACGAAGGTTCGCAGAACAAAGGCGGAAGTAGAAACGGTGAGAGGATCGCTTTGATCTTGCAATAGAAACTGTTGTGGACACAATCTTGAAAGGAAACTTTGACGGCAGCAAACACAGCGCAGCCATTTGAAGCGGAAGACGGCGGTGGAATGTGTTATGGACCTCGAAAATTGGGCCAAGAAGCCCAGTCTATCAAGTGAAATACCCGCCTGCTGTTATGCCCCCACAGGCGATAACTGACGAAGTCGGAGCAGTTACCTTCCCCTATAAATAGGAGACTTCCTCCCTGGTGAATGGTACACGTACAAGAATCGACTCTACTGTTTACATTCTCACACAGAGCACACACCCCACTCCCTATATGTATATCAAACTACGTGGACTTTGATCTCTCGGAAGGGTACGTAGGCCTTAGGAATTGTTCCTAGGTCAAGTCCGATCTATCTATGTTCTTATGACAGAACATTTGGCACCGTTCGTGGAGAATGTTAAAATTCGATTTCTGTGACCAAGATGGTTCATCCAAGAAGTAACAATTTCCAGAAATTTGAATTCCGCGACCGAAAATGGTCAATACGAGAGATAAGAAGGGTTTTCCAAAAAACCCAGAAGAAATTCGTTCCCAGAAATTTGAACCTATTAGAGCCGTCTTGCGGATAAAATCATTCTAGGTTAATCGATTGGTGAGGTCGCTGAACACTTCGCTTAACATTTTGATCCAGAGCAAAAGATACGGTTGGGTTTACTCGATGTTTCGAAGCGGCAAATCCGAGTTTGGAAAAATATCTAAGGCTTTTGAAGGGTTGCTCCTAGTATGCTCGTCCGATTGTTTCAGTGAAATCGACGGTGCGGGGTAATACGAATGTGGCTTGGAGGGGAGCTTACAAGCGTGAAGGTCGGGATGCCTCCAACAACAAAACCAGATTGAATTGTCAATTCTATCCGAGTTTCAGAGAATGTGAGGCAAGAACCAGGTTGGTTATTAATTCCATCCGACTTACAAGTGTGAAGCCGTCTGAGCCCGTGCCAAGATACCTTGAATAGTTGAACCAGAATACAATGTCGGGATTCCGAGACGACGAGGTGTAAATTTCTGAGAAAGTTTGATTTAGGGAATGCCGGGATATAGATCCTTAAACCAATTTCGCAAGAGGCAAGACACACCCAGAGGAGTCTTGAGATTTTTTGAGCAAGATCACAATCACGCCAGATGCCGCTATCATCTTGTCGAACTTTCCTATCTCGACTTAAGCTTTGGCAAGGTCTTTCGAAAGACCACCCGCCAGCTAAGAAATATTCATCTATAGAGTCAAGTCAATCGGGTGCATATTGAAACTCTCAGCGTAGGAGCAATGCCTACAAACTCCAGCAAGCAGGTGAATTCCGAAAATATTTAAATTGGCATCAAGGGCGACCTCGGCGAGATCCAATGTCGGACTGCCAGGATGCCACACTATTCAAAAGGTGAATTTCGATCCCTTTGGAACCTTCGCCATCGGCGGTAGTTCATGGCGTTGCCTTCGAAGGCAAGGAAGCTGAGATAATTGAAGCCCAGCATGACGGCAGAGCTGAGGTAACTAAAGTCGGCACATCGACGGAGTCGAAATCATTAAACCCAGCCACGACGTTGCTTTGAGTATTGGAATAGTCGAACCGTGGTTGAGAAAGTAAGTGGAAGAAAATGACGAGGTCTTGCTGATGTGGAGTTTGATGTGCAGTTAAGAGCAAGTTGAAGAAAATAACGAGGCAGAGGCTGGGTCTTCACAAGTCTGGGAATGACGTGCCAGCACCCAATAAAAGCCATAATGGATAGGTGATACTACGTCAGTGGCTTGGTTCATCCGAGGTTCATTCTCGTACTGGTTTTGTTCTCTGGCTTTCGACGCCTCGTCCGAGATACAGGTTCCATTCTATTATGAAAACAGTAATTGACCGAGGAGTAGTCACTGACAGATAAAAAGGGAAAAATTGCAACGCATATTTGTGCCATTAAGAAAATTGGAGGAGGAAGCTGCTTCTCTGCAAATCGGAATTATCGTGCTTCCAAAGAGGAGTCACATATTACGATGGGTTTGCCAACGATGAACAGCGCCTTCAAGTTTGATTTGGAAGCCTCCATATGAGTTTGCATGTTGGAGGAACCTGAGGTGCCTTTGATTGTGCATTGTGAATTTCCTGTTTCTGCCAAAATGGAGAAAGCTGTTGGTCAACAACAGTTGTTGGTCAACAAAGATTTTCAGAGGCTGAGGTGGTAATAGATACAGCACTTGGTCAAGCTACAAAATGGCAAGCAAGAGTTAGTTAATTGATATCATGAAGCCTGTCGGTTGTGTGAAGAGATACTATTAAAGTTTTTCTCTAAAATGACCATGCCACTTTGAAAAATCTATGCTTACGTGCGAGGGTTCTCAAATCTTTCGCAGTTTAGGTCATCTAGAAGCATGTGTAGTATGGAATTGTAAGCCCGACCATAGGCATTAACTACACAATTGAAGAAGGGAGTGTCCAATATTACATCAGAATTTTCCATTACAGTGTGAAATCCGAGATAACCAATGCCGAGATGCTCGAGATGCCTAAATACCTCAAGATTCCTGATAGGCCGAGATTTTGCCGTTGCCGAAATGTAGATTTGTACTGAAGTTACACAGCCGATTACTCTGGCTTTTACGGTTGATGCGTCGAAGGTTAACCATAAATCAAAAAATAGATGCGGCCGAGGTTGGAGTAGAATTTCTTCACTTACTCAGCCGAGGTCCGTGCATGCCGAGATCTTGAAGCCAATATTATTGAAGACGACATGGTGACAAGACAACAGAGCGCAAGAGCATTAGCGCCGAGATCCTGAGAAAGGAGGTAACTGAAACCATCACGGCGAGACGTCGAGATAGATGAAGTAACTTGGCAACAGAGCCGAGATCATGATAAAGGATAGAAATGAAACGCGACATAGCAACAAAGTCGAGGTCCTGTGAATATTTTCTATTTCAATTTCTCAAAAAAAAAAAAAAAGAAAAATCGCAAAGGAGAAACAACCACGGTACCAAGAGAATCACTCTCGGCTATGAAAGAATGAGAACCATGGTATGAGGGACGAGATTCAATGCCAAGATTCAATCCGAGTTGCAAAGAACATGGGACGAGCGCTATGGCTATTATTAACTGACTCCATCCGAGTTTCAAGAGCATCCGAGGTGTCCTGAGATGCCGAGCTGTGGAAGGGTGAAGGCCAGAGTCGAGGAGGTACAATTCATCTCCGTCTACGACTTGAAGCAAACGATAGCATCAACGAACCAGAGTTGAGGAACTGCTGATTGGTCAGAGGAGCGATTGGAGAAAGCATCATCGTCCTTCAAACTGATTAATCTCAGACAGAGCCATCAATTTAAGTTGGTGTTGGCACCAGTGATTTTGATCGAAGATGGTCTAAGCTTTCTGGAATTTCACCTGAGTTGTGCGAAAAACTATTTGCTTGATCAGGGGAAGCAAGTACATGGGATTAACCTTGCTGGTTGGGTATTAGATAAAATGCCTTGAAGAAAGGTGGTCTTTTGGAATTCATTATTGGAGTTTATGTGCAGCAATGCCTCTTTAAGGAAGCAATCAGAATGTTTTTATTTATGATATGAACCGTGGTGAGCCTTGTTCAGGCTTATTCCCAGTCATGTAACTTGGAAAGTGGAAAAATCCTTCACGCTTGTTTCATAAGAAAAGGACTTGAATCAAATATTATTTTGTCCTTTGCAAGTGTTGACATGTATGCTAAACGTGGCTGCACACCCTGAAGGCAACTAGCATTTTTAGAAGAAGGGAAGAATAAAGATATTGATTCAACAAGACTGATTTTGTCATCTACTCCATACTTTTCGGAATCGTTTTACTATATGATCAGAAGATGAAATTTCTGACCCACTTGTGTAAAAAGTCAACATTTTTCAATCATTGGCACTATTATTGGCATAAGCTTCAAGAGCCAAGTTTGCAGGTGCTGTTGCTGGAGATTTGGTTTCTTTCCTCAATTCTGAGCTTGAATTCATCAGTAAATCAGTGAATTCATCTGAAGAGCTATTGCTATACTATGCATCCTTTTTAAGAGCAATAGGCGGAAAATTGAATGAGAGTTCAATTCCTCTGCTTGTAAAGACTCGCAATGAAGAAATAATCAATTTTATGACTATTGACGCTTGAAGAATTGGTGATTTCAGCTGGCGCATTTATGATTCGTGGATGGTATTTTTGCAAGCTTCATTGGCCTTGCTTATGTTGTATAAAATCTTGGAGTCTTCTCGAAAATTCTTGGAGTTTGCGTGAATGACAACAATCCTGCAAATGGCTGACCTGGTAGGCCGAGACGAAGCAGAACCGAGTTTCAGACAATTTTAATATGCAATTTTGTTGTTTATCTCAATCGACTGGAGGGCATATGAACCTGGAACTACTATAAGTCGTGCCAACGCTGAGAAAGAATTAACGAGAAACTCGGCAGTAGATTTGTCTGTCAAAATGCCAAATGCTTAAATTGTGCACAGTGCACCTTGACCAAAGGCATCAGAATTGCAGATGAAAAAAACGTCTATCTCAAACGCTTGAATATGACAACCGGGCTTGAAATATTCAATGCTAATTCTTGAAAACTGCCCGACACAAACCATCGAGCACCTGCTTCGAAGTTCCTTGATGAGCTTTAGTTAGAGTTCACTAGGAGGTGTAAATCTTTGGGAGTGAAAAATGGCTGACAGTTTCTACTCACAAATCAGGAACCCAAAGATAAGTTTTATTAATTTTCTTCTCACTTTACCATGCATGCTACTTAGAAGATGACTGTAGCCGTGTTTTTAAATCACATATGCCCATTAGATGCATTTTTGTTATTGTGTTGTGGATTGTGTGATAATATTAAGGGTGAAATGCTAGCTGATATAGATCATCCTTGAAGTAAGCAGCCTCTTATAATCATGAAGCTGATATGATCTTTGCAGCCGCAAAACCTTGCGGTTCATTATTGGTATTGTAATTGCTTTCTTCATCTATGTACTTTGAGAAGGGTGAAACAATATCTCTTATGGAAGTGGAGCACAAATTCATCTCCCAATAATTCAAATTATGCTTCGGAGAATCAACGACTTCTTCCAAATATGAATATGAAGACGACTATGTCACTGAGCGGACCCGGTTAAACCGAATCTGGTTAAAATTCGGGTTCCGTGTGGAGTCCGTCTCTATGAATGGGATGAAGGTGGAGACCCTGATTAAACCGAATCTAGTTCAAATCTGGGCTCCATATGCGACGGCAATGCCGCCAAGTCTATAAACATGTAGGAAGTCGAGGTACACAAACCCGTTTCCCAAAATCATGTTCAAGTTAAAAACATGTAGGAAATTGAGGTACACAAACCCGTTTCCCAAAACCATGTTCAAGTTAAAAACATGTAGGAAATTGAGGTACACAAACCCATTTCCAAAAATCATGTTTAAATTAAACATGTAGGAATCCGAGGTAAATAAACCCGCTTCCGAAAATCATGTAAAGGCTAAAAAGCCGATGATTTCTGGTAAATCACCCAGGCGGGTTGATAGCTCATGGGTGGTCTCAGACCTATATTCTGCACAGCAAATTTTTGACTCTGGCCCAGTCATCAAATAAAACTCGAACGAGTTACAAAGGCGGAACCTGATTACAATGGTTACAGTTAATATTCAAGTTCTGTATGAAATAAACCCTTACGACAGGGAAAAAGGCAGACCCGGTTACACCGAATCTGGTTAAAATCCGGGATGCGTGGAAAAACCAATTCAAGCTTGTGTCCTTTGGAACCTGATAAAACCGAAAGGTTAAAACTTGTGTCCATTGGAATTCGGTAAAGCTGAAAGAGCAGTCAACATTTTCCAAGTTTTGCAGGAAACATTTTTGAAGGCGGACCTGAGTTAACTAAATCTAGTTAATTTCTGGGATCCGTGATAATTTTTGAAGTCGGACTCGGTTAACCGAATCTGGTTAACATTCGGGATCTGTATAAAGTTTGAAGGCGGACTCGGTTAACCAAATCTGGTTAACGTTCGGGATCCGTATAAAGTTTAAAGTCAGACCCAGTTAACTGAATCTAGTTAACGTTCGGGATCCGCGTAACGTCTTGAAGATCTTGGTTAAATCTTAAATGCATCCCGGCAGTCCCGAGATTTGAACTACTGGGCTAATGGGCAACAAAGTGGATAACGAGTTGTTCATGGAAAGACGTGTTGTTAACCGAGATTAATGTAAACTCGGACAAACATTCAAAATGAGCAAGTTGAACGATTGGCGTAAACAGTAAGTATTTTTCATTGATTATGATTTGCTTACATGGTATTAAATGCAGGAATATAGACCGAGAAAAATTGCTACGAAAGCAAACAACTCGGATAACTGTATATACATCGGCCAGGTCCGTATGTCTCAATTAAACAAACAGTGCATCTCGGCAGCTCAGAGACCTGAACTACCGGGTTGGGGGCAACTGTTATGGACCTCGGAAATTGGGCTAAGAAGCCCAGTCCATCAAGTGAAATACCCACCTGCGGTTATACCCCCACAGGCGATAACTGACGAAGTCGGAGCAGTTACCTTCCCCTATAAATAGGAGACTTCCTCCCTGGTGAACGGTACACATACAAGAATCTACTCCATTGTTTACATTCTCACACAGAGCACACACCCCACTCCCTATATGTATATCGAACTACGTGGACTTTGATCCCTCGGAAGGGTACGTAGGCCCTAGGAATTGTTCCTAGGTCAAGTCCAATCTATCTATATTCTTATGACAGAACAGAATGTAAGATAATCGCAGAATAAAGAAGGGCAAAACAATGGTTCCTCTACTAGGGACTCACTTCTCTGTACCTAGAAAGGACGCAACCCACTTCACATTCGGATCTCCTCAGGAATCTGGCCCAAGATAGCTTGGGTTCAGGTGCCATGTTAAGCTCAAAAAAGATTCTTCATTGATCACAAGTGGTTGGTTTTTTTTTTTTTTTTTTTTAAACCCATCGTCTTTGAGTTCAAGTGGCGTAGGGGTTGGTTTTCCTCACCTTAAGGGAGGGGGTTCGATCTCCTAGGGGTCTAGGAAGCAGTGGTAACGCTGGTAGAGGTGGAGGCATGTGTACTCTCTGGCCAGTATCTCCTGTGGACTAGGCTCCAAGCCCCTTGCCCTTAGACTGTGGGTGAACCCAACCCTTTTCCTAAAATTTCGATATAAAAAAAAAATTGATTTTTTTTAAAATAAAATAAAATTGAAAGTGGTTGTTTGCATGAGACAAATCCACCCTCTTGTGACCATTTGAATCAGCCTCATCGTAGGCTTGTAATAATAATCTTGATTATAAATTTAAACAAGTTTAATATTATCTATTTTTTTTAATTTGTTATTTTTTATAACCAAAAGTTTTGATGAGGTAGACACTGGTACCCCACTAGGGCCAGGGTATGCCTTCAGGCTCAAAGAGCATTTACATAAGTACTTACAGATCGCCCACTAATGAAGCCTCACATCGACTAACGGGTATCGAACCTCCTCTTTTTTGGGGTGAAGACCAACGCCTTAGCCAAATATGCCAATCCACATTGGCAATTTTTTTTTTCTTTTTTTGAAATATTTTTTTTGGCTCACAATTTGTAAATTGTGCCTCATTATTATAATGCCGGTAATATACTGTATTGATTTATTTCATCTTGATATTGTAAATGTGCAGTTCTTGTTCGACTTGTGGCAAGATTTTGAGTGACAAATTGAGCCGCATTTTACTGAAGAAGAAACATTCGGAAAGAGGAAGAGAAATTATTCAACAGAAGATAACAAAGAAGATGAAGGAGAAATTGAATTAACCTGTGTTAAATCTTTCCCTTTTTTTTTTTTTCCGAAGCTCTACAATTTTTGTTTTGGCTTGTCATATGATCTTGGGGGCTAGGAAGCTTAACGGCTTTAATTTTGATGTGTCAAGCACTTTTCTAAACTGAGTGATTTTCACATTGTTTAATGATTTTATGAAAGGAGATTTATTTTTAAAATAAAAATTATTTTTTTAATAGAATACTTTTTCCGGTCTTAAATATAAGATAAAAATAATTTTTTTTAAGAGATTAAGGAAACTAATTAAATTACTTTAGAGTATTTTATTTTTTTCTCCAAACTAATTAGTTTAACTAATAAATTGATATATAATTTCTGGATATACAACATATGATATGCTTAACTAACTTATTTAACTTTCTTAATTTTTCTAAAAGAATGTTAACTATGTCTTATATTTAGGATCGAAATGAGTAATAAAGAATGATGCACTGTTGAATATATGTATGTATATATATATATAATCTACTTTTATCCCATTATTTTTAAAAGTTACCCATAGTAGCACTTTAAAAATATTATATTTTGTATAAATAAAAATATTCCATAAAAGGTAAGTTATTATGATAATTATATATATATACTTTTATAATGATCAGGTTTTAAATATATTAATAATTTTTCATTAAACACAATATAATAATTATTATTTATATACAAATTTATTATATTAATATTTTCCCTAATTATATGCTTAATAGTGTATTATTAATATTAATAATTTAATGTTATTTATTTATTTATTAAATTTTAAATTATACTGATAAATAAAAAACTATAGTGACCTGATTAAATATCATCTGAAACTACAAGGACCTAATAAAAAGAAAAATAGCCACAACTTGATTAAAAATAAGCGAAAGTATAAGGACCTAATAAAATGGAAAAACACTTTATGGACCTAATTAAATATTGGTTGAAACTATAAAGACTTACAAATTAATTATCACGAAAATATTTATCACCTAGTTGGAGCAGGCTAAGTCTCAAGAAATTAAAGACTTCATTTATCTTTTATTCAAAACAAATAATTAAATCAAATATTTATAAATATACCTAATCCAAAATTAAGAACTTGGATAATTGAATGTACTATTTACTCAAAATACATTTGTTGTGCTTGATTAAAAAAATAATACATTTGTTGCAAAAGGACAGAACTAAGTCTCAGGTTATCAATAACCCGCCAAGACTATAAGTCTCCAGTTATCAATCATTGGTTGTCTCACACATAATATATATGCTTTCTCTTTAACTTCACCCAAAATCTAGATATGTGGTTGGAATATTAAATTATGGTTAATATCTTATAGTCTTAGTTAAGATCATGATTAGAGATTGGACAGTCCTAGTTAATGTGTTGAGGGTGTGGTATATGGAATTCTCACCAAATTGAGAGAAAGTTAATCTTTTCATTAAGCTTGCCAAACTTATAAAAAACCTCCAATAAGTATTTATAACATTGATTTCAAATATACCTAATAAGTATTCATCAACGTTGATTTCAATATACCTTACCCTAACCTCTTTGCACTCCGGGGCAACCTAACCTTTAGTACAATATAACCCTTCCTTTCATAGCTGTGGATTGTAGAGGCCCTTCAGTTATGTTTAACATTGTAACATATCTTAATATTTGATGGCAAAAAATGAAAGGCCGGTGCTGTACAAGTGAAATAAGGGAGAGGTGCTAAATTATTATCAGATATTTTCGTGATGAATCTGATATGCAATATAGTGTAGGCGTTACAAATTATTATTCACATATTTAAAAAGTAGTCTAGTGGAACCATAAATTAAAAACACAATATAATTAAAGATACGTTCTTCCTATTTTTTGTGATGATTTAATTCATTAAAAGCACGAGTATCTTCTATATTAAAAAACTAGCTTTAGAGCTAAGCCTAAATTCTTGTCTATGGTTCAAATTAGAGATTTTTCATCCATCTGCTCCATAAATTCATGTTTTTTTAATCTTCCTCATGTTCTTCATCATCATCATAGATTCCTGAATGTTTCAAAATCAAGAGTAAATTCTTGTCCATAATTTGAAACAGAGATTTTTCATCCATCTGCTTTATATATTCTTATTTGTTATCTTTCTTGTGTTCCTCTTCATCATCATAAATTCCTGAATGTTTCAGAACCAAGAGTAAATTCTCGTCCATAATTTGAAACAGAGATTTTTCATCCATTTACTCTATATATTCTTGTTTGTTATCTTCCTCATGTTCTTCATCATCATCATAGATTCCTGAATGTTTCAAAACCAAGAGTAAATTCTCATCCATGATCCGAAACAGAGATTTTTCATCCATCTGTTCCATATATTCTTGTTTGTTATCTTCCTTTCCTTGTGTTCTTCTCCATCATCATCATCATAGATTCCTGGATATTTCAGAGCCAAAGCTAAATTTTCATCCATAGTTCGATGCATAGATTTTTCATTCATCTGCTCCATATGTTCTTGTTTGTTATCTTCCTCATGATCTTCTTCTTCTTCTTCATCATGGATTCTTGAATATTTCAGAACCAAGTCTAAATTCTCATCCATAGTTTGATGTAGAGATTTTTCTTCCATCTGATCCATATAATCTTGTTTGTTATCTTCCTCTTTCTTCTTCATCATGATAGATTCTTGAATATTTGAGAACCAAGTAGAAATTCTTGTCCATAGTTTGATACCGAGATTTTTCATCTACATGCTCCATATATTTTTGCTTTCTATCTTCCTCATGCTTTTCTTCACCGTCATAAATTCCTGAATAATTAAACAAGAACTTCATAAAAAATTCAAAATAGTACTGTTATGGACCTAAGAACATGGGCCACGAAGCCCAATCCATCATGCCATCATCTGCGGTAACTACCCCCACTAATATCGCCACTCACAGCATACGAGGACAGAGTGCCACGAGGAAATTGGGCAGAAGGAACTTACGACACGTATACGCCACTAAAGGTGCCGCGAGCCCAAATTTGGAAAGAAGTCTCTTCAACTGAAATGAAGTATGTAGAACGACCACGGCCAATGAGGGCGAACCAACCTTTAGACAAGTCCCGATATTGTGAATTTCACGACCAAAATGGTCACACGACTGAAGCTTGCTGGGATTTGAGGGATGCAATTGAAAAATTTGTGCGAGAAGGGAAACTCCGTCGATACGTGATACAAACTCAGGGCCGACTAAACAAACGGCCGAACAGGAGTAGGAGCCCGCAGGAGGGAAGGAAAAAGCAACACGGGGACAATTCTAAACGTAACGATGGGGACGAGTTTCTGGAGTCAAGGTTTGTATGCACCACGATCATGGGTGGTTTTGGAGGAGGAGGGGACTCTTCCAACCAGCGAAAGAAGTATCTTAAGGAGGTTATGTCAATTGTAGACCGACCCAAGTTCAAAAGGGGAAAGAAAAAAAAAGAACCCATATTGGGATTTTCACAGGAAGACTTTGATGACGTGATACCCGGGCATAATGACGGCCTGGTGATCACAGGGGTAATCGATGACTGCCAAGTTAAGAAGGTGTTTGTTGACAACGGGAGTGCAGTAGATATCATCCTATGGGATGCATTCAAGCGAATGAGGCTAGACTCTAAGGACTTGAAACCATGTAGGACCACATTGACCGGGTTCAACGGCGAAGATACCCGTCCTAAAGGGTTCATCGACTTGAGATTGACTCTGGGAACCAAAGAAGCATTCAAGACCGAGGTAGTTAGGTTTGTGGTAGCAGATTTCCCCTCTCCTTATAATATGATCTTGGGGAGGCCGACTATTCACTCCTGGAACATGCTGGTATCGTCAAACCACCAAAAATTAAAGTTCATCAATAAAAAGAAGCAGATGATAACGATCAAAGGGGATCAGAAGGACTCCTGTAAATGTTATTTCGAGGCAATCCAAGAAGGAAAGTCGGCAAGTAAAGGAAAAGCGTGTAACAGCGCCTACAGGTAGTTGAGCTGGACCTGAGGGAGGAGGACAAAGCACGCAAAGCAGAGCCCGGTGAAGAGTTAGAAGACCTCGTCCTAGGAGAAGATCCGGGACAGGTCACGAAAATTGGGAAAACTTTGAATCCCGAAGTTCGGGCAGAGTTGCAAGAGTTTTTGGTTAATAATAGGGATGTGTTCGCGTGGAGGCCATCCGAAATACCGGGGATTGACCCCGAGTTTTGTTGTCATAAGTTGGCTATTGCTCCAGGTTCGGCACCAGTAGCGCAGAAGAAAAGAAACATCGGTTCCGATCGTGGGAAGGTTTTGGACAACCACGTCCAAGAATTGCTCGAGGCTGGTTTTATAAGGGAGGTACAGTACATCACGTGGCTGTCCAACGTTGTCATGGTGAAAAAACCTAACGGCAAGTGGCGGGTATGCGTTGACTACAAGGATCTGAACAGAGTATGCCCAAAGGACGCGTTTCCGATGCCCAACATAGACCAGTTGGTGGACCAATCATCCGGGTTTCAGTTGCTTTCATTCATGGATGCGTACTCAGGATATAACCAGACTGCCATGCACCCGGAGGACCAGGATAAGACCGCCTTCATCACTAGTAGTGCTAATTACTGTTATAATGTGATGCCTTTTGGTCTTAAAAATGCAGGAGCAACCTATCAAAGGATGATGACTAAAGTGTTCAAAGACCAGCTCGGGAAAAATGTGGAGGTATATATTGACGACATGATAGTCAAGTCCAAAGAACAAAGCGGTCATATCCAAGACCTCGACCAGACCTTTGAGAAGTTAAGAAGGCACAAGATTCGACTGAACCCGGCAAAATGCGCTTTTGGAGTACCCCTCGGGAAAGTTTCTGGGTTTCTTGTTAACAAGCCAGGGTATAGAAGCCAACCCGGAGAAGTGCAGAGCAATCCTGGACATGCGGGTCCCGATAAACAAAAAGGAAGTACAGCAGTTGACGGGAAGACTAGCGGCCTTGACCAGATTCTTACCCAAGTCGGCCGAAAAGTCACTCCCCTTTTTCAAGCTGCTCAAGAAGCAAGCGTCCGGAGGATGGAACTCGGACTGTGACGATGCTTTCGACAAGATTAAGCATTGCTTGTCTTCCCCCCAGTGCTTTCAAGACCAGAGCCTAGTGAGAAATTAATTCTTTATTTATCTGTAGGGGAAGAAGCAGTCAGTGCGGTTCTAATAAGGGAAACCGATCAGGAACAAAAGCCTGTATATTTCGTAAGTCGGGTATTGTAGGGACCTAAGGTCAGATACCAAAAGCTTGAGAAGATGGCGTTCGCTTTATTGACAGCGGCACGACGGCTAAGGCATTATTTTCACAGCCATTCTATTGTAGTCCGGACGAACCAACCACTACGCCAGATCCTGCATAAGCCGGACTTAGCAGGCAGGATGACAAATTGGGCAATCGAATTGTCTGAATTTGATATTATGTACGAGGCTCAACAGGCTACCAAATCACAGGCGTTGGCCGACTTCTTGGTGGAGTCGACTTTCGTCCAAGGACAAGGAATGAGTACGGAGTCCTGGAAAGTCTTTGTGGATGGCTCTTCCAATTTACACGGAGGTGGCGCCGGGGTTATTGTTGAAAACCCCGAGGGCGTCGCAATAGAACTGTCTCTCCGACTCGAATTCCCGACGTCCAACAATCAGGCCGAATACGAAGCTTTGTTGGCAGGATTGTCTCAGGCAAAAGAAAGTAGAGCTCAGAGAGTACACGTCTCAACGGACTCGCAACTAGTAGCTTCCCAAATCCAGGGATCATATCAAGTAAAGGGACCGTTGTTGGCTAAGTATTTGGCCAAGGTAAAGGAGACTATGGCCCAGTTCGAGGAGGTGATAGTAGCACATATCCCGAGGACGGAGAATACAAGGGCTGACATATTGTCCAAATTGGCAAGCACTAAGTGCCCGGGAAGTCTGCGAACTGTCGTCCAACAAAAACTCCTAGAACCAAGTTGTGTGATGTTGATTACGAACTCGGAAGACTGGAGGAAACCAAGCGCGGACTACTTGGAGCGAGGAATTATTCCCGATGATAACGTGTAGGCAAGGAACGTGGTGAAGGCGGCAGCTGCTTACACAATGGTGGACGACCATCTTTACCGAAAGGGTGTACATGCACCTCTGGCAAAATGTCTCGGGAGCGACCAAGCGCAATATGTCTTGGCAGAAATACATGAGGGCATCAACGGGCAACACATGGGGGCCAAGGCGCTTGCGCGGAAGGCTGTTCGAGCAGGATACTATTGGCCCACTATGGCTCGAGACGCCAAGGACCACGTCGAAAAATGTGAAAGCTGTCAGAAGCATGGTAAAATCATTAGAATGCCACCATCCGACTTACAGGCAATCACGGCACCATGACCTTTTTTTAAATGGGGACTGGACTTGCTAGGACCCTTCAAACCAACTCCTGGTCAGTTGAAGTGGCTCATAGTGGTAGTGGATTACTTCACTAAGTGGGTGGAAACGGAACCACTGGCGACAATAACCTCGGCCAAAACCCAGAAATTCTTCCAAAGGAACATCATCTCCCGATTTGGGATTCCGGCCGAGATAGTTACGGACAATGGTACACAGTTCGCAAACCGAGGTTTCCGAAAAATGATGTCCGAGTTTCAAATTAAACACCACTTCGCTTCGGTAGAGCATCCGCAATCCAATGGGCAAGCGGAGGCGGCAAACAAGATCATTGTGAATGGGTTAAAGAAGCGAATGGAAGAGGCCCAAGGTGACTGGGTTGAGCATCTCTACTCGGTACTTTGGGCATACCGAACAACGGTACAGACATCTACGGGGGAAACCCCTTTTAGGCTTACTTATGGTTGCAAGGCCATGATACCAGTGGAAATTGGGGAACCTTCCTTAAGGAAGTTACAAATGCTTCAGGAGCGAGTTAATAATGAGGCAATTGCAGCCGAGTTGGATTTAATTGACGAGGTTCGCACCACTGCGCACCTAAGGGATGTGGCTACGAAACGGCTGATCATGGCTCGCTATAACAGGAAGGTAAAGCACCGCTCATTCGAAAAGGACGACTTGGTCCTCCGAAGAGCAGACATCGGCAATAAAAATGCCCGAGAAGGAAAGTTGGCAGCCAACTGGGAAGGCCCTTACAGGATCAGGGAAAAACTCGGGTCGAGCGCTTACGTTCTGGAGACCCTCAACGGGGAGGCGCTGAAAAGAACTTGGAATGCAGATAAACTAAGGGCCTACTACAGTTAAAGCAGTTTGCTGCGTGTTAAATTCCTGGTTTTCAGTTCTTATTTAATCGTTTCTTTGTTCAGACAATTTAATTGCGAGTTTAAGACTTGCTTTCTATTATGAGGATTTCAGTTAATGAAATAATAGGCTACATAGCCAAGTTTAGTATTGTTCAAACTATCAACGTATCTGTGAACCCCGAGTTAGTTCATTTATTACGGAACTAAAGAGCATGTATGAACCCCGAGTTGGTTCATAAATCATGCCGCTAAAAGCATGTGTGAATCCCGAGTGATTCATAAATCATGAAGTAAGTAAAACGCCAGCGGAATAATCCGTTGAATACGAGTCCAAGCTTGACCGTATGGCGGCAAAGCCGCCAAAATAGACGGACCCCGGTTAACCCGAATCTGGTTAAACCCGAGTTCCGCGTGGAATCCGTCCCTATGAAAGGGAACAAAGACAGAACCCGGTTACATAAACCTGGCTCCGAAACATGAAGCGATGACACGAGGTGCGACGAAGCACGCACGGATTGTGAACTAGTTCATAAATCATCCAGAACAAAGAATAGAAAAAAAAAAAGAACATTAAGAACATGTATGAACCTCGAAGTGGTTCATAAATCATGTCACTAAAAAGAACATGAATGAACCCCGAAGTGGTTCATAAATCATGTCACTAAAACGAATATGTATGAACCCCGAAGTGGTTCATAAATCATGTAATTAACATGTACGAGTCTAAGCTTGACCGTATAGCGGCAAAGCCGCCAAAAAAAAGGGATGGACGGGACTCGGGTTGGATGATCTGCGGTTACCGTTTCGTCTTAAATGGCCATAATAAACATACATGCGCGAATGGTACAAACGTATGATTTCGTGAATCATGTAACACGGCAATATAAATGCTGATAGCAGAACTAGGGCACATCGATCGACCTTGATCACGTCGACCGGTGGCCTCGACAAGAAAGAAACAGAAACAAAAATATATGTAAACGCAGAAAATCATGCGCATGTTGATCAACTGTTCATTATAAAGCCCAAACATGGGCACAAAGTCTGCAAAGAAAAAGCCTACAAATCGAGGCATCCGAGCCATTAAAAGCCTGTCAATCCCCAGTAATTTCCTCAGGACCTACGTTAGCTGAAGGAGCATCCACATTGGGAGCCGGGTGAAAAATCCCGCCTTCAACATAGGCGTTAACATGCGCTTGCGTCAAGTCCAGGGAAAACTGAGGATTTAAAAACCGTGCTTGCTCCAGGGCATTGTCAAAAGCGTCCATCACCCCCGTCTTCAGCATCTCTACGTCCTAGTTGGCATGTTCAAGGGCAGCTTGGCTAGTTTTGAGGGACGACGTCAGCCGTGCAACCTCGTCCTTGTACTTCGCCACCTCGTCCTTGCACGTCGCCAGCATGGCCAAATTTTGGTCGTGGACTTGAAGGTGATGGGTGACCTCGGACTCTGCCTTGTGAAGATTGTCACGAAGTCCAACAATCTCGTCCGATAAGCTTGCCTTCTCGGCTTGAGCCACGAGGAGCTCTTCTTGGGCTTCAACTACCCGGTCATTGGCTGTTTGCTGATTGGCTTTTAAAGCCTTTATTTCTTCTGCCTGCTCTCCAACCCAGTCCTTCAATTGGGCAGCCAGATGACACACGCCGGCATTTTTCATGTTCATATGCTCCAAATCCCTGAGCTCCTTTACCTCCCGAGATGAAATCCTCCTCCTATCATAAAAGTGAGAAGGAGCTTGGAGGCCTGAGCGGAGGCCAGTTGGAATTTTGTTTTCCCAAAGATAAGACTTTGGGAACTTAACCACGGGAACAGTTGAGGAGGACGGGTCATCAAAGGCCGCCCTCTCAGGCTCAACAACACGAAGAGCCAGGGGAATGTCGTCTTCAGCCTCTTCCTCCAGCTCAGCCTCAAGGGTTTTCTTTTTCCTCAACCTCTTGGTTTTCTTCGCCGGGGGAGGATCAGCCGGTTCATGAACAGGTGCCGCCCTCTTGGTAGCCGGAGTAATAGGCCGAGATGACGTGGCAGTGTTCGAAGGGCGGGCAGTGACGTTCAGATAATCGGGCCTTTTACCCATCGGATCACCTAAAAGACAAAGAAAAACAAGGACGGGTTAAGATCAGAAACCGTCAAATAATGCACTGCATGAACAAATAAAGCGATTATCATACCCGCAGTGGGTGGTTGCTGTACAAAAGAAAAAATGTATTCGGCCGAGTCCTCTAAGGGCTCTTTATTGATAAAAGTAGAAATAAAAGCAACAGCGTCTTTCTCTTGTACAGTCATATGAGAAAGCGGGGTAAAAAAATGCTTGGCATCAAATCGGTGGTGCTCTCCAGTCCAATACAAAGGAAAACGGCCTTCAAGCTCCCCAGAAGCAGAGGTCTGAAGAAACCACGGGATCTTATCCGCCTCGGCAGAAATCTTAAAAAAGGAGTTCTTAAAACCCTTCCACGAATCTGTGAAAGGCTTGAGAAACTTGCGACCAAGTGAAGCCCGGAGAGAAGTCCATCCAAACTCAAGCAAATCTTCATCCATTGAAAGATTGTTCTCTAGCGGAACAAAGAAGTAGCAGAACACTGGCATGGAGCAAACTAGCTCATACTTATGACAGAAACTTTCGAAGGCAATGGCGAAAGCCCAGCCATTGGGATGAAGTTGAGATGGAGCCAACTGAAAGTGGCGGAGAAGCTGCATTTGGAAATTGGAGAAAGGGAATTCCAGCCCAAGTCAGGAGACAATGTGTCTGTAGAAGAAAAAGAATGGAGCTTCATCCTCCTGACATCCTGATGCCACTGACTCATTAGTTGAAGGGGGGATACGGTGTAACAATCACCACCCCGGACTACTTTAGCGATTGTCTTAACCGAAGATCTATTCCTCATATTAGTAACGACTTCACTAACGGCATACCGGTTGATAGTCGCCATTACGGGAATACCAGAGGAAACGGACTCGCCGGCCTCCGATTGGTTGGTTTGATGAGTGGAAGAAGACATAAATACCTAAAAATAAAAAAATAAAATCTGAGTCAAAACTCGGGGGTACCTGAAGTCTTAAAATTTTCAGGAGTTTGAGACGCCCGAGGCAATAAAAGGGGGAAAGCGGCGGCAGATCTCCAAGGCATTTGTTTACAACGACAACGGTCCAAGGTCTGCTCAGCTTCTTGTTCAAGTCCCCGATTAAAAAAGTCGATGGCCTTATACATGCATTCCTCGCAAGGAGTGTTGTCTTCGGCCGGACGACCCCGGGCAGAACTGTTAGGAGCCACATATCGGGCAACCAAGGGGGCCGGCGAGGTAGTCAATAACGGCTCAAACGCCCGAACTTGAAAGGAACTTCGGCCTCTGCTACCAGGGGACGGACTGGAACCTCGGGTTGAACGACAACCACGGGGAGCAATAGCACCTCGGGTGGAACTCCCTCCTCGGGAGGATCCGCTGCCATACGAGGGACGAAGCAAGTCTTCCATCTTTTCTTTTTCACCGGGAAGAATGGACCACAACCACATTTTAGTCCGGCTTGGAACTCTTTTCAGTAATTCTCTATCCTCCTCGGGGATGGGCCGACCATACATGTCTACTAATGGTGGCTGGGGATCCATCTTTTGAGAAACGGCTAAAATATCTAAGTCGTACGCAGTTGGGATTATTAAGCAGGTTAAGTAGACAAGAATAACGTCAAGAGCTCGAAAAAGCATAAATGATGCAACAAAGTTAGAATATACAAGTGGTTCTTATCTTCCCAGAAATCCCAAATTTCTAACGACTCAAATAAGGTAACCTCACTATGGTTCTCAACATTTTCTTTCCTTCAGAGAGGAATTCAGAATCATCATCGTCGTTTAAACCACCCACCAAGAACAGAAGAGCATTTTAAGGCAATATCAAGAACAAAAACCCAGGCGTGCAAAGATGTCAAGGGAATGAAATAGGGACTTAAAGAACGCATTTCAAGATCGTTACGATCAACCAAAATGAATAAACTGAAAATACCGAGAAAACTTACTCGCAAATGCGTAGAAGATGAACTCTGAGCAAGAAAAGCGAGGAAAGGGGCTGCTCTGCCAAAGAAGGACTTCACCAGAATGGAAATGCGCGAAATGGGAAGAGCGGAGTAACAAAACACCTGTACTTATAAGGAGATTAACACGCGTGATGGTTCATCACCCAGAGGTTTCACCGGTTAAGAGGTGCCAGGGAAGGTGACTGTACAGATTTCGGAAAATTAAGTGGAGAAGAATCGTCGGGGATAGGGCTAAGCCCTATTAAAAACCCTAAAAAGCAATCATGACTGAGGGGAAATGACGTAGCACATTAACGAGCGCGATAACTGATGGCGGCTTTTCGGAGAACGCGGCATTGCAGATTCAAACGAAACGACACCCCAAATATCCAACGGTTAGTGGAAAGGCAGTCACGGCGGTGGATATGACCATGAGCTACCTAATAGGAGGTACCTCGGGTAATAACACATCTCGACAATTCTTAGAAAAGAGTTGTAAACTCCATAACAGTAAGGCCAGATATGCACATAGAACTAAAGGCATACTAGAGTGATCGGACTATGAGAATCAGGTCGAGGTGGATCAGAGGACACTAAGTCGGGAATAATTAGCGACGCACCCCGACACCCCAGGCACGGATGTTATCGGGCTGGGGGGCAACTGAACGGATAATAATGCATTCGCAAAACTGAAAGACATGTCATGGCCGAGATGAAGTAGCGAAAAACAGCTGCCAAATCAAACGACAACTCGGAGCTGATACATAATCCAATCGAGCGACCAGTACATCCCGGCAGTTCATGAACTTGAACTACCGGGCTGGGAGGCAACTGTTATGGACCTAAGAACATGGGCCACGAAGCCCAATCCATCATGCCATCATCTGCGGTAACTACCCCCACTAATATCGCCACTCACAGCATACCTCGGGGTCACGAACCCATGAATAGCCGAGTATCTCGGATATTAATCCTAACTACCACTCCCTATAAATAGGAGATCACCCCACCGGTGAACGGTACGTGGTATCAACTCATTTCCCTTCTCACTAAGCACACACCCTACACCCAGTGGCTAAAGGCCGGAGTACTACTCGAACTACGTTGGCTTTGATCCCTGACACAGGGTACGTAGGCCCTAGGCAGTGATCCTAGTTCAAGCCATAATCCAGATCGACACAATCTATACCCGAACAAGTACAAATACCAAAACAGTACTAACTCCGACCCCTATGTACTAACCTCCACACGTTATCTCTTTGTTCCATGAATTCTTGCTTTGGATCTTCCTCGTGTTCTTCTTCTTCATCATAAACTCCTGAATGTTTCAGAACCAACTCAACTGTCTCGTCCGTAGCTAGAAACATAGAGTTTTCATCTATTAGCTCCATAGATTCTTGCTTTTTATCTTTCTCAAGATGTTCGTGTTCTTCCTGGTCAGCCATGACGAGAACAAAGTTATCAATAACTTCTTCAATGAGAAACTGAGAATTTTGATCCATTATTTGCCCCCTTTAGATTCTTAACTTTGATCTTTTAGATGTAAGAAACTGCGAATTTGGATGTAATATATATGTGATATATATAATATATAGATGTACATGATATATTTTTTTATCTGATCAAAGTAAAAAATACATCTTTATCTCATCTAATGTTATTTTATAAAACATCAAAATATGGAAAGATATTATTTTTATGATATAATATAATATTATAAAATACACCATTTTTTATATTTGATTTTTATCAATTGTTATTCTTCTAAAAGCTTCAATCAAATTTCAACCTAAAAAAGTTATCGTGCAGCTAAGACGAATATATTTAGATAATACACATTTGTGACTCTATTTTATAGTTAAAAATTAAAATTAAATTTAAAGTCTCGGATAACTTCTCATCATTCTCGTAAAAAAGTACATAATTCCAATGACTAAAAATATTTGTGCAATTTAATTTTTCTTAAAAAAATTTACGTCATGTAATCATAATTTAATTTTAATTTTCAGATAAGTATATACCTAATAAACTCATTATCCTAAAAAAATTAAAACATTAAATCTATCATAAAATTTGAGTGATTTCCGACAATTCCTATTCCTAATAAATCTATATATAGTTTCCTTTTTGCTTCACCTCGTACTCGTACTTCCTTAATAGAAAGTCACACATCTCTCTTATCTCAAATTTCTGAGTGTGTGCATTGAAGAAAATAAAATCAATGGAGTATTGTGATCACTGTCAAAACTTTTGCACAGCTAGACATGAACTTGGCTCTCATGAAACCAAGTACGTAATGCTCTCTTCAATTTCTTTGCTACATGCCTTATTTATTTGACTTTTTAAGCTTGAATTATATCAAACTGGCATAAACTTTATACACTACAAAAATATTGACTTTCGGCGGCGACAAAAGTCGCCGTTGAAAGTCTTTTGCGGCGACAATAAATCATTCTAAAAGTTCTGTTGCAAATACTTTCAACAGCGACATTTTAATGTCGTCGCCGAAAGTAGGGTATCAGTGGCGACAATCGATCGCCACTGAAAGTTCATCAGAAGCCACCAAAGCCGGGGTCGCCGCCAAAAATAGAGTTTCGGTGGTGACAAAATTGTCGCCATGGATACTAGTTTCAGCGGCGACAGGAAGTCGCTGCTAATACACGTTTTTGCCGCGACTTCTTATCGCTGCCGATATGGTTTTCAACGGCGACATGTCTTGTCGCCGCTGATATACATTTCAGCGTTGACTTATGGTCGCCACTAATACACTGTTGTGCTGCAACTACATATCGCTACTAATACATTTTTTTAGTGGCAACACAAATGTCGTGGTTGATAGTCTTTTGTCGCCGCCAAAAGTAGATTTTTTTTTAAAAAAATACATTTTAAATGTAAAATTGATAAAATTAAAAATTGTACCACAATTAAAACCTGTACCACATTGATTAAGATCATAAAAAACTTGAAACTAACAATATATTAACGTTAAATGATATTAACATAAATATTTAAAATTAACAACATGAAGTATTTAAATTTTCTATAAACAGTCTAAAGGTTGTTCATTGGAAGAAAACATGAAACATAAAAATATGAAGAACGATCAGCTGATGGGACAAGAAGGCTAGGAGTAGATGAAGTAGGAGCTGTTACTTACCCCTGTTGCATTAAGACAGCTAGAATCCTTTACTCCATTTGTTTCATCTTTTCATCAAATTGTGCACATTCTTCTGCACGCTCTGCTTCCATCCTAGCACGTTCCTCAGCACGATCTGCTTTTATCTTTTCACGCTCTGCCTGAAATTTTTTTTATCAAACTCCTCAAGCAACTGGGTACTAATGGTTTCCACAGCTGAATTATCATTGGATTTAGAGCGATTTCTCTTCCTCAATGGCTCTACTCCATACCCTTTTCCTCTTACATATCCTGATCTTTCACCAAGAACAGCTGTCAATATTTCATCAGAGGTCATTCGAGCATCAACCTCTACCTCTTCTTGTTGTTGGCGAAGTTCTTGCAAGTCAGCTTACAATTAAAGCATGAAACAAATGAGATAAAAAATTATTGAAGTTAGTATAACATAAAAACACAACGCATATGTATATTTGCTCTAATTGTGGATTTGCCCAGTCGTACTGTCCATCTACTTTCTTCCTAGTGTGTTCGATCTGGTATAATCGGTCAGGGGGTGCAGGCTGTCCAGTAGTGGGGTCCTTCTACAAAGCATAATATACAAAGACGACACATGGTACAATTTAAAATAAAAAATGATTCAAAACATAAACTAAAGTGAAAAGAGATTAAACTTACTATAGCAAACTTAATCTCCTCAAATGATAGACAACCACAAGTATGCTTTGTTACTTGTTTTTCTCGGTTGCTCTTGTTTCTTTTACTTTTTTTCTACAAAAAAATTAGTAAGAAAGAATTAATGACTAAAATAAATATATGATCCATTTAAAAGGATAGAAAGCTACCGTGAACACGTCAGTATGAAAATATGCTAGTAACAATTCCCAATCTTCAGAACTAATATTTTGAGGGGGATTAGCCCGCCTCTCCTCATCAAAAGCATATTTGTTATAGTGTGAATGCAAGTTGGTCTTCCAATTTCTAAAGGCATTTTGAAAGTTCATTGTTATACCACTCTGGTCCTATTTATAAGTCCACTCTGTCCAAAAAATTTGGTCCTTTTTATAAGTCCATTTTGGTCAAATAAATGAGATTGTGACAATTTTACTCATAGTAATGATGATGAAAGAGATTGGCTAGTCACGTTGGAAAGAGAAAAAGATGAGAGAGATTTAACAATAAATTTTAAAAGGTACGCATTCATAAATTAAGGTAAAGTTGGAAATTTGTTCTATAATCATTGAGATACTTACCTCTCCTTGATATGTGAGATTTGGTCAAACTGGACTTATAAATAGGACCAGAGTGTAGTTTCTTTGAACTTTTCTTCTTCGGCTGCATCATAAGGTTCGAATTTTTCCTAAAATACATATAAACAAAAAAAAATGTTATGATAACATAAATAAACAAAGATATACATAAATATTTGGGAAGAGTATACCTTTACTTTCAAGATCATCTCATCTTTATATTTTCGTAAATGTTCTTCCATTTAGTACCATGACAAAAAGAGATCGTGGTTCTAACAACATAACCACAATAATTGACAAGGTTTCTTGCTTCCCTACCTACTACTGCTCTTGTCATGTCATATGATAATTTCACCTGTATCTTGGATCCAAATCTAGTCCTTAAGTCCACTTTACAATATTTGTACACACCTCTGCCTTTTTTGATAGGATTCGAGGAGCCTATTATTCATGTGACAGAATTAAAACAATTAAAATTGAGCAACAACCTAAAGACACAAACATCCATTAAGAGAAGAATGTATATATCCACAATACAATATTTTGCATTGACACGACATGCCAATAAGCTTTAATAACAGATTATGATTCAATTTAATATCAACCGTTTCTGTAAAGAGGATCATACAATGAATTATTTTTGTAAAAGAATAGTTATATGCATACACTTTATATGTTTTCCTAGTATTAATTTATCTCTTACTTATACCTAAACCACTATGACGTAGAGTAGTTATTTGTATTATATAAAATTAAAACAAATGTACTTGCACTACTAACTTGAGTAGGGGCAGAGTTTGCAAGCATTTCCTCGAGTGACTATGGTGTAGAGGAAGTACCCCCACTATTTATGTCACCACATAGTCTAAAGGAATGATTTTTTCTACCCCGACCTCTCTTTAATCCTGACATATCCTACAAAAATGTACAACATTCAAAATAAATTTTACGCAAGCATAAAAAGTGTGAAAGCAAATTTAAATTATAAAGACTTAATGTACAAATTAGTAAAAGCTACCATAAAGAAATAATGATTTCATTCAATTTGATTCCTCTGAGGCACTATCACTTATATTAGTATCTTTTGATTCATTCTCTTGTACTTCATTTTCTGTGTCACTTTCTATTTCGGTATCACTCTCATAGTCATCAAGCACATCCTCTTCATTAGTATCTTCATGACCCGATGAATGAGTTTCGTTGTCATCGATAAATCCAATGTCCATGACATCATGATTATTTCTTTGTGATGGTTCTCCTGCTTGAACAAAAGTCTGGTGTTGTACATCTTCTCCGTACAAGTTAATGATAAAATCAGGTTCTACACAAGTTGGATTGTCAATATTTAAGTCAACCACCAATTGTTGATAAGCCACTTCATCAACCATAACAACATTTACCCCACTAACATCATTATCTTTGTCAATTGGCATATTGAACAAGTCATGTGGATTCGTTTTGACAACAACAAGCCAACTAGGTTGAACAAGATCATCCACATAAAAAATTTGCTCTGCTTGAGATGCTAGAATGAATGGTTCATTAGTTTGTAATGAACATTGAGTGTTGATACTTGTGAACCCATACTTATCAACCTTATACCCTTTGTCATAGTGAGCCACGTCCCACCAATGACATTTAAACAAATATATTTTTCTATTCCCAGTGTAAGACAATTCATAAATATGGTCTAACACACCATAATATTCCTTATTAGCATTGATGTCATCACCCGTGACCATGACTCCATTGTTTTACGTCTTTTTTCCTATTGCCCGATCTTTTGTGTGGGAGCGAAATCCATTTCCTATGAACATGGAGTAACGATTGACTACCTTGGATGGACCAAATGATAAACTTATGAGGTCAGGGCTTACATGGCCTTGTTTGGACAACACTTCCACCTATGCAAACAAGAATCATTTCTTCAATATGCAATACTATTATAATTTAAATAAATTAATACCAATATTTGAGATATTATAACCTACTCGTGAACGAAACCAATCAGGAAACCCCTTGCATTGGCTTTGTGATCCTTGTGCTTCAAGTTCACTCATGTGTTCCCTAAATGTTTTTCACACAAGTTAGAAAAATATAAATGTTTTTCACACAAGTTACAAAAACATAAATTACAGCAAATACAATCTCTCTTAAGGTAAGTTTGGCGTACTCTATAAATGGCCAAATTTCTTCATAGTTTTGGAGCATATGCATCCTTGCTTGACAATACTCTTCATGAGAAAGATTGATTGACTAATCCACATCAAACTTTGAAGTCCACTCTTTACATCAGTAAGTTCCCAACACAACAATATTTAAAGAAAGCGCATAGACATAAAAATGTGGATTAGTTATTCAAGTCTTGTGGATACATACCGATGATGTCGAAAGAATTTGAAGTCTCTCTAGTTGTGGAAAGTGACTACTCTTCAACCTTTAAATTCTGGATCTTGGGAAAAAATTATTGCTTAATGATAGCTCAAAGCAGAATTGAGAAATGAAGCAAGAGCATAGATTAGTCACTCATATGAAACAGAACATACTCCCTAATGAATATAAGATGTTGTTTCCAAAATATACTTGCTGCACAAACACTCAAATCAGGTTCAAACTTCAGAAACACCTATTTAGAAAAAAAAATAAAAATAAAAAATAAACCAAAATAATACAGAAAAATGACAATTAATAGCAAAACTAGTGTGCAAAACTTGACAGCCTAGCACCTTAAAATAATATCATCAGAGATAAGTCTGTGGTGTAATAGCAGAAACATCAAGAATGTAACTGTATTGCTTGAGACCATTTACAATCTTAAATGATGTAGGACTATCCAAATCAGCAGACATTGCATCAAAGCGATCAATGAGCCAATATGCCTTCAGAACAAGGGCAACTTAAATACACAACTGACTATTGTAAGTGGCAACATCATCTTACTTCTGTCAAAATTTAGAAATGGCGTTTACAATTTTTTTGGATCTTTTGAAATTTTTTCTAAAAAGCACAATATGAAAGTATATTTGAACAAATTCAACTCTAACAATTTTCACAAGCTATATGAATATGTATAGAATCTTGAGATGAATTTCAATAGAGTTTTAAGTATAAAATATAGAAAAGTTCAATTATAGATTTGAACGCAAAAACAAAAGTATAGTTGGAGAAGTAAAGTGCTAATGGAAGAGAAAGTGTAAACTTAAGATTTATTCTAGTTCAATTTTATCATTTGTTTCTGTAATTCTATTTTATGTATTTAATATTTGAGATTATTTTAATTTAAATATGTCAGCGGTAAAAAGAATTACATTTTCAAAATTTAAACAGATATATTTGAGATATGGAATCATTGTTTTAAATCTGGTTCCTCACTTTGCAATGGTAGAATTGTTCATATCAAATATTTTAATTATATTATATCATATCATATATTCTTCTCACTTAATTTTTTTCATTTCTTTTATTAATTATCGTTGGAAAAATAAGAATTTAAAAATAATTTTAAGGATTTTACAATATATAGGTTGTTTTGATTTATAGCTTTATTGAGAGTGTTTGAATATATATGAATTTTCAACTTATGATTTTACTTTCTGTGTGTGTTCTTAGTGATAAGTTGGGGCTATTGAGCTTAATTAAATTATGTTTTATTTATTATGGAAAAAGATTAAAAAAAAGAGAGATTTGAAATTGTAAAATATCAAATTAAATATGCTACCAATAGTTAAATTCTTCATCTCTCTCTCACACACATATATATAATAATACAAACATAATTATCATCTTTCTCAAATACACACATGTTCGCTATCACAAGTGCACGAGTCACGCCAAGTAATAAAGTGATAAGTAGAGATATGGTTTCCATGAGGATTTGATTAGCAAATGATCAAGTAAGAGGCTTAGTGAATTCAATTAAGTTGAGTCATGACAAGTTTCGATATGGAAAGAGTGATAACAACAAATCATTCTTTAACTTCAATGATTAAATGGAGCCTAAGATTATTTCTCTCATTTGCATTTCATAAAGCTAGATCAATTTCCTCTCTACTAGTATTTCAATATACTATATGCGTAAATAACATCCCTAACTGTTAAGCTAATAAAGAAAATTCTTGATTTGGAACAAATGGGTGCTTGCAAGTGACAAATCAACCGTTTTAAAGCTGATTAACAAGACCCTAAGTTATTAGGGACTAATTGAGAAACGCCCAAATTAACCTTTCTCAACAAAGACTCACCTCTTTCTACTTGGTGGGAATAATATCCCTTTATAATAATCACAATGCTAAGACCTGTCTGACCTTGCTTAACTAATTGTATAATCTTAATTAGCAAATCATATGAGATATTAACCATAGTTCAATATTTTAACATGCCCCTCAAGTTAAATACATCTTCCTCTTTGACTTTCAGTGGAAAATCTTTAGAGTGAAGGGGCAAATATACCAACAAACTATTTCTGAAAGAGCACCAGGCACAATAAACTATTTGAGGTATCTTATATGCAAAACAACAATTAAAAGAGTGTAGGAAACACAAAGCCGTCAGTGTTGAGGTTAACGGACGTTTCTTTGCTTATGTGGCATTATACATGTGGTTTTAGCTCAGATTGCTTTAACCCTGTTTTCTATTTTCCCTTTTAACTTCGAACATTCGGCGAAGAGAACAGCGGAGAGGACAACATGATCTTGAGAAGAACAAAGAAGTTCAAAAACGTGATCAACCCCAGATCCAACATTGCAGAACCAACATTGCAGAACCCCAGATCCAACATTGCAGAACCCCAGATCCAACATTGATTTGGTTCGAGCACACCCAGATCCAACATTGCAGGTTTTGGCATACGGTGTACCGTAAGCCATAATATATGAAATTAGCAGTAAAAAAGTCGCATCTAGCTCTGACATCGAGTTTTCGCCCTTCGTTCTTCTTGCCTGCTTCTTGCCGTCGAGGATGAAGAAGATGCTGCGTTTCCAGATCCCCGTCGCATCTAGCTCTGACATCGCCTTTTCGCCCTTCATTCTTCTTGCCTGCTTCTTGCCGTCGAGGATGAAGAAGATGCTGCGTTTCCAGAATCATCGAGTTTTCGCCCTTCGTTCTTCTTCTCCGTTATCTCGGCTTTTCTCAGGATCGCATCTTCATCTTCATCCCTGCCCCCCATTGTCGAAGTTAAACGCACACACACAAAAAAAAAAATCAAATTTAAATCTAAAGCCACATGTATAATGCCACATAAGCAAGGAAACGTCCGTTAACCTCAACACTGACGGCTTTGTGTTTCCTGCACTCTTTTAATTGTTGTTTTGTATATAAGATACATCAAATAGTTTATTGTGCTAGGTGCTCTTTCAGAAATAGTTTGTTGGTATATTTACCCCTTCACCCAAATCTTTATCTGACTTTCATAAAGATATCTCATCCTCTGATTCTTCTCATTGAATATATATGAATGCTACCTGCCAACCACTAGACAGTTGGTGACAAAACAATACTATGGATTTTAGATCTATTTATCCCTCTTCTTAGTTCTTATTTCCTGTAACCGACTGACATTTATTATGTTGAAAAAGATTGTAATTAAGCCCTTTTCATTAGTAGTTGCTAGAAAGAGTCCATCCCTTGTCAAAGTAAAGCATGCAATTTGAATTAATAAGTTGTTAATTGAGGTGATAAGTTGCTTCACTCTCATAAAAAGAAAACACAACTTCAAATTCCTAAAACGCACTTGTTGGAATTTGTGAAAATCAATTGCCTTTTAAGGCTACAAAAAGGAAACTTTAATCAAATTTAATAAAAAAGCATGCTATTTGAAACTATCTTATCTTCTTGTGCATTTGGATGGAACACATTGAGTGATCTAAAAAAGCCACCAAGAGAACAATGACTCCCTTCATTTTAAGATCAAACAGATCAAAAACCCAATTTGCAAAGGGATTCTCCCTATTCCTATTCTTGAGAATTTCCAACAGGAACTCTTCCTTGCTTATTATTAATCCATAATCATCAACTGTTGGAAATTATACCTTAGGGGCCAATCATTGTATTTTAAACATTATTCTTATTTAAAGTATTTCTCCATTTTATTATCATATCATTTTCATGTTTATTATGATGATTGTATCCTTGGATGTATCATAAAGATTGTCCTAAATGTCCTTGGTTTGTCATCTATGCAGGAGCAAAGATGAAATAAGACAAGTACGACTTTGATAAGGTATGAAGATACAAATCAAAGTCTTTGGCACTACCCCTTAACCCCACGTGCTAACTGGCTAGCTGGACCACCGTAGCTAACTATTCGTAGCGCAATATTTTTTAATCATGACATTCTCTGTTTCTTTCATATTGTATGAACTAACACTTGTTGTGGTTTACTTTCAAAGTTGTTTGGGTATGGTGAACAACATGGCTCTAGTTTTTACAAAGGTTGTAATGTTTAAATATGTCCTGCTTGCCATGCCTTTTCTCTAAATATTCTCTATGTACATTCTCTTCTCTTCTCACTCCCCTCATATGTTTAAATGAGGTTTCTCCTAATGTAATTTTCTTTTTCTTATTTAGAGAAGTCCTCTCATTAGCCTGAGAGGATTTTAGGTTAAGTGAGCCATGTTGTGTCATGTTTTAATTATGCTTTTGATTAGATCATTGCATGTTTACTTTTGCGTTTATGTGTTATTTGTATGAGATACAACTATCATTGCATTCATATAAATACAATTAATTGGATTAAACCCTCTAAATAAAATATATGTCGTAATGCCGTCAATCAATGAATACTTGTCAAAACCTAGATCGCTTACTTGCAAGAACCACCAAAGTAGATGAGCTTGAGTTATCTTGGTGAGACAAGCGTGGGTAATAGTGATACTCACAACATTCATTATTGTTTTAACTTAATTGAGATTAACAAAATAGTTTTGGATCTCTAGGCATTAGATGGGATTAAACGTTCCAGGTCATGCGATGATCGAATCCCATAAAAATCTAAGAGTTACATGTGATGTAATTGGCAAAGAGGTTGCTTACCTAAATAACTTGACTTTAACTGTCTTGCCAAAGCGGACTTAAATTTAAGCCAAATATGGATCTTAGTCCACTAATTATATTAAGGGTTGTTAATTCAGTGAGATATTACTAACCAACTTTGCATATTTTATTGTAGAATCATGTCAACTAGTAATACTGCTACACTATCACTGCGATCATTCCTTGAGAAGGACAAACTCAATGGGACAAACTTTCTTGATTGGTTTAGGAACTTGAGAATTGTTGTCAAGCATGAAAGAAAGGTGTATGTCCTCGATCATCCCATTCCTGACGAGCCTACAGCCAATGCTCCAAGAGCTCAGACAGATGCTTACACAGAGCATAAGGATGACTCTGTGGATGTAGGATGCCTGATGCTTGCCACTATGGTTCCAGAGCTCCAAAGAGATCTGGAACATATGGAGGCATATGAGATGATTGTCCATCTCAAGGAAATGTTCTAGCAACAGGCAAGGCATGAGAGGTATGAGACCACAAAGACCTTACATTCCTGCAAGATGGGTGAAGGTGCATCAGTTAGTCCTCATGTGTTGAAAATGAAAGGCTACATTGATCACCTTGAGAGGCTTGGATTTCCCATGAGCCAGGAGTTAACTACAGATTTGATCTTGAACTCACTCCTAGAAAGTTATGGTCAGTTTGTCATAACTACAACATGAACAACATGCAGAAATCAATTTCTAACTCAAAACTGCTGAGTAGAGCATTAAGAAGAGGCCTATCACTGTTTTGATGGTTCAGAAAGGAAAGGGAATGAAAAAGAAAGGTAAGGACAAAAGAAAGGGTAATGGCTCAGTTAGGAAAACCAAAGAGTCAAATAGGCTCAAAACTAAGCCTGCAGCCAAGAAGGCAAAGCCTCCGAAGGACGGCGTCTGCTTCTTTTGCATTGAACCTGGTCATTGAAAGAGAAACTGCAAACTCTACCTTGAAGATCTTAAAAAGAACAAGAAGGATAGCGAGGCTATCGCTTCAGGTATTTATGTTATAGACATTTATTTTTCTACTTCCTCTACATGTGTATTAGATACTGTATGTGGTTTTCACATTTGCATAAATCTGCAGGGTCTCATGGATAGTAGAAAGTTGAAGAAGGGCAAAGTGGACCTACAAGTTGGAAATCGAGCAAGAGTTGCTGCTTTAGTCGTAGGCACTTGTGAATTAGTTTTGCCCAGTAGGCTTTTGTTGATTTTGGACAATTGCTTTTATGTATCCTGCTTTGAGTAGTAACATTGTTTCTCTTTCTTATTTGGATAAGGAAGGTTATACTTCCATTACTAGGAATGGTAAATGTTCTATATATCGTAATGACATTTTTTATGCTGATGGTGATTTGCATGTTGGTCATTATTTACTGAATTTAGAACATTCTAATAATGGACATATCTATGATATAGCTACCAAAGGGATCAAGTCAAATGATTTGAATTTGACCTACCTATGGCATTATCGTCTAGGCCATATAAATGAGAAACGAATTTCAAAACTCCATCAAGTTGGATTTCTTAACTCATTTGATTTTGAATCATTTGAAACATGTAAGTCTTGTTTATTGGGAAAGATGACAAATGTACCTTTTACTGGGCATAGCAAGAGGACCACTGATTTATTGGGCCTCATGCATACTGATGTGTGTGGACCAATGAGTACATTTTCCAGAGGAGGTTATATGTATTTCATTACATTTATAGATGATTTTAGTAGGTATCGATATATCTATCTAATGAAACAAAAGTCTGAATCTTTTGAAATGTTTAAAACATTCCAAAATGAAGTGCAAAACCAACTTGGTAAAACAATAAAAGCACTTTGATCTAATCGGGGTGGTTAATATTTGAGCTAAGAGTTTATTGACCATCTTAGGAGTTGTGAGATAATCTCACAACTAACTCCTTCAGGAACACCACAATGGAATGGTGTTTCTAAGCAGACGAATCAAACTCTATTAGATATGATTTGATCTATGGTGAGCCAAACAGATCTTCCACCGTCCTTTTGGAGCCATGCCTTAGAAACAGCTACGTTCATACTAAATCATGTTCCATCAAAGGCAGTTGAAAAGATACCATGTGAGATATGGACTGGGAGGAAATCCAGTTTGTCTTTTCCCAAAATTTGAGGATGTGAGGTTTACGTCAAACAGTAAGCCTCTGATAAATTATCACACAGATCCTCAAAATGCATTTTTGTGGGGTATCATAACGAAACTAAGGGATACTATGTCTACAATTCTACTGATCACAAAGTGTTTGTTATTCGAAATAGTGTCTTTCTAGAAAGAGAGTTTATCTTTAAAAGAACCAGTGGGAGTGAGGTACACCTCAAAGAAGTTCGAGAGTCTCAAGACAATATAGAACCACAGATAGAAAATAGTGAAGACTCACAACAAGATGTTGAGCCTACTCAAGTAACACAAGATCCATGAAGGTCCGATAGAACATGGAACAACCTCAGAGAAATGAATTTCTGATTACTAGAAGTCGTGATGTTTTGTTCATTGAGCAGAATGCGCCAACTACCTATCGAGAAGCCATAGTGGGACCAAACTCTGAAAGATGGCTAAATGCCATGAAGTTTGAAATGCAATCCATGTACAACAATAAGGTATGGACTTTAGTCGATCCACTTGAAGGTGTAAAAACTATTGGGTGGATATATATATATAGATATATATATATATATATATATATATATATATATATATATATATTCGAAAATAAGTCGAATCTATTTTAATAACAAGGTAAAAAAAAACTATTTAGATAAAATATATGGATATAAAAATAATGAAAAATTAATCGTTTAGTCTCTATGGTTTTAACTTAATTTAACTTAGTCTCTATCCTTTGACTTGATGCAACTCGATCCCTATAGTTTGGGCTTGGTTGTAGCTCGCTCCTCCACTTTTGACTATTTGCAACTTAGTCACTATAGTTTTTACTATTTTATAATTTAGTCTTTATGTTTTAGAATAAAAGGTTGAGGTTTGAATTATAAAATGATTAAAACTATAGAAACTAGATTGCAGTGGGTCAAAGTTAAGAGATTAAGTTACAACCGAGTCAAAACTATAAAAACTAAATTGTACCAAGTCGAAATGTAGAGACTGATTAAAATTGATTCATAACTATAAGGAGCAAAAGAATAATTTTTCCAAAAAACAATGACTATATCTTAGCTTCATTTTCTAATATACTGTCTTTCTCTCTCTCTTTTTTTTTTTTTGCTGAATATGCTTTTCACACACACTCGAGAGAAAAAAAAAATCGATTCAGAGTATTTTAAATTTGAATTTAAATCTAAAGTCTTGGATACCTTTTCATTCTTATAAAGGATTATCTTATCTCAAAATCTAAAAATCTTCATGCAATTTAAATTAAAAAAAAGCTTTACCTCGTGTTAATGATAATCATAATTTAATTAAATGTTCATACAAGTATGTGTATAGACTTTATAAACTTATCACCCTTAATCTACGGTTAACTATATAACGATTGCATCTAATTCATTAACTTTTAATTGTTAAAAAAAAAATTCATTAACTTTTAATTTTTTGCCAACAATTTGTTAACTTTTAATTAAATCCTATTATTATTATTATTATTAGTTGAGCTTTGGTCCTTGAATCTTTAAAATGTTTTCGTTCTAAATCATAATTAAATTGGTGTATTGGGGCAAAAGTGTAATTGCATCTATTATTTATTTATTTATTGTCCCAAGTAAAAAGCCGAAATAAATCATAAATCACTTGATTAAAAATCTAACCTAGCTCCGGGCCTGAGGGTTCTTCTGTTACTTGGTATTCTTGGTTTTTTAGCGAGTACAACAAGCAATTGGCGGCGAACTCGTCAATCCACAAACATGGGTTAGTTTCGACTCATTGATTTTTCTTTGTTACTCATCTCTCGGTCTCATCGACGCGATGTTTTGGATTTCTGATTTGTTTTTATTTATGTGTTTTCCTCAATTGCAGGTAAGGTTCATGGATCATTGGCTCGTGCTGGAAAAGTGAGAGGCCAAACCCCCAAAGTGGCCAAGCAGGACAAGAAGAAGAAGCCACGGGGACGCGCTCACAAGCGCATGCAGTACAATCGCCGATTCGTCACTGCCGGTTAGTTCAAAACATTGCTCGATGCATAAATCTATATACATATGTCTATTAGGTCTTTTTTGGTATGTAGATAATTTGAACTTGTATGTTTTGTTGTTTTATTTTGATATGTTTCTTGTTCTTGTAATTGCAGTGGTAGGATTCGGGAAGAAGAGGGGACCCAATTCCTCGGAGAAGTAATCGAAGGCTTAAGGAAAGTTTTCTTTAAGTTTTTACTATTAACAGAAAGTTTTTGTTTTAAATGATTAAGTTGAAGCTCTGATCTTGTTCAATGACAAGTTCTTTTTGGGTTACTTAACACTTACCAAGACTGAGCTGTTCTTTTTGATAAATTGGTTTTATTTGATGCTAATTTAGTTTCAGCTTTCAATATTGGCAAGAATGGATGACGCGAGATCTATATATTGCTTCTGTCAGCTGTTAGATTCTGATATTTTCATTGATTACAATTTATTTTCAGTTTCTACAGCATGTAGAATCAGTAGCTTTGTGACTTCTGATGAGCTAATCACTTTCACCTTTTGGTAAATTATCAAGTGCCATTTATTTTAGGCTCTATTTTTTGTTTTTTTGAACTTTAGCTGGAGATTCAGGAATTAAATATTTTTGACTGATTTTTAAGGCACCAAAACAGGGGCTATAGAGATCTCACTCTATTGATGTTGATTTAGGAATTAAAGTAGGCATTGGAGTTTGAGACAGGATAAAAGATATACCATCCTCTATAAGTTACGGTTAACCAATCAATTTTAGACGGTCCATATTTGAAATCCATGCTGCATGGTTTATAAGTTGCTTAGGATTTCTTGACTAGTTTTAGTAATGGGGGAATCACTATGAGGTATGAGACTTAATCATCAAGAATTCCTAATGACAACTAAGGAGCATGCAATGATAAGTGTTGTCGTAAGAAATGACAGCATCTCACTTATCATTAGGACTTCTTGGTAATTAAGTTCCTTCCTTGAGAATTCATAGTAATTCCCCCTTTAGTAATTGAACTGTATGATTCATGCCTGCTTCTGTTGAGTTTATTGACTAAGTGTTGCATTCAGGGGTTGGATTCATATTTATTTGTAGCATGGAGTGCACTTCTAGCCTAAGGGATTCAAAATGCTCTGATTATCTATGAACATCAAGAACTTAAATCTTTGTTTAACTTGTTTTATAAGTCTTGGCATTAATCTATCTTCCTGATATGTTTGAATTAACTCTCTCCCTTCCTAGGATGCAACATTATCACATTGATCATGTTGTATGACCATAATTAATTATGAAAAGTAGGTTGGTTGGTTAGAAAAGTAGCCGTTAGCTTAAGTCCTAAAGTGTCTAATCTATAAACAGAGCCCTGACTCAATTGTTTTATACAGATTATGATTGATGAATATGCAGTGCCCACTACTCAGTCCCTTTGTGTATCTGATATTTTTTCTTGTTCTCTTGATCCTCCTCTCAGCCCTCTCTTCTTCCCTGTTCTTCTCTGTTTCTACTTTCTAGCCTATCTTTCTCTTTCATTCCAAATTACAATGATACATCAGATCATCATTGAACAATCCCTCGATAAGAGCAAGATATTGAGTGGATGACGATGGTTCTGTCCTCGTTTCTTGCTCCCCTCAAGGTTAATGAGTCGTAGATCATGTAATTTTGGTTGTCAAAGAGTTAGTCTAGTGAATCTCCAACTGTAACCTTAGCAAAATCACTGAACACTGTTGTTGCCCTGTTTATAATATATGTAGTGCCTGTGGCTGTAGTTACAGCTAAGACTAAAAGTAGCTCCATTAGTAGTAATGCTATAAGAGATATTGGATGTTGCGTGCTTTGCATGTGAAATGGTAGAAAAGTTTTGTTGAGCTGCAAGTTGTGATGTGCTGTTAATTACCGTGGGAACTGAACTTTTACCGATGTTTGAATGAGAAGAAAACTAGGGAGGAACGAATACTATGAGGGAATACTTACCTAGTATGACCTAGTATTGTTGGTTCAAACTCACTTTATCATAAAAGCCTATACAAAAATAAATCATACTACGTATTAAATTTATTAACTTTTACTCAAATTTTAGCTTACAAAAGTCATTTGAGATAAAAGGGATTTTGAAGAACATCAAAGATTTGATGGTAAAAAAAGATTTATTTAGTTTTTAAAATCTTTTTAAAGAAAGTTAACTGCGTTTTATATTAAGGTCTTGAGAGAGTATTAGTTGTGTGAGAGCCTGAGAGGTGAGGTAAGTGGATCTAATACTATTAAGGAAAATGAGGGCAAAGGGTTTCTTCTCCACAACTCCAAGAATCATAGACTCTGACTTACATGAGTTCTCTCGATTTTTTCCCCTCCTTCTTTTTGTTTTTGATACATCATGGTAGGGAAGGGGGCAGGGTTCGAACCTTGGACATAGGGGAGAGAGATCAGTTAATACGGATTTCCATGTCACTACACTATTAAGACGCTGGCTTCCCCTTCTTCTTTCTATTTCCATTGCCTTTTCTTCGTCTGGGTCATTTGTATGCATCGGATTATCCTTTGGACATTGCTTTTTGAATGATTAATTACCTTTTAAGAACCAGTTTGCCTTTTTTAAAAACAGAATTGGCTTCTTCATTTTTTGATATCTAATAATAGCTTCTACGAGTTGCTGCTATGTCCCTGTCTGATCTGACTTGTAAAAAAGAAATTAGAATTACCAAGATTTATGTAATAATTTATCCAAAGTTATTTCAAATCATTCTATTATTTTTGGACAAGCAAAATCTTCAATGATGAGATTTGTCGTCGCTGCCCACAACTCCGGCAAGAACTCTCTCATCTATTCCGGGCTTACCAGAAAGGAAGAAACACTTTCTGCAAGTCCCCAGGATATGTGAACCCATCGTCGTTGAATGAAACTTGCCCCTCTTGCCTATGGTAGTGAAAACGTAGATTTTACCTACAAATGGAAGGAGAATGAAAAATTGTAAAACATAAAATTGTAATATAGTAAAATCATAAAAACATAAAAACGTTTGGAAAATTAGTAAAATCGTTTTATTGAAAAAAAAAATCGTAAAAGCGTAAAATCACAGTAATAAATCGAGTTTTTACCTATCATGTTCCCATCAAATGGATCAGCTGGGGTGGGGATTGTCTGCTGCCTCCCATCCCCCCCCCCCCCCCCAAAAAATATTTTTTCCCCTTATTTCTTTGAACCATTGGATTATAAGTAAAATGAATGATATTTTATGGGAAAAGATGGTGCAGTTTCCAATTTGTTACAATTATTTTAAAAATTTTACTAAAATGATATGTGTAGTTTCCTTTTAATTTTAAATTATTTATTTTTAAAAAATCATAGAAAGTTGAAAACTAAACATCTTTTATTCATAAGATATTAAAATATCAGTCATTTTATTTAGAATCCAATAATAGAAAGGAACAAGAAAACAAAATATTAGGGAAGGGGGAAAAAGCCCCTCCCGGATCAGGTGCTTCAGACAGGGCTCCCTGGGCTGTGACTATCACTGGACCAAAAAACAGATCCAATAAGCATGCAATTCACGCCGTCAATGCCCTGCGTGGACAATTTAGAACAGTTTTTAGTCCTTCGGAATTTTAATGATTAACGTCAGTAACAGAATGAATTATTCGGATCATTACCTAGAATTTTGAAGTTTAAGGGGTTGATTAACAAAAACTGAATAAACTATTTGGACCTACGTACGATTCATTTTCTATTTACTTGGGTTATTGATGTAAGTTAACAAAATTTTAGAGCTTATTTGATTTTTTTTTAAATAAAAAAAATGTTTAGAAAACTGCTTTCAATAAGTTGTTCTTAGAAACAAAAACATAGAGTTGTTTTTTAATAAACTAAAACAAAAACAGTTTTTAGTTGTTTCTTTTTCTTTTCTTTTTTTTTTTTTTGAGGCAACATTATCTATCCATTATCGACATCATCCTATTGGCAATGATCATTGCCACCTCATTGCTAGCAACGACCGTACCAACATCACTTTTAAAACAACTATATAAATTAATTTTTATTTTTATTTGAAACAATTGTATAGGGAAAATAAAAAACGGAAATTAACAGGCTCTTAATATCCCAATTTGAGTCATGGGGTTTGATTATGGATTTGATAAGTACAATTTGTGTATTTTAGAAGAATATTAAAGGTATTTTTTAAAAAAACCTTATGAGAAAATATGTTCTCTTGTGATGATGCTGGGGCACTACACAATGATGTTCTAGAAAATTCAATTAAAAAGATATCTTCAACATTTGAAGGAAAAAGACAATATGGTTGATGCATATAACAAATAAATGGATGAATGAATACGAATTACACGTAAGTGAAACCCCTTCTAGAACACTTCCATCTCACTCTTCTATCATAATTACTTTATTATCAATGTTATTGTTATTTAAGGGAGCACATCTTTAACAATTTTTTTTTTGGAAGAGATAAATTCAAAGGGGGCACTTGCCCCACTTCTCCATAAGGTGGATCTGCCTATGCTTGTAAGTGCTTTTACCATTAACGATGATGAGCTGTGTGCTATGTAGTTGGATAGTGATGTGTTTGGTGAATGTTTTCTTTTATTCTGCAATATGTGAAATATTTGTCATGTATGATTTACATTTTGAATGTGAGATTAATTGTTACTTTGGGATTCAACTGATCATTGAATCTTAATTATGCCTAAAGATTCAGGAAGATGTTCTTGAACAAGAAATAAGGTGATTTAGTTAGAGTAGACGAAGAAGATCCCGAGGGAGGGGATTCATTTAAGTGGATCATATATTATTTTAGATTTGTATATTTGCTAACTATTCGACTGATATTAATTCGAGATAACTGTATAATGAAAATCCTCCAATGGGATTAGCCCTAACTATTACCGAATTTTAAATTGTATCACACTTATATTCCTCTGGGAATTTAAATTAACCAGCATATGTTTAGATATATGTTATCAATCATTCATTTATCCAAACGTTATGCACACTCTTTGTTGTGACTCACTTTGATTTGTTAACACCTTCACTCTGATGATTACACGTTGGTTAGATTAATAAGAAACCTAAGCATATAATTTAGACATCATAATAGACTAGGAATTAGGTGGATTACATTAGTATTACATACACAAATAAGAGAGAATCAGACGATATCTCCACAATAATAATTTGTCTTCATGAGATTGGTCATCTCCGTTTTGAGTTGGCCTTGTTACGTTGTTTGGCATGTATTTCTATATGCCTACGTTCCATGTTGTTACAATGATGATATAACAAAATCGTGTATCATATATTCACCAAATTTTTTGAGTATCCTATGATTTTTGAGCATATTTTTTTCGTATCATGAATCAAAATAAGAGAGCATATGATCTCTCTATGTACAACTTGTCTTCAGTTATGTGCTTGGCCAAATTTGTTGTACGTTGGGCTAGTTGTTTGAGAAACTATTTAATAAGAAAAAAAAAATTATTGCAAAATTTATCTGAGAAACTATATGTATAAGAAACTATTTGTATAATTTAAGGGACAATGTGATAATTTAGCAATGAACAATTTCGCTATGAACACCTATAAGACTTTACTATTGTTGTGTGTAAAAGTATATATGTATAAAAAATTTCTTTGGGAGCAGATACAGCAACTTCGTTAAAGAGACTTAACTTCCGTTATTTTTTGCACGGCGTGTCCCACAAATCTTCTCTCTCTATTATATTAATATTTTCTTAATGGAAAAATATCACTTAGATACCATGGAAATGATTTCATTTCATTTAACACTAAAAGATTTTGAAATTTCAATGTACGTATCTCCTTGGGTCAAAATAAAATTAAGTTTTGTCAGTATAAAGACAATAATACCCTTATTTTTTTTTCATAAGAGCATTTAGAAGGAAAAAAAAAAAGAAAGGAGAAGACATTTTCAAGATGAAAATGTGAATGAGCAGGGAGTTAAAAATGTTTGGTCATTCACATATTTGCCTTGTAAATACCTATATTTGACTTGTAATTTTTTTTAATGTCATGCATTTTTTTAAATCTCATTATTTGTCTTGTAAATACTCTTATTTCTTTTGTAAATGGCTAAAATGTTTTTATTAACTCTTTGGGTCACTTTAATTCCATTTATTTGTCTTTAAAACGCTCATTTTTTTCCCTTGTAAATGCTCTTATAAAAAAAATAGTAAAGGTATTATTGTCTTTTTATTGAAAAAACTTAATTTCATTTTCATCAAACAAGGGTCCAGTGGAATTTCAGAATGTTTTAGCATTAATTAAACTAAAATTATTTCCATGGGGTCTAAATAATATTCTCCCTTTAAAAAAATATTAAAATAATATAGAGAATACTGGTGGGACCCACAGTGAGTAAATATAAGAGAAGTTTAGTCTTCTTCATAGCTTATTAGAATATACAATATTTAAAGATATCATAGCATAAATTCTAAATATAATATAAAATTTTAAATAACATTGGTAGTCTGCTTTCGACATATTTATATATTCACACCTATATTTGAACGTACATACATTTCTATATACTTATATATGTATATGTGTACATAATTAGATGAAACCGACTCCAATGGTCCCAAAAAGAGTATAAGCAGCCATTTTTTTTCCCCATAGCTTATTAGAATATACAATATTTGAAAGATGTCATAGCATAAATTCTAAATATATTATAAAATTTTAAATAACATTGATAGGCTGCTTTCGACGTATCTATATATTCACACCTTAATTTGACCATACATTCATATCTATATACACATATATGTGTGTGTGTATATATATATATATATATATAAAAAGTTAAAAAACGTATTGCAAGTACAAGAGCACATAAATTATTTTAAGGTTAATTAATTTTGTGGAGATGAAAATTTCAAATTTCTTACTAGAAAGCCTAACGTTATGGTGATCGTACACTGGCAGAAAATAAAGAATGTGACATGTATCCTCTTATTGAAGGCAAATTTGAGGTAGTGTTGGGCAAAATATGTGTGCACCTCTATCAATAAAGTTCAAACATTGGTTTCCACACTATATTGGAGTAGCCTCTTTCACCAGAGCCAACCCCACTAGTTTCATGTGCTATAAATTCAAACCCAAAATTTTACAGAAAAAATACCAAAAAAAAAAGGAAAATAAAAAAAATACATTTGAAATATACAAAAACCAAATCAGGGTGTTGAATTTCAATAATCCCAAATGAACTAATTTGAAATTTTTAAATGTTTATAAATGTTGGGAAAATACACTAATACCTTTACCCTTTTTTGAAAAAAAAAAAAAAAAAACCTTGAAGTACCTAACTGGCCGCCAAGGCTCTGGCGCCAATGACCTGCGGTGGTGGCTCTTCAATGGAGCTCTGGTGACTTTACTTGCGCAACTGGCTGTTAGTGCTCCAACAACCTATAATATATATATATTGTTTTAATTTCTCAAACAAAAGTAGTTAACATGGAAACTTAAGTAGTTAATGGTGAAACTGAAGTAGTAAACATGGTACTTATTGAATATTTCCTAATGACTACTTTAGTTTCAATATTGACTACTTTGGCTAGCTACCAACAAAATTTTTAATATATTTCTTTAACTTCTAAAATAAGAGTAGTTAACACTGCTAAAAAAAACAATTTTACCGACGGAATTTGCGACGGAAAATAATCCGTCGCAAATTGGAGGAATTTAGCGACGGAATTTCAATTCCGTCTCTAAATGAGAAAATTAGCGACGGAATTGAATTCCGTCGCTAAGTTTAGCGACGGAATTGAATTCCGTCGCCATCAGGCGGCCAAACAGGCCGCCAGCTTTGGAAAATGGCGACGGAATTCAAATCCGTCGCCATTTATGGCGACGGAATTCAATTCCGTCGCGAAATGGCGGGAAAAATCCCGCCATTTTTTTCATCTAGCGACGGAAATAAATTTCCGTCGCTAGCTGGCAGCAAAAAGCTGCCAGCTGCCAGCTGCAGCTGCCAGCTGCAGCTTTTTGTAGCGACGGAATTAAATTCCGTCGCTAATAGCGACGGAATTTAATTCCGTCGCTAATCTCGAATTAAACCACCCATTCCCCACAGCTGCAACACTCCCAGCTCCTCCGTCTTCGCCCCATCAGCTCCCCGCCGTCCTCCCCACAGCTCACCGGACCTTCAGCTTGCCGCCTCCCCCTCCCCCCAGCTCGCCGCCACCCCTCCCCCCAGCTCGCCGCCACCCCCTCCCCCCAGCTCGCCGCCACCCACAGCTGCTCCCTCCCCACAGCTCACTCCACCTCACAGCTCCCCGCCACTTCGTCCCCCCAGCTCACCACCAGCCCTCCCCCCAGCTCCCCACCACCCCCTCCCCCCAACTCACCGCCACCCCCTCCCCCCAGCTCCCCGCCACCCCCTTCCCCACAGCTTCCATTCTTCAGCTAGCTCGCCGGTGAGGTGAGGTGAGTTTTTTTTTTTTTGATTTATTTTATTATTTTTTAATTAATTATTTATTTGTTATGTGAAATTAATATATAAAAAAATGGATATTTATTTGTAATTTTTTTCCTCATGAATAAATAGGCCTTTACAATTGCCGTTCTCTAATCACTAGTGTTCTTCTCCGCCTTCCGGTTACCCTCCCCATCCGGTAAGTTTCGTTTTTCTTATTATTTTTTTCACCACTTTATTTTTCACACAGTTTGAATATTGTCCAAAATTTTATTATGTGGAAACGGCTGCCTGTGGATATTTATTTAGGATTATGGATTTTATTATGTGGAAACGACTGCCTGTGGATATTTATTTATGACTATGGATTTTATTATGTTCTCTATGATTATGGATTTATCCAGACTGCCTGTGGATATTTATTTAGGACTATGGATTTTATTATGTTGTCTATGACTATGGATTTATCCAAATTGGATTTATACAGATTTTTTCAAAATATGACTATGTAAATTGAAATCTTATTATATGTTTACTTAGCTTCGTAGACTTTAAACCGCCAACTAAAATAGCTCTAATTTGATTATATCTTGTATGCTGAAAATTGGAGAATGCATAGTCATTATAAAGTCATCTTTATATTTTAAAATCTGGATCAATTTGATATAAATTAAATAGAATTATAGTTGACATTCGAATAAAATTGTTTGAATGAAAAACTAAATTGTTGGTTGACCTAACTCAGCTATGTTAAAATCTGGATGAATCATGGTTTTTTTTATTAAAATAATATATAAATTGTTAAATTTGACACTAAATACTTATTAAGTTGTAGGCCGTAAAAATGATTTAAGATTTTGAATTTTAAATGATATTGGTGTGATAATATTATGATTATTTATTACTTGGTAATGATACATAAATCTAGAAATATTGAATGATGTTCAATTTAGATAAGTGAACTGTTAAGAAATAATATCTAGGGATCAGACAATAATTTTTTTAAAAATATTCAATTTCAATGTTTAATTTGAATCTATCTTTTGACAAGTTATACAATAAATATCGATTGTTCAAAAAACAAAATTATAAATATTGTTTAGATAAATAGGTAATTATAAATACAAAATTATATGCATAGGGGTGATAATTGATTTTTTAATATATATATATATATATATATATATATATATATATATATATATATATATATTTGGTGGTCTGAAATGTTGGGTTGAATAATACTTCAGAATAAATAGTTGGTGAAATTATTATGTAGATTTATAATTATCTTATAAATATAACTAAAAAATTATACATGAAAAATAAATATCAATTGCATTTTAAAATTTGAATTCAATGGTTTATTTATTAAATATCTTATAATTATACTTGTAATTAATTAATTTTAAATTATCAACAAAAGACTTAATATTGATTTTCTAACATATCTTAATCTTATTAATTAATAATTATATCGGATGAAATAAACAAAAACATGTAGGAAGATAATTATATCGGATGAAATAATTATATCGTATAAATTTATTTATATATTTATAATTAATACATGTTTAAATGATTGTCCTCCTTAAATTAAGTGTTCATCCTCAATACATTTTTGTTTGCCCCCTCCACAAGCATGTCCCCATGTTCTGGTGTGCTATCCTCATTCTCTGGTTGCTTGCTGGGATATGTTCTTTAAACTCAATGCATGTGTTTGTTTTTACGCTTTCTTGATTAAGTGGCAATTGGTTGGCATAAGTGGCTAGTTGTATTGGCTACTTATAATTGTATTTGTGGCAAATTGAGATGTTAATTAGGTTAGTAACCGAAGTAGCTAGGAAGTATGGAAGACAATCACGATAGGAGTTGGATGTACAATCGTCTAACTGGCAGAGAACTAAATCCAGCATTCCGAGCGGGTTTGAACGAGTTCATCCAATTTGCTTTGGCGCATTCAAATAATTCAAGTAGGGAGATTAGGTGTCCGTATGCCAAATGTAAATGCTTAAGGTTCAAAAATTCGAGCAGGGTCAAAATTCATTTGTGTCAAAATGGATTCATGAATGATTATGAGTGTTGGGAATATCATGGCGAAGTCCGACAGACACCGAGTGGTTATTACGGGGACAGTAGTCATCGAGAAAATCTTAATGCGTATGAGCAGTTAGTTATGGATGCTGCGGGACCGTCCATCGGCAGATATTTTGATCCCGTTACTCATGCCGAATCGTCATACATGGGAGAGGAGACCGGTATACATACTCAACCATCATACATGGGAGAAGATCCTCATCCGGACGCCGATAGGTTCTATAAAATGCTTCAAGAAGCGCAACGTCCGCTATGGGCAGGATGCGAACACTTTGAAAGTAGTGAATATTCATCGCTTTCGGCTACCCTAGCAACACTAAGCTTGAAGACTGATCACCATATGAGTGAAAGGAATTACAACGAAATGATGCAGATCATAAACAAAGTTGTTCCCAAAGACAATAATTTGCCGAAGGATTTTTACCAAGCAAAAAAAAAGGTGAAAGAGCTTGGGCTTGGATGTGAAAAAATCCATTGCTGCCCTAGAGGATGTATGTTGTATTACAAGGATGATGCTGAGCTGATCAATTGTAAATTCTGTGGACATGACAGATATAAATATGTGAAGAAGGGAAGGAAAATGACCCGTCAAGTGTTAAGCAAGATGCACTACTTTCCTCTAGTGCCTAGACTTCAGAGATTGTACGCATCAGAACAAACAGCTGCTCACATGAGATGGCACCGGGAGCATCACAGGGATGAAAATTTTGTGACGCATCCATCCGACGCCGAAGCTTGGCGTAAATTTGACGAGGTGAACCCTTTCTTTGCTATGGATCCCCGTAATGTCCGTCTTGGTCTATGCTCGGATGGGTTCGCTCCTTTTGATAAATCGGGCAGAAATTATTCCTGTTGGCCTGTCATTGTGACACCGTACAACCTCCCACCTTCTATGTGCATGAGAAGGGAGTTTTTGTTCCTCACCGCGTTAATCCCTGGGCCATCCAACCCCAAAAAGAAGATAGATGTGTACCTCAGGCCTTTGATAGACGAGTTGAAGATGTTGTGGAGTGAAGGGGTTCTAACGTATGATATATCATTGAGTCAGAATTTCACAATGCGTGCTGCCTTAATGTGGACGATAAATGATTTCCCTGCATATGGGATGTTGAGTGGCTGGCAAACGTCGGGAAAGCTTGCATGCCCGGTATGTCTTGAGCAGAACATGGGTTTTAGCTTGGCACACAGTCGCAAAGTCTGTTGGTTTGACAGGCACCGACGATTCCTACCCCCGGACCATCCGTATAGGACAAATAGAAAAGACTTCACGCGAAATATGGTTGAACGAGCAGATCAACCTCGTCGTTTAAGTGGCCAAGAAATATGGGACAGGGTCAAGTATATTCAAAGTGTCGAAGAGGGTGCTGCTTCCAACGAACCCGAGGGATATGGTGTTGATCATCATTGGAACAAACGCAGCATCTTCTGGGAACTACCATATTGGAAAGATCAATTGTTAAGACACAACCTGGATGTCATGCACATTGAGAGCAATGTGTTTTGCAATATTTTGCACACCGTGATGGACACGAAAGGCAAGACGAAGGACACAATCAATGCTAGACGGGACATAGAAGCGATTTGTAGAAGGCCTGATTTACATTTGGTGCAGGATGGCAGGGGACGGATTTCCAAACCTAGAGCACCGTACACATTAAACAAACAGCAGAATTTGGAATTGTTGCAATGGGTTGAAGAGCTGAAACTCCCGGACGGTTATGCGTCAAACTTGAAAAGATGTGTCAACTTGCACGAGGGGAAGTTATTCGGGATGAAGAGTCATGATTGTCATGTTTTTTTCCAGAGGTTGTTGCCGTGGGCCTTCAAAGCATTACCGAACCACATATGGTCTATTCTAGCAGAATTTTCCAAGTTCTTTAGAGAAATTTGTGCTTATGAGCTTAATGTGGAAAACTTACGGCACCTGGAGGCGAGCATGCCAATAACACTATGCAAGTTAGAGATCGTGTTTCCTCCTAGCATGTTTGACTCAATGGAACATTTACCTGTTCACTTGGCCTACGAAGCAAGAGTAGGAGGTCCCCAACAATATAGGTGGATGTATCCGTTTGAGAGGTAATATATATATTTCTTTCGTGCAGTTATTTCTTTCGAGCACTTTAGTTTATAGATACGCTGTAATTGTCCATTGTAGGTTTTTACGCACTCTTAAACAAAAAATCAAAAATCCAACCCACGTTGAAGGATCTATCGCTGAAGCGTATCTAGTCGAAGAGGCCACAAAATTCGCGCAATACTATTATCCCCCTGAAATGACATCAATATGGAGACGGGTACCTCGCAACGATGATGGCGGTAATACGAACGAACAAAAATCAATATTTGATTTTCCAGGCCGAGTCGTGGGAAAACGTTGGAGATCAACTCTTGAAGGAAGAGATAAGCGAGTAGCGGAGTCGTACATTCTAAACAACTGTGAAGAGGCCGCCCAATACTTAAAGTAAGATTTGTTTTCTTTTCACTGTCACGGTAAAAATTATAGTATTAACTTAATTTTTTTGTTGCAGTCATTTTTCTAATTTGGTCCGATCAGAAAATCCTGAAATGTCGGAATCCCAAGTTGACCAATTCACGAACTCTAAGTTCCCAAAATGGTTTCGCTCCTACTTCTTGGAACACCCAGAAGATCCCAATAAAGTGGCATGGAGTTTATCTTATGGAGCTGCAATTAGTGTTACCCGGTGCAACAAATATATAATCAACGGGTATCGATTTTCAACTGTTGAAGCGAACGCAGGTACACAATGTTGCAATTATGGTGTATGTTGTCGAGGTGACCAAGTTGACGGGGTGGAGAGTTACTACTACGGGAAGTTAGTCGACATAATTCAGCTGAGTTACCAGTGGGACAAGGTGGTGACACTTTTTAAATGTGAGTGGTTTAATAACAGTCCGCGTGGGACAAAAGTGGACAAACATGGAAATATTGAGATCCACTGGACAAGGAGATATACGGTTGGTTATGACCCATTCATTCTTGCTCAACAGGCGGAACAAGTGTACTATACAGAATACCCCACATCCCGCCAAGGGTGGGTGGGAGTTATTAAAACCAAAGCACGGAATATCATACCTCAGTCGAAAGAGTCAGCAGCAAATGACGGCATGAAGGAACCGTTCCAGGCTGATGTGGAACATGTACTGCCCATAAACATTGCCGACGACGATGTACCAAGCAATCTGTTTGATTCTACTGCGAACTTAGAGTTGATTCCTATCCAAGTTGACGATGAGGAATCAGACGATGAGACAGAAGTGATTTGCTCTGATAGCGAATCTGAGTTCGACGACTATGAGACTCCAGAGGAAGCCGAGCAAGCAGATGACGAAGAACGTGAATCATCCGATTGATTTGTGTTAGTTCTTTTGTTTATGACAATTTGTTATACTACATACTCCGTAATTGCGCTACTGTCATATTAAGTAATAAATATCTTCTTTTTATGTATTTTTTCACATAATGTTTGTAAGTGTTCATAGGTATATGGAGCATCCAGCTGGAGGACGTTCAGATGGTGGACGTGGTCGTGGTCGATCCCGACCTCGTCCTATCAGAGGTAGGGGAACACAATCTGCTCCCTTTGTAGGCATGGGGGGGAGAGGCGCTTCCCCAGAGGTTTCACCATATGAGTCCTCATCTTCACCATCGATTTACCTATCCACTTCACCGTCACTGTATACGTCCAATTCTCCGTCTTCCTCCAGTGATCCACAGCAAGGGGGACGCCAGGTTTACTTTACCATTTCTGATTGATTTACATATGTGTAGTTTTATTTAACCATCTATGTACAAACTCTTCAATAATTCACATTCCTTCATTCAGCAGATTCCGTCGCCTCATAGCCAGGTCGACGAAGGAGGTAGTTCCTCTGATACACCTGTATGGGGAGCGAAAGATCCTGCGACGGGGAAGCTGTGGATCCGTCCTGACGGCACCGAGGGGTGAGTCATACAGCGTTACTAATAACGCTACGATTTTTACCCTTTAATTTGTATGCTCATATTTGCATCATATCCTCTGTCTACAGATTTGACCCTTATCCCCCGGTGGCTGATATCTTGTCAACCCAAATATTCCGCAATTTCAATGAGCCTTGGGGCACGTGGAAAGAAATTCCTAAGGACACTCGGAATAGATGGTTCGACGAGTTTTTGGTAAGTTAAGTGATTTATAGTTATTAATTTCTTATCCAAATACGAACTGATTAAGTATTTGTAACATTTGAAGCACTAATTGTTCATTATTGATTTTCAGAGTAAGTTTGAGACGTTGCCTGAACATCATAAAGGTCTGAGAAAAGCTTTTAACCATAAGGGAAGCAAGTGGTTGTCTGGGAGATTTCATAAATTGAGAAAGGGTGTGGGCAAGACAGATTGGATTGACCCTGACACTGCAAGCCAATTACTTGCACAGTGGGAGAACGATGAGAAATTTAATAATAGAAGTCGAAAAAGTAAGGAGAATAGGGCCAAGCAGGTGGGACCTTCATATGCTGGCGGGTCCATTCCGTTGAGTGAGCATTGTCGGAAAATTGTGAGTACACATTATTTTCTATTAAAGTATTCAATGTTTTGTACCTTGAAATAATTTGTTAACGATTTTTCATGTGTTTGCAGGCACAGTCTGAGGATGTTCCACCAGAAGAAGTTGAGTGGCGTGCCTTTGAGCAGACCCATACCCGGCAAACTGAAGGGGGTGAGAAGATATGGATTAACGCCAGGGCGGAGCAAGTGGCGGTGAGACATTTATATTGTATTGATTCTTTGTTTCGGACACCAACATGTTTATTTCATTTTACATCGGCTTTTTTTGTGATGTCTTTTTTTGTTTATAGGGCAACTATCTGAGGCTGACTCAGGAGAGAGACTCGCAGAGTGGAACCCACCCCTCATCCTCTCAGTCCGATAACGAGACTCTATTCTTACAGGCTGCGGGTGGATTTAACAGCAAAGGTAGAGTCTTCGGGTTAGGTTCCTATGCCAGCCGACTTAGGGAATCAAAGCGCTCCACATCCAGCAGTAGCGAAGGTGTTTCTGCAGGTAAACGTAATACATTTGATATTGATTGTAACATTTTCATTCTCTGGTTCATTTAAATGCAGTGCAAAAAAGATAATTATATTTCCTAATTTTTTGGCAGATGAGTTGATGAGGATGAAGACAACTATCGAGTCGCAAGCAGTTGAGCTGAACGAGACAAAGCAAAAACAAATGAACACAGACATTGAGCTCCACCAGACACAGGAGATGGTTAGACAGATGCAACGTCAAATCATGGCCCTAATGAAAGACAAGGGTCCGATGCCGCCTCCTGAAGGTGATCGTCCTGCTGATGATGATGATGAGGATGCTGCTGTTTAGATTACTTTTTTAGTACATCTCTGTTGAAACACTATATTTATAATGTATTTTATACTCTGTGTTATGAAGATTCGGTATGTATGTTATATAATTTTTTTTAAATATTTTATTATATAACTTTTAAACAAAATTAAAAAATAAAATAAATAAATTTAAAAGAATAATGGAAAAGAATATAATTATTTTTAAAAGAATATAATTTTCAAAGAAAATTAAAAAAAATAAAAAATTAATTAAAGAAAATAATAAATAATTTTTTTAAAAAAATAATCAAATTAGCGACGGAATTTAAATCCGTCGCTAATTTGAATTTAGCGAAATTAGCGACGGAATATTATTCCGTCGCTAATTTGAAATTAGCGACGGATTTCAAATCCGTCACTAAATTCAAATTAGCGACGGAATAATATTCCGTCGCTAATTTCGCTAAATTCAAATTAGCGACGGATTTAAATTCCGTCGCTAATAGCGACGGAATTGAAATCCGTCGCTATTAGCTACGGAATTTAAATCCGTCGCTAATTGCGACGGAATTTAAAATTCCGTCGCAATTGCGACCACTTTTTAGCGACGGAAAAAATCCGTCGCAAATTCCGTCGCTAATTCATTTAGCGACGGAATTTGAGGGTTTAGCGACGGATTTTTTCCGTCGCTAAAACCCTTTTTTCTTGTAGTGTAATAGCGAAATTAGAGTAGTTAATATTAAATAGAGTCCCTGCTGATATGTGATTTATTATAGCTACTTTTGTTTTGCAATTTATTGCTTTTGTTCCGCTATTAACTACTCTTACTTTTAAAATTCAAAAAATATATTAAAAATTTTGTCTGTAGCAGGCCAAACTAGTAAATTTCAAAACTAAAGTACTTGTTAGGAAATATTCGATAAATACCCTATATACTACTTTAGTTTTGTTATTAACTACTCAAGTTTTCATATTGAATACTTCTGTTTGAGAAATTATACACACACATACACATACCAAAACTCTGGTGATGGTTGCCATCATCGGTCACCATGCTAGAGCTCTTTCAGCTGGCGGCCTAAGTACTTCAAGGATTTATAAAAAATAAAAAAGGAAAGGTAATTATGTATTTCCCAACATTTGTTAACATTTTAAAATTCTAAATTAGTAACTAAGAATTATTGAAACTCAATACCCTGATTTATGTTATATTTCAAATGTGTTTTTTAATGTCTTTTTCCCTTTTGTATATTCTAGCCATTCATTCTATTTCAGGGACCAATGGAGTCATTATCTGTACTCATCAACCAATCAGGCCCCCGCGCGCACACACTTATATTTAAATGAAGAGTTAAAATTGTATTTCTTCACTAAAAAATGATGGATGCATAAGACGTCCCCACCAACTATTTACCTTAGTTGTACGATAAATATACTGAAGCTCATGGCCTTGATTTGCAATATCGTCATCAACCCGAGTTCATTCAGTTCAGCAGTATGTCCTCTAAACACTTGCTAGTATTCCTTTTTGAGGTGTTGTTTCTCATCACTTCAAGCTTCGCACAGCCTCCTTGGAATTCTTATAATAAGCCTCTAGGTGAAGAATCATTAGATGTTGACAAAAAAGTCTCATCAGCTTCTTTTGATTCACCCACCTATGAACGTCCTCCGGTACGTGTTGATGAAATCCCAATCGTTGAAGTGTCATCTAATGACAATTCAAAGGATGGGAAGAACTCCGACGATTCTCCTCCTCCAGTTATACTTGACCCATTTCATAGTCCAATTGGAATTCCACCACCGGCTAACTACAGCTACCCACCGCCGGCTAACTACAAGTACCTAACCCCGGCTTACTACAGCTCACAGCAAGTCCCTCTACGTACAACTTGTCTTCAATTATGTGCTTGGCCAATATTGTTGTTCGTTGGTCTAGTTGTCTGACGGTTTGTCTGGGATGGCGTTGGAGCGCGCTATATAAATAAGAGAAGAAAATATGAAGGAGGTAGTTGTGCCATTGTGTTTGTTCCTTGTGTGCCAATGAAGAAGTCGTGTGCTTTGAGTGGCATCTGAGTTTTTTAAGTTGCTTTTGTGTTTACTTCCGATGGAGTTTATATTTAAGTTGCATTTATATTTTTAGATTTTATGTTTATGTTAGTATTATATATACAAATAAGAGAGAATCAGACGATATCTCTACAAGAAGTGGCTTTTGTCTTCATGTGATTTGTCATCATCTCCGTTTTGAGTTGGCCTTGTTACGCCATTGTGATTTGCCAATGAAGAAGTCGTTTTGAGTGGCATCTGAGTTTTAAGTTACATTTATGTTTACTTCGGATGGAGTTTATAGTTATAAATATAATCTGCTACATACGCTTCTGTGTAGACTTGATCCTGAATCATTTCATCAATCGGAGTACAGTTGTGTAGCTCAAATAATTATGACTATTTGAAATTGGTTGTTTGGATACTATTAGCGCTTTTTGTTGACCCTAATATATGGACAAAGAAAACATTAGAAATATAATTATAAACACGTACAATTATAAATGTAATTGTTAATATTTAATTAAATCATATTGTTTATTCCACCCATGAGCTCACTTATCTAGTCGCAAAAGTCTTTGATCCACTCGTAATCTTGTATGGTGGATTGTCTAGCAGGCCCTTCTCCTCCTATTTAATTTAGGGAAAATGACATTCAGGACTCAAGGAACATACAAAATATAAAAAAAGTTTTAATCCAAAATCACATATCAAAAAAGTCTCTAGAGTTATTTTTTTGATATTATTTGTATTAACAATATGAAGTGTTATATTCACAACAAGAATTGTTATATTCACAATAAAGTTTAAAAACTGGCCATTCACAACAGGAAGTGTTATATTCACAACATAATTTAAATACCTGAATTTAATTTTAAACTCAGGTCCTCAAGCATACAGAGGCCATTCACAATAGGAAAAGTTAGATTCATAACAGGAAATACTATATTCATAACAAAATTTAAAACCTGACAATTCACAATAGAAAAAGTTATATTTACCGCCAGAAGAGTTATATTCATAACAAAATTTAAACAGATGTATTTTGTTTCAATACAAATAATATAAAAAAAGATCTTATTAGGGACTATTTTGATATGTGATTTTAGGTTGAGACTTTTTTGATCTTTTGTACGTTTCTTGAGACTTGACTGTCATTTTCCCTTTAATTAATCTGAGAAACTATTTGTATGAGAAAAAATTAAATTAAGAATCTATTTCAAAATTTATATTCAAATACTATAATAAAATTTTAAATAAAATAAACAAAAAAGTATTCATGATCTGCTCAGGAGTTCTCCTATAATGAACAAACCAGACCCAATCCTCAGGGCATTGTAGGGCCTGACCCTGGAGTTCTCCCATTTAGTGTCCATCTTCAACCGAGCATTTATCTTCCTGTCATCCATTGCATTAAACCTTAAGTATAACGTCTACAAATCAACCGCCAATTTCATTATGATTTACAAATTATTTCTTTAAATTACAATTACATTAAAAATTTCAAACTAACACAATCAAATGTTAACTTAATAAAACTAATAATTGAGGTAAATTAAAGAATAATTTTTTTATTCTTTCTAGATTTCACAAGGACATATATCAGTGCATATAATGAAATTGGAAAATTATCATCTAATCAAAACCCATATTTAATTGTTAAGTCACTTTATGAATTATGATATATATTTTTTAATAATGCAATGGTACTTAAGGATATTAAGAATGAAATATGCGATAATAGATAATTAGACTTATTTTACATGTTACGAATTATCTTTTTTTGATTAAGATGTAATATCAATTAAAACCCCTCAGAGGATATTGCTCTCTATTACATAGTGTTAAACTAGAGCGGAGGGAAAACAACAAAAGGGAGGAGAAAAACAAACAAATAAAAGGAGAAGGCACGAGAGAAATCTTGGAGGGAGGAAACTTGATAATTTTATTTAATTTATCAAAATGGAGAACATTTTGAAAAATCTTACAATTAAGTACGAATACAAATCAATGAAAAAAAAATTATTTCTAAATCTTCTCTAAATAAGATAGATATAAAAAAACATTAAAAAAGTGTAATACCATTGAAAATATTTATAGATTATCGAGATAATAGATTATTAGAAAATAATAATAATAATAAATATTTACTTATGTTATTTTTAGATTTTTCTATTATTATGAAATTTTTATGATTTGTTGAGTGTTTCTCAAGTTGAAGATGAGTAAATTTAAATTGTAGCAAAATTAAAGTAATATTTGTTGTAGTGTGGCAACAAGGAAAAACCTAATAGTCTGATGGTATTTAAGGCATTAAAAGGTGTCTAAGGTCTGGTGTTCCAATCCACATTTTTTTTAAAAAAATTTAATTTAGGCATAGAAAATTACTTAAATGCCCCTTTACCAAAAAAGAGAGGTTCAGATTTTTTTTTTTTTGTGCGTTTTGCGACCTTAAAGCTAACCAGAGTGAGAAGCTTCGTGATTCTGATCCAAACCTTCAGCCTCCTTCCTTCATCTCTATTCCTCTTCCTGTTCGCAATCCACTGTCCGTCAGTACCTCCGTCCTCTACCCAAAAAATCGCTGAAACTTTTGTTCCCTTGTTGATTCGGCAGTTTTCTTGTTCGATTCTTGCGCGGTTTGATAGTGGTTCGTTTAGATTTTTCCTTTTTCCTTGCTGGACGTGTTTTTGGTTCATCTACTGCCGCTCGTGCACCACTGTCCATCTGCCGTCGTCTTTTCGTCCACCGCCGCCTTCACCTCTGCACCAAATTGCTAAAAGCATTTTGTTCCCTCTTTAATTATGTTATGTGCTCATTTTTGGTTCGATTTTGATGTGATTCGGGAGTAGCTCATTCAAATCCTTCGTTTCCTCTTCGCTGGACATGTGGAGGTTGTGATTGAAGCTTGGTTTTCCTGGGTAAGTCTTCATTAATGTTCTTAGTTGTTGTGTTGTGAAGAAGACAGATTTAAGGTTTAATCTTTGTGGGCTTTGAATTGATTATTAGTAAGGATTTGAGTTGGGAAGTTTAATAAGAGTGTATATTGATGCTTGAAAGAGTTTGGCAAGAGGTTTGTAAAGTAACCAGTTTGATAACATAGTTTGAATTTGATTGTACTCAAGGTATTTGATAAAATGTCCAAGAGAAGAATTGATTGGTATGTTGCTGCAGTTGCTAGTTGGTCAAGGTTTATGTTATAATAAATAAAAAGAGGAATTGGATATTGTTTTATTTTGATTGTAAGTTTGGACTCAACATGTGGTATGTCAAATACTTCCTTTTCCATGTTGCTTGTGACTGATTAATGGAAAATATAGGAGCTGAAATATAATTGTTTTTGAAGTTTTAAATTGGGGAGCTTAATGTTAACAATATCTATTATAAGTTTGAGGTCGTTGTGTTGTTAAGGAATTTTTATTAAATGAAATATATTAATTATATAGAGTTGTGAAAAGACCATGACAATTGCATTGATTTTTTTGCTCAAAACAATTGCATTGATTTGGATATTAGGAAATTAAAGGGTGAAACATAATTGCGAAAGTGGTTGATTGGGAGTAAGTCAATATATGATTGAAAGTGCATCAGGTAAGTGAATAACATCCCATTACAAATTTTAAATGATATCTTTATTTGTTAAATTTTAATTTAATTTGTTACCACATTCTCTTATTGCTATTTTATCAAAAAAAGTTGATTAGAATTATGTTAGTTTTCATCAATATTGAAATGAGTATAGATTGATGGTTTTATTTATTGCTATTTATGCTTCCAATAAATTTTTATGTTAAGATAGTCTTGTATTTTAAAATGTTTGTACATGAGTTTTATTGTTGGGGAAATGTTTTGGTGGACAGATTGAATTTGAACAAAAGTTTTGAAATATTGTTTGTGATTTTTCGTGCTGGGATATTATATTATGGTGTATTTCATACGAGTCATTATGGTATTAAAAGCAAAACTTTTCATCGTTTTGACAAATTGGCCCCAAGCATGCTTGAAACAATTTTAAGAGGACTGAATACAGAACGCTAGTTACTAACAGCAGTACTGTTAGTCCTTGGTGTACCATGGTTAATTTGAGCTCGCTTGATATTCGTGGGTATTGTACTCACGCTTGATACTCATGAGATTCGTTCCCACGCTTGTTATTCGTGGGTCTTGTATCTGTACTTGTTTTGTAGCCTCATGCTACGCTTGTTTTTCGTGGGTCTTGTATCTGTTCTTGTTTTGTAGCCTCATGCTACGCTTGTTTTTGTGGCTTCCAGCCGCGCTTGGTTATTTACCCTTATGGACTGTGTGTCCACGTTTGTTATTTGTTCTGTTGAAGTCCTAGGGAAAATTAGAATTTCAGGTTTATTGTTTATTTTACTTTAAATTTTTTTTAAAAAGTTGTTTTTAACATGTAGTTTAATAAGTATATGATTTTACTCATTCAATGATCTATTATATGGTTTTGAATTATCTCTATGATTTTATACTTTAGAAGTTGGAATTTATACTCATGTTGTGTTATTCAAGGTTAAGTTTGTCTATCTATTTATTTCGCCATTTTATTATTCTATATATGGGATGTTATTCACCAGAAAATATTTTTGGTCTCATATAGCATTGCTGACCTATACCTTCAGCGGAACAGTGAAGGCTATCATTGCTGACCATACTTGTAGATATATCTTGGAACAACTGCTAGTGGATGTAAAGTTAAGTTTTTATATGTGTGTTAATATCTGCAGTTTAGATGCTCCACGTAGTCTATAGATAGGATCCATGTCTTTTGTAATATCCCGAACTCTGGACCCTGAAAATTGAGAATAAGCCTAAGTTAGGCAAACTACTAAGCCCGGTTTAGGAAGTATGACATTTCCTAGACAGATAAAGATCCCCTGCATGTTTGAGGAAAATAAGAAGAGAAACCATATGATTTTAGCTATATTCAGGCCCAAATACAAAACACGGGTCCCACAGGTGATTAACCCACAGAAACAACACCGAAAGGGACTGATTAGGGGTTCCTTTAGACTGAATAGGTCAAGTGTGGGGCCACTCCATGAAGTTTGGAAAGTGTTACGTAGGAATGACGATTCATGAGGGAAAAGTTTGGCAAAGATAAAGAAAAGTGCAAAGAGAACCATCCTGATGGTCGGTGGGACCCACACGAACCGATAGGTCGGGAACTGGACCGAAAAGTGAGGAAAAAGGGATTTAAATATCAGAGACCCGATGTGTGGAGCCCCTTAGGTGTCACACACTCCCTTTAATCAATGAAAATATTTACTTGGAAGAAAAAAAAGAAAAGTCAGCATAAAAGTCAAACCGCGAGACCTGCATTAGGAGAACAGGGGTAAAATGGGAATAAATAGGAAAAAATTGATTTGGACAGGTATGTTGGCCCAAAATGGCGCCACATGTGTCCAAAAAAAGTTGGTAATTATTAAAGAGTTCTGGGCCAAAATCGCAATTTTCAAAAGTTTTGGGCCAAAACACGTAATTTACCCCAAAAGCAGAGAAAAATCCAGATATTTTGAGCATGGTGCGCCACATGGTAGAGCCCCACAACCCCCTGGATTCTTCTGGAATGACTTGGAGATTAAGTCAAAAAATAATGATTAAATTACCCCTACCAGTTAGAAACTTACGTCAGTTAATTTCAGTTTAATCGGATTAGATTCAGCTTTGTTAAAAAGGTGTTTTAACCCCATTTTTTCCACATTGGCCACGAAATTTCCAGAGAATCCAAGAGAAATCCATCAGCCACCATTGCTAGGGTCTCCAAGCTCAAGAATCCCAAGTTCCTCATCGATTCTCCAAATCGAGGTAACACCGACAACTTCATTTCTTGAGTCCTTGTGGAAGTAATTTCGTGCAAATAGTGGAAGCATGGTTTTGGGGTTGGATTTTTGCATTTTTAGGGTGTTCAAAGGCTCTGGAATGAAGTTTTGTATAGGGTATAGCTATGGTTAAAGTTTCCGAAGTCGAAAACACCGAAAACCCCATGAGAGGGCTTGCTGCCAGCTTCAGCAAATCTGGTCAGTGATCCTTCTAACGCGTTTTTAAGGGGGTAAACGAACTTGTTTCAAGCTGTAATTTTTTATGGAGAAACTAGGCATCTGGGGCATGAGTTTACATATATAATATGTCAGATTTGGATAAGATTTACCATGTGAAATAAATAGTTGAAAAAGAAGCTAGGACAGTGACGTGAATCTGGACCAGAGGAGATAAAACAAGAAATACGCCAAAATATTTGTACTTTCATGGTTTGGATATATTTTTCATGTAAAATGGACTTATTAATGGTTCGAATGACACTGGTTTCATGTCAATATGATTTTTGTGGAATTTATGAAAAATCCCAGAAGTTGGGATAGAAACAGGGACCTTCTAGAAAACTCATGAAGGGCACGGATTTAACAAAAAATAATGTAAGGGCATTTCTGGAAATACTGAAAATGATGTATTTTGATGTTTTAGGTCAAGGGTACTTTTAGAAAGTCCATAGAGCAAAAAGGTAGTAAAAGTGGTATTTACCACACCAGGTAGTAACCTCTTTACTCCGGCACTTCTATGTGTTAGTTGTATGTACTTGTTTGCCATAAGTGTGTTTTTGTATTGTTGGCCAAATATGCATACAAAACATGTTTGTGATTGTGTCCCTAGCGTTGAGGGTGCCTGTTGGGGTTTGCCTACGTTGCGAGTATGTAGAGACAGGCTTGTGATTCTGGTAATTCTGGGGTTTGCCTTGGTAAGGCAACCCGACAGTGCGAAGACGTGATATTGTTGTGGTATTTGTATTTGTTTGCATATTGTGGCATGTTTGGCACATATATCCATGTTTACATACTCACATGGTTGCATACATATACATCACACATTTAGTGTATGAGTATTGATGGTTACTCTAGGGGCTGTTCTCGGGCTCCAAACTCTTTTGTAGTCACAAGAGAACGTGTCTGAAGTAAAGATCCTTTTTGGAAAGGTAAGACCCTACGGTGCAGATGAAGAATAGGGAATGTCCTATTGAATTTCTGTGCTTACATTTTTGGGATTACTGTACATATTTGGTATTTTACTTTGGATAACTGTACCTTTAACCCTTCGGGGACTTATATTTTCTGTATATCTTACTTTTACCAGTACAGTAATTGTCCAAACCGGTTATATGCTCTGTTGCGCGCGCTCTGATTTATAATCAAAATGGAGTAATAATTAAGGAAAGGTAACAGCTTATAAGAAATCCCTCTAACCCGCCACCCGAAAGGACGAGGCCGGTAGGGTTGTAACATTTTTGGTATCAGAGCATGGTTTGGACGGTACTGGTAAAAGGTGACAAATGGTTAAGGGTACTAATATAACTTTTGCAAAAGGAGCAAAAAGATATATACCTTAAGGAAAAGGGTTAAGCTTCGGGAAGTTAAAACTCCATAGATAAATAAGACAACACAAAATATGGGTTTTGTTGCTAACTGGACCTCTGATATGGGAATCAAAGTCTAAATTAAACTCAAGAATACAGAAGTATGACATTACAGTAAAAGAATATCAACCGTTGTATTAGAAACCAAAGCAGTAGAAATATACTCCGAGGAGCAAGGTCCAGGCTCCGAAAGTCGATACAATGGGAATAGCTGGGATGACACAGAATATAGACTCTATTGCTACTCCTTAGGCTCTTGATGATATGATTTAGACCCCCAAATCTTACCAGAGCCTTAGAGTTAAGCGTGCTTAGACGAGGAAAATCTCGGGATAGGTGACCTCCTGGGAAGTAGTATATGAATGTGAGATTTCCTTGAATTAAGGCTTTAGCACCTTGAGGTGTGACATATGATGATCCTTAGAGATACTATAAGGATGTTAAATCGAATAAGGAGATGATCAAGACTAGGCTTGAATTTGATTCTAAGCGGAATTAATGCCTAGGTTAAATGTGATTAAGGTTGAGCGAATGTTCTAGTACTTGAGAGTAGGAACCCTATGATTAATGATCGATACTGAGTTATTTGGGTATGATTGAGGATTAATGATTAACCTTGAGTCAATAGAATGATATCAGATTATACCCTGTGATATTGAGGATTGAGATGAAATTAGAACCTCGTAAATAGTGTTGATAAAAATTGAATGTTTTGAGGTAGAGACTAGGAAAATGAATTATGATCTCAGTTCCTATTTTGGGTATTATTGAGGTAATATGATTCCTTAGCTTAACTGATGTTGGGATTTTAGGAGTCAATTGGAAATTTGACGATTATCGATTTGAGGTGAATTGAGGATAGTGATTGAATGTTATAGGTTATGAATTATTGTGATCGTAGCATGTTTATTGGGTATGTTTGAGGTTTTAAAAATTAGGTTGATGAACCTAATGATTTGATTTGATTTGATAATGAGATATGTTTTAGGCGTTTGATTGATTTGAATGCGTTGAGGCTCTAGAGTATAGTACCAATATGCATGAGGTATTTGGAAGTTACTAGTTGCTAGGGAATGATTTTAATCTCATAATATTCCCTTAGAAAGAATGATTGAGAGTAGAACCCCTGATAATATTGATTGATACTGTGTTATTTGAGGTATGTTTGAGGACAATACCTATATGATATGAGGTATTTTGAGGCGATTAGTTGCTGTAGCAACATAGGGAAAGATCTTGAATAAAGAATATTCCCTGAGAGTGTATGATTGAGAATTAGTGCCTCGATAATAGCTAGAACCTTGATAGTCACAGGTTTCGGTCTCATGATTAGAATCGATAGTTGTAGATATGGAGGTGGTTGGTTGGCTCCCAGAAAACGTGGATTAAATACCTATTAGGGGAAGTCGAATATGTGACTATGTCTGGAGCATGATCATTATCAAGAGACCATATACAAAACGACCCCAAACAAGGATTATTTAATATCGAGGTATTGCTATGGGGTGCTCCAGTATTATATGTATTATTGGGAGGAACTATGATACAAAAATACTATGGACAATAAGACTTACTAAATTAGTGTGATTCCAGGTCGTTGGATTAGATATGTGATCAATGAGAGACCCTAAGTCCTATGTGGCTGGTATGATCATAGACTAGAAGAAGCCCACAACTATTAGATCATGAATACCGGGCAGAGTGCTGAAGTGGTTGTGAGCCTGAAAGTTACAGGCATTATCTTGGAATAGCTTGGCGAATGAAATGGAATAGACTGAGTATCCTATGGATGGCTTGAGTAGCCAAGGATAGAGCCTGAGATATAGTCGGAATTGATGACCCTCTATGTCAGTTGTCTGGTTCCTGGTATGTGTAAAAAAAAATTGAGTTTTGAATTTACCAATGCACCTGCTATATTTATGGAATTTTGAAATTGAATTTTCTTGAACTAAATTTCCAAATGAAATGTTTTCTATGAAATTTGAAACCAATTTTTAGTAGTTGTTTTGAACTATGTTGTCTCATGGATAGGGTCCTTGTGGAACCCAGATTTGAAATTGAATTGTGAACCTTGTTTATGGTGGAAGCAGTACGGAACTGGAAGAGGCCAGAAACTATTGTAAATGTATTCAGTTTACTGGATCTTGCCAGACATTTTCGAAAATGTTTTAAAATTGCTGGCCATTGTTGAAAATTCTTTTGAGGGGATTAGTTTTGTAGAGCGGATACTCACACCAGCAGTATGTGCTCCCAATCCGAGTAGTTTCGCCTTGTGAGGGCACGTATTTTGCCTTGTCGGGCCGGCATCCACACAGGCGTTTGGAGTAGGGCTCCATGGACGATGGTCCTTATCCTGGTATGGGATTTCGTTGGGTGGCCTGTTATTGTATGTGCCAGTGCGGATAATGGGTCCCTCATGGACGGAAACTCTCCCACATTGGCCGACAAGTGCAGTAGTTTGTATATGAAAGGATTGGGATGCACTGCTGTACTTAAAGATTGAAGTGGTGGTGAGATCTTTTGAATATTGAATTTGTGAAATGAATAATCCCGCTCAATAATGTATGCCGGTGGTGAATGTTTTCTGGAAATAGTCCGGCAGTGAACTGTTTTCTTGAAAATTGGAACTGGCAGCGATCAAATTTGAAAATTGAAATGTTGAGACAACATAGTGAGCGGTGACATGATTGTCATTGCTGATGCTTTGTAATAAAAGTGGTGCAGTTGGTTATCATGTTAATACAGGAACAAAAACTGATAGATGGTCTACATATCTGAACTGAGTGAGTCAGATAGTATTTGCCAGTTGTCTTGCTAATCAAAAGAGGAAATGGTTTTAGAGCTTTAGATTTGAGGAGGCTCAAACATAATTGATGAGCAGAGGCTCAAGGCAATAAGACTCGATGTGCAAGTTTGAATGGGGCGGTGACCCTAGGCTATAAGACCTGTGATGCTTAGCGCTGTGTAAATACTTACTGGCATGGTGACTCTAGACAAGTGTATTTAGAGCGTCTCTTGAAGTTGGCAACCATACAATCTACACCAGGTAATAGATGAAATGTCTAAGGCCTAAAGGTGATTCCCTGGGCGGTAAGATTAGAGAATTCAACATTATGGTTATAAAATAAGCTAGAAGGCCAATATGTGAAAGAACGAAAGGTAAAATGAGTAAGGCAGTGAAGCCTTGTATGAGAGAAGTGTAGATCTCCTATCTGTTAAACGGAATTATCTAAGAGGAAATTGTTCGGACTAGAAATCGTGGATGAAACTTCAGAACAAGTTAAGCTGATCCGAAAGAGGTTCCTCACAGTAGAAAGCATGCAAAAGAGTTACACTAATAAAGCAAGGAAACCTCTAGAATTTGATGTGAGAAATCATGTTTCTCTTAAATTATCTCCTGTTATTGGAATTAAAAGAACGATAAAGCAGAGAAAACTAAGTCATCAGTATATCAATTCTCTTGAAATACTAAGGACCAGTGGTGTATCAATTGGCATTACCACCAAACCTTAATAGATTACATGACGTCTTTCATACTGAAAAAGTATTCCTTATGTTAAAGCAGTCTAGAAAGGATCATCCTCCCAGGAAGCGACGTGGGAAACAGCTAAAGACATGAAGAACTGCTACGCTAATTTTATGTCCCGATATATGGCTAGTGTATAACCAAAATTTCGAGGACGAAATTTATTTTACGGGAGGAGAAATGTAATATCCCGAACTCTGGATCCTGAAAATTGAGAATAAGCCTAAGTTAGGTAAACTACTAAACTCGGTTCAGGAAGTATGACATTTCCTAGACAGATAAAGATCCTCTGCATGTTTGAGGAAAATAAGAAGAGAAACCATATGATTTTAGCTATATTCAGGCCCAAACACAAAACATGGGTCCCACAGGTGATTAACCGACAGAAACAGCACCGAAGGGGACCGATTAGGGGTTCCTTTAGACTGAATAGGTCAAGTGTGGGGCCACTCCATGAAGTTTGGAAAGTATTACGTAGGAATGACGATTCATGAGGGAAAAGTTTGGCAAAGATAAAGAAAAGTGCAAAGAGAACCATCCTGATGGCCGGCGGGACCCACACGAACCGATAGGTCGGGAATTGGACCGAAAAGTGAGGAAAAAGGGAATTAAATATCAGAGACCCGATGTGTGGAGCCCCTTAGGCGTCACACACTCCCTTTAATCAATGAAAATATTTACTTAGAAGAAAAGAAAGAAAAGTCAGTGTAAAAGTCAAACCGCGGGACCCGTATTAGGAGAACAGGGGTAAAATGGGAATAAATAGGAAAAAATTGATTTGGACAGGTATGTGGGCCCAAAATGGCGCCACATGTGTCCAAAAAGGGAAGACAAAAAGTTGAGAAAAAGTTGGTAATTATTAAAGAGTTCTGGGCCAAAATCGTAATTTTCAAAAGTTTCGGGCTAAAACGCGTAATTTACCCCAAAAGCAGAGAAAAATCCAGATATTTTGAGCATGGTGCGCCAAATGGCAGATCCCCACAACCCGTTGGATTCTTCTGGAATGACTTGGAGATTAAGTCAAAAAATAATGATTAAATTACCCCCTACCAGTCAGAAACTTACGCCAGTTAATTCCAGTTTAATCGGATCAGATTCACCTTTATTAAAAAGGTGTTTTAACCCCATCTTTCCACATTGGCCACGAAATTTCCAGAGAATCCGAGAGAAATCCATCAGCCACCATTGCTAGGGTCTCCAAGCTCAAGAATCCCAAGTTCCTCATCGATTCTCCAAATCGAGGTAACACCGACAACTTCATTTCTTGAGTTCTTGTGGAAGTAATTTCGTGCAAATAGTGGAAGCATGGTTTTTGGGGTTGGATTTTTGTAATTTTAGCGTCTTTAAAGGCTCTGGAATGAAGTTTTGTATAGGGTATAGCTATGGTTAAAGTTTCCGAAGTCGAAAACACCGAAAACCCCATGAGAGGGCTTGCTGCCAGCTTCAGCAAATCTGGGCAATGATCCTTCTAACGTGTTTTTAAGGGGGTAAACGAACTTGTTTCAAGCTATAATTTTTTTATGGAGAAACTAGACATCTAGAGCATGAGTTTACATATATAATATGTCGGATTTGGATAAGATTTACTAGGTGAAATAAATAGTTGAAAAAGAAGCTAGGACAGTGACGCGAATCTGGACCAGAGGAGATAAAACAAGCAATACGCCAAAATATTTGTACTTTCATGATTTGGATATATTTTTCATGTAAAATATACTTATTAGCGGTTCGAATGGCCCTGGTTTCATGTCAATATGATTTTTGTGGAATTTATGAAAAATCCCAGAAGTTGGGACTGTAACAGGGACCATCTAGAAAACTTATAAAGGGCACGGATTTAACAAAAAATAATGTAAGGGCATTTCTAGAAATACTGAAAATGATGTATTTTGATGTTTTAGGTCAAGGGTACTTTTAGAAAGTCCACAGAGCAAAAAGGTAGTAAAAGCGGTATTCACCACACCAGGTAGTAACCTCTTTACTCCGGCACTTTTATGTGTTTGTTGTATGTACTTATTTGCCATAAGTGTGTTTTTGTATTGTTCGGGTCTACCTACGTGGCGACTCTGTGGAACTATGATACAAAAAGGTAGTAAAATATTTGTGATTGTGTCCCTAGCGCTGAGGGTGCCTGTTGGGGTCTGCCTATGTGGCGACTCTGTGGAGACAGGCTTGTGATTCCGGTAATTCCGGGGTCTGCCTTGGTAAGGTGACCCGACGGTACGAAGACGTGATATTGTTGTGGTATTTGTATCTGTTTACATATTGTGGCATGTTTGGCACATATATCCATGTTTACATACTCACATGGTTGCATACATACACATCACACATTTAGTGCATGAGTATTGATGGTTATTCTGAGGGCCGTTCTCGGACTACAGACTCTTTTGTAGTCACTGGGGAACGTGCCTGATGTAAAGATCCTTTTTGGAAAGGTAAGACCCTACGGTGCAGATGAAGAATAGGGAAAGCTCTATTGAATTTCTGTACTTACATTTTTGGGATTACTGTACATATTTGGTATTTTACTTTGGATAACTGTACCCTTAACCCTTAGGGAACTTATATTTTCTGTATATCTTGCTTTTACCAATACAGTAATTGTCCAAACCGGTTATATGCTCTATTACGCGTGCTCTGATTTATAATCAAAATGGACTAATAACTAAGGAAAGGTAACAGCTTATAAGAAATCCCTCTAACCCGCCACCCGAAAGGGTGAGGCCGGTAGGGTTGTAACATCTTTTCTTGTAAATTGGAATATATGTACATATGTATGTTATAATGGAGCATAGCTCCAAATGTTATTATAAGTATTATTTAATGTTTGTATATAAGTTTAAAGTCTAAGGAATGTGATTCCACTCATATTCCGTGCCGGTCACCCCTAGATTTTTGGGGCGTGATAAAAAGACCCCAATAAATCATTATCCCATAACTCGTCACACTCCTATTTCTATTATAATATAATTTTCTTTCTCCGTTCCATCTCGCTCGTATCAATCTCGTGTATTGTTCTTTTTTTCATAACTTAGGCTATATTTTTCAATAGAACGATGGCATTACCAATCTAAAAGGTTAATAGAGTATTTTCATTGGACCAAAAAATACTGCCAAACACACCAAAGATGATTTTTGTTAAATTGGCTTTTATTAGAAATTAAAGTAAGTTTTTAACAAAAGTTAAAAAAAAAAAAAATTTTGAGTCTATTAAGTTAAAACTTGTGTGTTTAATACAAATCATGGTGTTGAATTTCAATAATTCTAAATTAACTAATTTTGAATTTTGAAATGTTGACAAATGTTGGGAAATTACATTAATACCCTTACTTTTTTTATTTTCTAAAAAAAATCCTTGAAACACCAAGCCGCCGCCAGAAAGAAGGGCAATCAAGTAATAGAGAATATGAAGAGTGTAGGAATATAGAAGAAAGTTCAACAGAAAGAAGAATGACTTTTAATAATAAACAATATGATAAAATAAAAGATAAATAGTTAGAAATGACAATAGAAAATATAAAGAGTAGTTAATACTACTAAATAGAGTCCCTGTTTGCTGAGTGATTTCCAGTAACTACTTTTGTTTTTCCATTTACTCCTCTTGTTTAAACATATATATAGGCCCCAGAGCTCTGGTGATGACTGCCTTCGTCTCTCACCAGCAGCCAGAGCTAGGTGTTTTAAAGATTTTATTGTTTTAAAAAAAGGAAGGGTAATTATGTAATTTCCCAACATTTTCCAAATTACAAATTAGTCAACATAGAATTATAGAAATTCAATACCTGATTTATGTTATATTTTAAATCAATTTTGTTTTATGTCCTTTTCCGGATTGTATATTCTAATGATCCGTGGATAAAATCGAGCTATTCATTCTACGTTAGGGACCAATGTAGTCATTATCTGTACTCATCAACCAATCAGCCCCACCCGCACACACTCTTATATTTGTATGAAGAGTTAAATTGCATTTTGTCACTAAAATAATGGATGCATAAGACGTCCACACCAACTATTTACCTTAGTTGTACCATAAATTTATTGAAGCTCATGGCCTGTGATTTGTAATATCGTCATCGACACAAGTTCATTCAGTTCATCAGTATGTCCTCTAAACACTTGCTAGTATTCCTTTTTGAAGTGGTGTTTCTCATCTCTTCAAGCTTCGCACATCCTCTGGGTGAAGAATCGTTAGATGTTGACAAAAAAGTCTCATCAGCTTCTTTTGATTCACCCACCTATGGACGTGCTCCGGTACGTGTTGATGAAATCCCAATCGTTGCAGTGTCATCTAATGACAATTCAAAGGCTGGGAAGAACTCCGACAGTTCTCCTCCCGACTATGGCAGTCACCCAACTCCGGCAACCGTGCTTCCTATAGGTCCTTGTGATCCTCGACCAGGTTACCCATGCCCACTCCTAAGCAAGTTCAATAACCGACACTACAAAAAAGCAGACTCTCATTCGCCACCCCCACCCCCACCCCGGGCTGTTGGAGGTGCTCTCACACGCCCAGCCCTAGCCTCACTCCAAGTCCCACTCACACTCTTTTTTCCACCAGCCAATGTCAATCACCCAACTACAACCAGGGGCAACAACCCATCTGTTAAAAAACCACTTGTTTAGTTATAAGCCACCCGTGGTGGAGAAGCCGCAAGAAGGGTATAATAAGATTTTATGTATATGCTAGTATTATATATACAAGTAAGGGAGAATCAGACGATATCTCCACAATAATAATTTGTCTTCATGTGATTGGTCATATCCGTTCTGAGTTGGCCTTGTTACGTTGTTTTGCATGTATATGCCTACGTTCCATGTTGTTACAATGATGATATAAAAAAATTGAGTATCATATATTCACCAAAAAAAATTGAGTATCCTATGGTTTTTAAGCATATATTTGGCATCATGAATTTAAAATAAGAGAACCTATGATCTCTCTACGTACAACTTGTCTTCAATCATGTGCTTGGCCATTTTTTGTTGTACGTTGGGCTAGTTGTCTGATGCTGTTGGCGCTATATACAAGAGAAGATTGAAGTAGATGGTTGTGCCATTGTGTTTGTTGCTTATGTGCCAATTAAGAAGTCGGTTTGAGTGGCATCTGAGTTTCAAGTTACTTTTTTGTTTACGTCGGGTGGAGTTTATATTTTTAGATATAAATATAAATTTTTCAGCGCATGGGAGAGAAACAAGGAAGGAGGATGCGATCGAATTCAGCGCCTTTGTTATACCTGAGGCTAGTAGCTGTGTAGTCAGAACCATTACCATTGTTCAAAAAAAAAAAAAAAAAAAAACCAAACCGTTACCCAACTCACTACAAAATACATTTAAGGGCGAATGTGGTAATTTCACAGTGAACAATTTCACGCTATAAACACCCATCAGACTTAACTATTTTTTGGGTGTCAAAGCATATATATGTATGTATAAACCACTCCGTTAAAGAGACTTAACTTGGGAGTTGATCAATCTTGATTATAAATTCAAGACATATTTCTCTTATTTATCAATATTTTTCTAATTTACTTTTATTGATTCTCCCTTAACAATAATCTAATAAAAGAGAAAGAGAGAGAAATTGAAAGAATTAAGAAAGATGATTACAGTGTTTTAGGAAAAGCATCTTATATTAATTCACTTAACTAACTTCTTTAATTTAATTAAATTAGATATATATAAGCCTTACATTAAGAACCGGAAACATATAAGCCTTACTTTTGTCTTTTATATATTTATATTTACAAGTTAAAGTTGAGATCATATGTGAATGTGTGTGTGTCGTAAGCAAACCGGAAACATTATTTGAAATGTTATTATTATATTTAGAGTTTCTGCTATGATCTCTTCCAAATATTGAATATTATAATAACCTAGGAAAAAGAATTTAGCTGTTCATAATCTTTAGGGACCAATCGAGTCATTTTCTTCTAATAAGTCCGAGCTGGAAAACGTTATATATATATATATATATATATATTCATCAACCAATCAACAACAAAACACACGTACATATATACTTATATTTTCATGAAGAGCTAAAAATGCATTTCGTCATTACAATAACTTGTAGGGTTATTGTGTAAATTTATTAAATGAAATATTTCATCGAGAGGCGACCACCATAAGCTTTTCTTAAGTGTAAAAGTACATATGAAGTTTTTAAATTGGGAAAATTACATTCAGGTTCTAAGGATCAGAAATAAATACAAAAAAGTCCTTTAAAATCATTAAATTACACAGATGTCCCAAGGGACTTTGTTTATATTATTTGTATTAACAACAAGAAATACTATATTTACAACAGAAAGTGTCATATTTACAATAACATTTAAACACATTACTATTTACAATAGAAAAAACCATATTTACAATAACATTTAAACACCTGGATTTCGAACGCAGAGAGGTCATTTACAAAAAAAAAAAAAAGGCTAGATTTACAATAGGAAGTGCTATATTTACAACAAAATTTAAAATCTAGCTATTTACAACAAAATTTAAAAACCTGAATTTTGTTTCCATATAAATAATATCAAAAAAGTTCCTTAGGACTTCTATATAATTTGGTGATTTCAAGAAACTTTTTTGTATTTATTTCTAGTCCTTGAGACCTACGCGTAATTTCCCCTTTTAAATTCGTGCAATAATGGCATGCCTATTAGAAAAAGACATTCATCTAGGTGGGGGGGGGGGGGGGGGGGTTAAATTGGGTGATGATTAAAATCTTAAACTTTTATGCAAACTATAAAGAGAGTATGATAGAGTTGAAAAGATGTCACTACATGCACAAGATTTTGATCTACATCTAGTCCTCAAAGGCCTTCTAAGATTTTTACTATTCTCTAAGATTTACAAGGCTCTTGGCGCCTGAATACAAGCTTAGTTCTTTCTCAGCGAACCCTTACTCCTCCTTACACTTTACAACTTGGCATCCACTAAAGATTCGATAATCGTGAGTCTTTCTCAAATAATGAATGATTCAATAAGTGTCTCTTACAAGAGTATATATATGATTACTAAAGTATAGACTTAAATTTAAGAGCTTAAATTTGACCTTTATATCTACATGTTCAGATTGAGGTGTGAATATAAAAACATATATGTTGAAAGCATCCGCCAATGTTATTTATAATATTATATTATATTTAGAATTTTTTCTATTATGTCTTTCAAATATTGTATAGGAAAAAAAAAATAAACATATTTGAAATATACAAAATACAAATCAGGGTGTTGAATTTCAAGAATTCTAAATGAACTAATTTCAAATTTTGTAATGTTGACAAATTGTTGGGAAATTACATTAACACCTTCACCTTTTTATTTTCTTTAAAAAAAATAAAAAATCCTTGAAACACCTAGTGGCTGCCAGAGCTTTGGCACCAATGACCAATGGTGGTGGCTCTTAAGTCGGCTAGCTGCTAGAGCTCCAGCAGACATTTTTCTTTTTAAATTTCTTAAATAAAAGTAGTCAATATGAAAACCTAAGTAGTTAATAGAGAAATTAAAGTAGTAAACATAGTACTTGTTAAACCTTTTCTAATAATTGCTTTAGTTTCGTTACTTACTACTTAATTTTCACTATTGACTTTGGTTGGTTACTTACAAAGTTTTTAATATAAATTTTGAACTTCTAAAATAAGAGTCGTTAAAAGTGAAACCAGAGTAGTTAATACTAAATAGAGTGTCCGTTGCTGAATGATTTATAGTAACTACTTTTGTTTTGCAATTTACTACTCTTCTTCTGCTATTAACTACTCTTACTTTTAAAATACAAAAAATATATCAACAACTTTGTTGGTAGCTAGCCAAAATGGTCAATACCGAAACTAAAGTAGTTATTTGGAAATGTTCAACCCTATTCACTACGTTAGGTTTGCTATTAACGGCTCAACTTTTCAAATTGGCTACTTTTGTTTGTGTGTGTAGGCCCCAGAGCTCCGATGATGGCTGTGAGAGCTAGGTGTTTTAAGGATTTTTTTTTTTAATAAAAGGAAGGGTAATTATGTAATTTCCCAATATTTGCCAACATTTTCCTAATTCGAAATTAGTCAACATAGAATTATTGAAACTCAATACCTGATTTATGTTATGTTTTATGTCTTTTTCCTTATTGTATATTCTAATGATATATGGATATATAAAATCTAGCTATTCATTCTATTTTTGGGACCAATGGAGTCATAATCTGTACACATCAAGCAATCAGCCCCACGCGCACACACACTTATATTTGTATGAAGAGTTAAATTGCATTTATTCACTAAAATAATGGATGCATAAGACGTCCACACCGACTATTTACCTTAGTTGTACCATAAATATACTGAAGTTCATGGCCTGTGATTTGCAATATCGTCATCGACACATGTTCATTCAGTTCAGAAAATATGTCTTCTAAAGACTTGCTAGTATTTCTTTTTGTAGTGGTGTTTCTCATCTCTTCAAGCTTCGCACAGCCTCCATGGAATTCTCATAATAAGCCACTGGGTGAAGAATCATTAGATGTTCACAAAAAAGTCACATCAGCTTCTTTTGACTCAACCGCCTATGGACGTGCTCCGGTACGTGTTGAAGAAATCCCAATCATTGAAGTGTCATCTAATGACAATTCAAAGGCTGGGAAGAACACCGACGGTTCTCTTCCCGCCTTTGGCTGTCATTCAACTCAGGCAAGTATTGGCCTTGACCATCATTCAACTTATATTCGTCCGATTGGACCTCCTTGTGACCCATGTCCTCCATTAATTGACCAAAGCCCACCCCCAAGCAAGTTCGATAACCCACCCCGACCCCTACGCCCACCCCGATTCCCACCGCCACTCCGTTACAACAATCCATCTGTTAAAATGCCACTCGTTTAGTTAGAAGCCACCTGTGGTGGAGACGCCGCATGAAGGGTATCATAAGATTTTATGTTTATGTTAGTATTATATATACGAATAAGAGAGAATCAGACGATATCACTACAATAGTAATTTGTCTTCATGTGAGTGGTCATCTCCATTTTGAGTTGGCCTTGTTACGTTGTTTGGCATCTATGTTTATATATGCCTAAGTTCCATGTCGTTAAAATAAGAGAGCATATGATCTCTCCTCGTACAACTTGTCTTCAATTATGTGCTTGGCTGATTTTGTTGTACCTTCGGCTAGTTGCCTGAGGGATTGCTTTGTTTCGGATGGTCGTGCCATTGTGTTTGTTGCTTATGTGTCAATGAAGAAGTCGCTTTGTGTGACATCATATCTGAGTTTTAAGTTGCTTTTATGTTTACGTCGGATGGAGCTTATATTTATAGATATACTCTGCTACAAAAGCTTTTGTGTAGACTTGAATAATTATGACAGTTTGAAATTGGTTGTTTGGATACTATTAGCGATTTTTGTTGACACCAATATATGGACAAAGGATATATTAGAAATATAATTATAAACACAATTATAAATGTAATTATTAATATTTAGTTAAATCATAATATTTATTCCACCCATCAGCCCACTTATCTAGTCTCAAAAGTCTTTCATCCACTCGTAGTCTTGTATGGCGGATGGTCTGACAGGCCTGGGTTTGGATTCTCTCAGAATCTTTTTTCTCATTTTCTTCTCAGTATCTGATTTCCACCTTTAGATTTAAAAAAAATAGATGATCCATATTTAATATTTTATAAAACTATTATTTTAAACATGAATAAATAAACTTAAACTGTTAAATCCTTATTTACACAATTTATACTTGTAATACAAACAAAATCAATAAAAAAAATTAATTTATAAAGCACTATCATCATTGTTTTAGAAAATATTAAATCTGAACCATTTATTTTTTCATCTAAAGATGATAATGAGATTTTGAGAAGAAAAGAAGAGAAGAGATTCTGAGGAAATGTGCTCCCGCTCTCCTTTTTGTTTTGTATGAGAAACTATTTGTATAAGAAAAAATTAAATTAACAATTTATTGCAAAAGTTATATTCAAATACTATAATAAAATTTCAAATATTTTTTTTTTAAAACAAGTATTCATGATCTGCTTAGGACTTCAGGAGTTCTCTTATAATAAAGGGTTAAGGGGTATTTTTGCCAACAAATTATTACAGAAAGAACATCTGGCACAAATATTTATTAAAGGTATATTATCTACAAACAAATAATTAAAAGGGATAAAAAAAAAAATACAACATCCGTTTGTTTTTTTTAACGGTGGTTTATTTGGTGTTATTTGATGATGTGGCGAAGATTTGAGAATCCTGTGTCAGAAAAAATTTGACTTTGCCTTATTTGTTCAGAGCAATCGAGAGAGACTCCTGAATTTCTTGTTTTCGACGGTGATGATGACAAAAGTGAGGAGGGTTCAAGCAGAGACGAGAAGAAGGCAGATTTATCAATGTCTTAGAAACTTACTCTATCAATGTCTTAGAAACTTACTCATGGATATGTTGCGCTAGTTGGAGCAGGTGGTTTAATTGGCTTTTTGAAGAGTGGCAGTCAGAAATCACTGTTGGAGGAGGAATATCTGCTATGCTGTTCTATTGTGTATTTACCTAGCTGTAAGACCCATTTTTGCATCAAATTAATAAGTGGAGAACTTCGTTCTTCCTCTTCTTCTGCTTCAACCTCTCCTTCTGGATTCAATACCATCTCCTATCGTTGATCTTGACTTGTTAGGGTTTTCAGGGTCTAATCGTGTGCTTCAAGACATGGGAGGAGGCAACGAGCAAAAGGCAAAGATGGCTCGTGAGAGGAACCTGGAGAAGACAAAGGCTTCGAAAGGTAATCTTCCATTCCCTTTCTCTCGAATCGATAATTTTCATTCATGTTCTCTTTGATTGCTGAGAATTTCTTCTAGAAGATTAGAAGCCAAATCAAAATTTAAATTTTATAAGCGAACTGAAAAGATTGTTCATTTCAACCCCTTTCGTTTGAAAATATGCCAAATCTCCGATCTCTGTACTGTGAAATTGAAATTGGAATTAGAATACATGGAAAGGATCTTACGGTTTTACTTTATTCTTCATTCTTCTAATAATCTTCCATTCCCTCTCCGATCTCTTTGCTGTGAAATTGAAATTGGAATTAGAATACATGGAAATGATCTTTCTCTAAGGCTAGCTCACATATATCTTGGTACATGGTTTGCTTGCTTGTGATGGCAATAAAGAAACTAAGCTTAACAGAGTCGAAGCCTTTGAAGCTTTGAAAGCGAGTAAGGGAGTTGATGGCTTGGACCAATCTATATTTGGGAGGGACTGGTTGTTTTGCGTGGTCGAAGAAAACAGGGTTGGTTCAACCTGAGAGCTCGATGAGCTGAAGGATGGAGATAGACATGGGATTCGCCGGCATGGGAGCAGAGATTTTGAGGAGGTTGAGGATGCCACTTACGCTTTCTCTGTTGAGGATGGAGAGGATGACGACAAGGTCTATGTTAGGAGGTTGTGTTGGAGTGTGTTCAACATGTTGAAAGTCAATAAACAAACGTCCATTAAAGCATAATTTAACGGCATTGTGTTTTTTTAACCCTTTTTAATTGTTTGTTGGTATTTAAGGTACCCTAAATAAATAATTGTGTCAGATGTTCTTTTTCTAATAGTTTGTTGGTAAAATTGCACATTCACCCTATAATAAACAAACTAGACCCAATCCTCAGGGCATTGTAGAGCCTGGCCTTGGAGTTCTCCCATTTGTCGTCCATCTTCAACCGAGCATTTAACTAACCAATCTAATTATAAATCCATTTATTTCATTTCAATTAAGTTAAAAAATCACTTACAAAATAACTAATATAATACAATGCTTTACCTATTTATTTAAATCAATGTAATGCAGTTAAATCAACAAATAATCAAATAAAAAATTATTTAATTAAATAAAGACATATATATATATATATATTTTCTTGGTTTTTTTTTGCTCAAAAAATATATATATATATATTTTCTTGGTTTGGGATGCCCAGTTGCTCGTAAAACTGTAGGCTACAAGAGCTCCAAGGCACTTACGAGAGAAACAAAGGAAAGAAGATGCGATCCAATTCGGCGCCCTTGTTATGCCTAAGATAGAAGATAATGGGTTGGGGTGTTCCATAGTGAGCTGAGGCACTATTTGGTCTGTAAGTGTTTATTGTTTGGATTGAGGAGAAATAAACGAGGATGGGAATATGAAACTTGTTAGCATATGGGCTAAGGAATATGTATGGGTTCTATACAAAATTTTATCCTTTGCATTATTTCCATGATTTTATTTTCAAATATTACGAGGAAAGAAATTTCTAATTTTTTCTAAATAATTAATTTTAATCATTTAGCCAATTTTCACAATTTATCTCCCATATATTATTTCTGATTTTCTAAATCCCAAAATTTAGGATGTTACATAAAGCAATCAGTTGAAACTTATCCTAAAAAAAGCAGAATGCAATCTAACCATTTGTTTCTTAGCATGTGGATTCATCTATAATTCTATATTATGAGCAATCAGTTGGAAATTACCCCTAAAAAACAGTATGCAGCAGGTGGATTCATCTATAATTATGCATAACGAAATTGTTAAAAAGTACTTATCAGATTCATGCTTTTGTTAAGATTAATCATAGTCCAGATTTTCACATGGTGCATACAAAATAAGATGGTTAATCTCACTGAGAAGGTGGTTTTCTATCTCAGCTCTGTGATTTGGTCATGTACCTCATCTCCTTCATTCACATCGGTTTCAGCGCCAGATTATCACATGGTGCCATACAAAATAAGATGGTTAACCTCCGTAACTAATGCCCATCCGCTTATGTGCATAGACTGCATTCATATATTTGGGTAACACAAACATTAGTGACAAAAGCTGAACAATTGTTTACATGAGTTAGTTTCACTATTTCCCTATAAAATCAGTATTTATCTACCCAAAAACAATTCCAGCATCTCAAATCTAAATTAAGGAGGTAGCTAATGATAGTTGCAGTATGTCAAGGTAATTTATTAGTTTCGTTTTCCTCATTGATGCTCCATTATTTATTGAAGTTAAGTTAGTCCATATATTTGAACCGGTACTGGATGAATGTTTGTTTATTGGAAAGAAGTATTGAAGGATTCTTTTGGCATACTATTGGACAAAGAAAGTTACCTCCGCTTTTTTCTCGATGATTATAATCTTTTGAGTGTGGCATGTTTAGGCAAACACTGAAAATTGGAGCTTGATACCCAAGAGAGGGGGGTGAATTGGGTATCTTTAAAAATTTAAAGATCTAACTCTGTTTTGCACAACTAAGAATAGAGTATAACAGAGATGGAGAGAAGAGAAGCTTTGCACAATACGATTTATATTGGTTCGGTCCTTTCCCTGACCTACATCCAGTCCCCAAGCCTCACTTGGGATTTTCAATCCACTAACTTCACAAAATTGATTACAATCTCTGTACTCAGAGTAGTTCTCTCTCTAGAACTCACTCCCCCTTACAAGATGTAATCAATACACCCAACCACCAAGTCCCCTGACTTGTGGTTATCACAATCAATGAATGATTTACAGAAATGACTCTCTCACAGAGCAGATAAAATAATCACTGAAGCACAAGTATCAAAATGATATAATACAGATGAAAGCTGAACACAATAAATGGCACTTAATAAATTTTCGCTCTCAGTTGGTGTATCAGCTTGAGAAGAAGTTATTGCCCTCTATTTATAGGTAGAGAACATTAAATGACTGTTGAATGATGAATCCAACCGTTGTAGGTGATTAGTATTGAGTCTGGTCTTCTTCTTTCTCTAAAATTCAACTAATCCAGGTGATAATATGATTTGATGTGGCACTCTGAGGATTTGCCCGTTGGAGATGACTTTGCTGGTTGTAGTAAGAATTCTTTAACGTTTAGAAGGCGTGCTCAGATGGATTAGCTGAAAGAAGGTTGATTATTAGAGGTGCATTAAATGCACTGTGCACTTTTTGTTTTTTGGCTTTGACCTTCAATAATCTTCATCTGTGCTAACTGAAATTCACTTAACAAACTTGTTAATCATAGCTAGGAACATAAGTGAATGATTCATGAAAGCAATAAGATTAAACAATACTGATTTACAAATTCGTGTAATTCAAAAATCAGTTTTTAACCATTGTATACTTGAGTATGTTCATCTATACTCGAGTATGACACTGTATACAAGTGTCCATACTGCAGTATTCAATGGGATACTCGAGTATACAGCTTCCAGAGGCAAACCATCGTGACTTGAGTTTTTGAAACCAAAGGCTATACTCGAGTATGTTAGTAGTGTACTCGAGTATGAAACTGTTTGCTTGAAAATTTTAAGTTCAAAATGCCTCTATACTGCAGTATCCATTTGTATACTAGAGTAAGCAAGTTCTTGACAAAATGAGTGACCTCTCTGTATGAACCCATACTCAAGTATGTAACTCCTTACTCGAGTATGCAACTTGATTTGTAAAAAGTTTGAAGTCATTCCTTGTCAATATTGGAGTATACAAATCCATACTGGAGTATGCAAGAACTTATATCAAGTTGAAAATCAGTTTAAGAGCCCAATACTCGAGTATGCAAACTCTTACTTGAGTATGCATCAGCTTTAAAATGTTTGGAGCTCTCTGTAAGACCCTATACTCAAGTATGCCTATACCTTACTCGAGTATGCATACTTAGTGAAAAACATGTTTGTTCTCTGTGAAGGCCTTTACTTGAGTATGCAAGTGTATACTCAAGTATGCACTCAAGTTCAAAAAAATTTATTTGCTCTCTGTAAGTCTAATACTCGAGTATAGGCCCCTATACTGCAGTATTGACTTATCTTGAAAATTTTGGTTGCTCTCTGGAACTTAAATACTCGAGTATGACTTTCCATACTGCAGTACTGACTTGTAAAATGCCATTGAGCAATCCTTTAACAGTCCTATACTCGAGTATGCATACCTATACTCGAGTATGCAACTGTCAAATGGTTTTTAACGGATTTTGGAAACTTCAAAACATAATTACAATTGTTGTTAATCATCAAAACACATTGAGAACTAACAAACACTAGACTTAGACTGAAAAATCTCAAGGATTTCGTATCCATCTTCTTTCTTTCTTTCTTGGTTTTATACAAATTCAAATGACATGACACGTTGAATGTGTTAGGTGGCGGTGGTAAAGTTATACGATATTAAATCCTATGGCTAGAGGATTTCTGTGGGATGGAGAACTTCATTGGTCCAGTTAGTGCTTTGTTGTGATGCAAGGTCCAATTGGTGGGTTCATTTGTAAACATACAGCATATCAGTTTTAAAAAAGACTCAGCAGAAGTAGACTCGCTTTTAAGAATAACTTAATACTTTAAAAATCTTAATTTACCTCCAATGTGGGAATCACATGAGCTTGAGGTTAAGGATTCTCATATAGGCACATCAGATTCGGGTTCCAGATTATGCCCAACAGCCTTACACGTCCGCTTACCTACATTGATAAAATCGGATAACTTTGATTAGGGAGGTAACTTTTTCCCATGTAGGGGTACTGGAGGTTTGTTTGTTTATTTCAAAGAAGAATGAAAGGATTCTTTTGTCATACTATTGGACAGCAAAATCCTAAGGATCTGGTGGCAGTCTTTTTTTTCTTGCACGGATGTTATGATAATTATCACGTCTTATCCTAAATATAAGATAAAGTTTTTAGTGCAATTTAGACTATAAATTTTATCCTATATTTATAATAGGAGGAAGTTGTGTTTTTTCATGGTTGCAAATGTATAACCCTTAGTTTTTAAAAGGAAAAATTATAATGAAGGACCTAGAGGAAAATATATATATCTTAAGAAGGACCATAAAAATTGTAATTACTTATAAGGATTAAACATCATAATATAAATTTTAAATTACTAAATTTTCCTTAGTCAAACCTCATACATTATCTCTTATATTCATAATTAAAAAAAATGAATAAAAATAAAACTAAAATCGGCCATCATTCACCTGTAATATGATAATATCTATTTTTTTAATCTTTTTTTTAATCATGTTTCATACTCAAGTAAAATCAGTACATTATTTAATTAACTATACAGTTCAAACTCATATTTTTTAAACTTCTAATTTTCAACAAGTTTCATCTTCATATAATTAATAGATAATGTAATTGACAAATATATCAACAAGTTATCATATTTATATTATCAAGTATCTGTTGGGATTCGTACACGCAGCGGATTAAAATTTCTTACGAATCCTTCCGAAGGATCACTCAACGACGTTTAAATCAGAGTTAAGGAAACCGAATCATACCTTGTGTTGAACTAGTCCGCGTTCCGTTCGTTTGATCAGGTGGGCTACCTTCTCGAACAACACGTCCGCATCTCGTTCCTTTGATCAGGTGGGCGATCAACACGTCCGCGTCTCGTTCTTTCGATCAGCAGAAGTCGACTCTTGGATCGGCTTCCTCTACTGGTATCCACACGAACAATCCCCAAACACGGTTGCGGCAGCGTGCTAGCGCTTCTTGTGCGTCTCTCTCTCTCAAGTTGCTCTAGGGTTTCTCGCGGCTTTTCTGAATACGCTCAACTGAAAATCGCGTAGGTTTTTCTAAACCCGATAGGCGTATTATATAACCAAAATTAATCCTTTATTAATTTTGAAAATTCGGATTTTTGAATCTGGTCAACATATCAATCACATCTATCTCATAAATGTAATTGAATATATTAAAAGCCAGATTTGGAAATTCGAATTTTGAATTTAAATCAAATCTAAATTTAAAGCCTTTTGATTTAATTTATCATCATAAATTAAATCCGAGATATGATATCTATCTATTTAATTAAATCTGAGATACCATATCTCAATTTAATATTAAACAGATATACGATATCTTTATTCGAAATTAAATGAGATACAATATCTCTAGTTGTTTCAGATATTTAATTTATCAAATAAATTAAATACTAAACAAATATCATATATAATATTATAATCTCAATTTATAATATATATATATTAATTTTGAATTATATATATATATATATATATATATATAAATCCTAGATCAAATTTAGTATTCATTTAATCTCAGATTAATATGAGATTCAATGAACCTGGACACTTTCACCCGTGTTGGATTATTCTTGTGTGTGACCCTACAGGCTCATATGAGATTAGCAGTGGGTCAACACTGTATCAGCCCACAAGTCGCAAGCGGCCTCTAGCAAGACATTGCAACTACCCAATTCACATGGGGATCGATGACACGATACTACCTATCGTACAACCATGTCACGTCACTTTTGTCACGCGATAATTTGGTTAAGGATGAGGCATGGATAATGTCAACTTCCTTTTCTTGACTATTGCTTTCTCGATTCTCGAGTAGTCTAATAAGTGAAATGGAAACTCCTTTCTATCACAGTATGGCCATACATTTCTTAGACTTACTCATCGAGGGGCCCAGCATTATCTCTCTACATATGTGAGGGACAAATCCCATCTTGACCACTCACATTCCTCCGCATGAAAACCACTGATCCCGATCCGAGCCTTTATCATCACCCGGTCAAAGGTGACTTTTGACTAGGTCAAAGACCAGTGACTCATCATGTAGGAATCTATGATGGTCTCAGGTCATAGGGCGTCGTGACGCGTTTATACATGAGATAAGCTTATGACTTAATCCATGCAGCTTTCTCATAGTGGGTCGGTCAAGCACCTTGTACTCTTACAAGTGCCCATGACTTTGACTCGTATCTCCATACCTCATCAAAGTCATACTGGTCTTATTTCATCTTCATTCCCGTGTAGATGACCGACCAGGGACATTTAGGATAATCTATAACATTACCCAGGGATGCAGTTATCAATACGAACATGCAAACGAAAATGATAACAAAAGAGAATACTTTAAATAACTTAAATATCCAAAGTACAATGAATTGCCCCTAGGGCATAATTTCCAACAGTATCAACGTTAATATCAATTAAGTTCTTTTTATAAAAATAAAAACTAAACTCATTTTATATTTTTCAAGATATAATAGATTTTTTATTCTTTTTATTCACATTAAATGAATTTTTAGCCCACATAAATTTCTTCTAAAATAAAAATAAGTCATATAAACCTTTTCAGTTTAACATATATAAGATATTATAAAAGACCTTGATTTTTATTAAAATTATATAAATATATTTTAAATTAAATTTTTTGTTGATTTTAACAAATATAATTTTCACAAAATTGAAGAGTGTGTAATTTTTTTCATAGATATCTATGGTAGTCGTGGAAAATGAAAAATTCAGAAAGCTTTTATTTAATTTAGTGAAATTTAGAATTTTGTATTAGTTTTAAAAATAAAATATGGTAGAGAATGTAGGAGGGAATGTAGAAGAATTCCTTAGGGGTATTTTAGTTTTTTCAATTTTTTATTTAGTCCTTCTAAATAATTACAAGTTTTATGGTTCTTCTCAAAAAATATTTTTTCCTCTAGGTCCTTCATTATAATTTGCTCTTTTTAAATTTGTCTCTTGTGTAAATAATCACTTGTCCATTCATATATATATTTTTTCAGATTGCAATCCTAAATCCAATGGGTCTAGGTTTAATTTGAGATGTAAAAGATCATTTGTGCTGTTAATGCTTTTCTTTCATTCAAGAAATCATGAATCAGAACGTAGTAGCAGTAAAAAAAAAAAAAAAAGACCATAGCCAGTTCCTTGATTAATATTTTGCTTACCCATCTTTTCAGATGGAATGTTTTGGTGATGGAAGCCAGTTCATTTTGGGGATGACTTTTTTTGATGGAAAGTTTTGGTGATTGTTGCAGATTCAGAGAACCAAAAGATTTGACAATGAATAAGGGAGGTAAATAGATGTTTTCAATTTTTTTTTTCTCCATTTAGCTGGATTCTATTAGAACAATGTGTGTCTTGAACTATAATTGTATAGGAAGATTAGGTTAGTTACTAATTGTATGGAAGCCATGAAATATATATTGAGAGAATGTGATTAACATCATCATATCATTTCAAGGACATTGTGGATGATAGATATTAGGATACTTCTTTATTAAGATTAGCAAGTTGTGGTCACTCACAATTATAGAGAGACCATAACTATTGTTGATCTGTTAGCTAGATATTCTCGTAGCATTGATGAGAATTTTGGTCTACTTTATCAACCTCCTCCCCTTCTATTCAAGAGGTGAACATTGATGAAGGTTAGGAGTCTTTGAAATCCTTCAATACTCGTGAAAGTTTTTTTTATTTTTATTTTTTATACATAGGCGATAGGGGATGGGGGGATCGAACCTAGTATAAGGGAGTGGGGAGACTACTCCCAATACCACTACATTACTAGTAGTGCCGGTGTGGAAGTTTAATCATTGGATGAAAATTATGCCTAAGCGATGGAAATTAAATTAGGCCTAAGTGAAACAGTATGCACCAGGTGGTTTTTTCTATAATAATGAAGTAGACGTTTTTTTAAAATGAGGCCCAAGAATCAAACTTATTTTAAAAATAACTTAATAGCTTGATAACTTAATTTACATCAACTGCTGCATTCACAAGAGCTTCGGTTCCTATGTTCTCATATGGAGCCTTCAAAAAAAATGGTAATTCATATCCTCAGCAGCATTCACACATAATTCTGCATTGGTAAAATAGGTACGAAAAATAATTAGTGATAAACCATTAATACTTGCCTACTTGAGTTAGGTGCGTTACATTTTTCAAATAGGTAACACAAGAATTCATGAAAATGTTCACATGACCAAATTTAAAATAACTAAGGAAGTATACAGAGTTATGACTAATGCAATTCACACATAATACTTTGCAAAGTTGCGCTCATGACAAAGTTGACACAGTTGAATATCCATTATTTAGTCTTGTTAGTTATGCATGTAATACCTTTCTGGTATACCAACATTCATCAGAGTATTTATATACATTTCTGTAGGTAAAAAAAAGTACATTATACTGATACAAAGTTTTTATTATATTACTGGATTACGAACAGGATCTATATATAATGTTTACAATCTCTAAGCATGGTTACAAAAACATAGGGTTGCAATAAGGATATTTTGAATATACATTAGAATACTTAGGATTTATTTGGTTTTCGTTATCATTACCTTTTTTAGTATGCTTTTAGGTTCATTTATCTCAATAAAACAGAATATATATCTATTATCAAGGCCAACTCTAATTCTTAATATTGTATCCTCTTAGGGGGCTTTTTTCTCACTTGATTTGATTTAACTTGTCCGTCTTTATCCTTTTGATTAAGATGTAATATCAATTAAAATCTCTTAGGGCTTGTTTGGGAGTTCTATTTTAAAGGGAAAAGAAAGGGAACGAAGGGTTTTGGTTATCCCTTCCATTGTTTGCAAGTTTTTAAAATAAGAGGGGAGAAAATCAGGAATTTTTACAAATCCTCCAAAACCTTCTTTCTTCTAAAAAATAAAGTTCTTTCAATATGAGGGGATTTTAAGAGAGAAAATAAATTAATTACTTTTTTATCCTCGTTCACCACCGCTGCCACCACCCCACCATCGCTGCCGCCACCATCACTGCTACATCGTCGCCGCCACCTCTACCTCTGCCACCACCACCACTGCTCACACCACCGCCCGCACCACTACCGCCACTACTGCCACTATCACCGCCGCCATCGCTATCACCACTGTTGCCGCCGCCACAACCACATAAATACTTTTTTGAATATAAAAATTACGTAATAATTTTTTTTTGAAAATTTAAATTTAAATTTATTTGTAAAGTATAACAATTATATTAATTATTAAAGAAAAGGACAAAATGATAAAAATAACTTATTAATTCTCTATCTTCTTCTCTTATTATTTTTTTAACTCCCAAATAAGGGAAGAAAATATCCTCCATTTCTATCCCCTCCCCTCCCCTCCATCCTCCTTACATCCCTTTCTTTCCCCTTCCTTCCAAATTCCCAAACAAAACCTTAGAGGAAATTGCTCTTTATTACATAGTGTTAAACTAGAGCGGATGGAGAGAACCCCTTAGAGGAGAAAACCAATAAAATAAAAGGAGAAGGCACAAGAGAAATCTCAGAGGCAGGAAACTTGATAATTTTATTCAATTTATAAGGTATATGACAAGCCCTAAGAATTAAATGAAGAACATTTTGAAAAATCTTAAAATTAAATACGAATACAAATCAATGAAAAAAATAATATAACAATGAAATCAAAATTAAAAAGCATAATTTCTAAATCTTCTCTAAATTAGATAGATATAAAAAAAATATATAAAAAAGACCCCAATAAATCATTATCCCAGCCATAACTCATCTCACTCCCTATTTCTATTATAATATAATTTTCTTTTTTCCGTTCCGTCTCCCTCGTATCAATCTCTTGTATTATTCTTATTTTCATAACTTAGGCTATATTTTTCAATAGAACAATGGCATTACCAATCTAAATGGTTAATAGAGTATTTTCATTGGACCAAAAAATACTGCCACACACACAAAAGATGATTTTTGTTAAATTGACTTTTAGTAGAAATTAAATTAAGTTTTTAACAATTTTTTAATTAATTTTGAGTTTTAGTTTTCAACAAAAGTTTTTTAAAATTAATTTTTAGTCTTGTTACATACGGACCGGCCCCACGGCCCAGATCCATACTACGGCCCAACTTGGCCAGGAGGCATAGCCGATATGAGCATAGCCGATATATCAACAGAATCCTAGCAAGGTGGAATCTATCTTAGCCGCCAGTCCGAGATACTCGCCCCTGATATCTCGGACCCATATCTTACTCACCCCGAGTATCTCGTCAGGCCAAGATACTCGCCTCGGACACCTCTATAAATATAGAGGGAAGCCAACCAGGTGCACACGTTCTAACTCATGCTCTATTTACTTTCTGCTACACAGAGCACACACACCACTCCCTGGCTAATAGCCTCCAAGTTTACTGCAAACTATGTGGACTTTGATCCCTTCAAAGGGTACATAGGCTCTAGGCTTGACACCTAGTCAAGTCCAATTAAGTCCTGTTCACAAAACAGAACATTGGCGCCGTCCGTGGGGAAAGGTAAATTTCCATCTTCGTGACCATTAATGGCGAACACCAGAAGCCACAGTAGAAATCCACCACCACAGGCTGACGGAGGCCCCATGCCAGACCAAACTCAGACTGGGCCAAGCCAGCCACAAGTTCAACCACGACGAGAGAACACCCCGGAGGGACACGTTACCGACACATCAACTTCCCCTCCCGCCGATGATCAGCCGCTGTTGGAGACACGTAGGAAGGTTCCGACCCAGGACGCTCTGGCGATAGAAGCCGACGTCCGCATTCTCAAGAGGACTCAAGAGTCATTGCTTCAAAGGTTCGAAGACAAGGAGAAGCGGGATCACCTACAACGATAGGTGGACTTCCGAACCTTCGCATAAATGATAAGGGAGGAGCTCCAGCGTCATCACCAACAAGAAAATCGGGGAGAACCTCGTATAGGAAGAGAAGGGGCTGCCGCGGACAGCAGCAGTTCGTCGAGTAGCCTAGGACCGAGAACCAGGCGAAGGAACAATAGCAGACCAGACAAGAGGACGAGTGCAGAACGAGGCCACCCACCGCCTCCAGAAAACTGTGATAACACGGGAGGCCGAGATGGGGACACGGACCACAACGGCCGAGGCGGAATAGGAGGTCGAGACCCAGAAGAGCACCGTGAGGTAGACAGAACTCGCCGGACATGTGGATCACCCCACCATAGATCGCCTTGCCATGGATCACCCCGTCATAAATCACCCCGCCATGGGTCACCCCGTCATGGGTCACCTCGCCATGGATCGCCTTGAGAGTACCGAATGAAGTACCTGACGAGATCCAGCAGATCCCCATTCTCGAGGGAAGCAGCGACGGCTCCCTATCTGAAGAATTTTGACTTGGCCGACCTTCCAAAGTACGACGGAACCCAGGATCCACGCAACCACTTGGAAATTTTTGACAAATTAATGTGGGTCCGGTCAATTGATGGCCCAGTCATCAAGTGCCTCTTCGCGGCCACTTTGACCGGACCGGCGCACAAATGGCTGAGTTCACTCCCTAACAATTCCATCTGAAGCTTTGAAGACCTCGGACGTAAGTTTGAATTGCATTTCGTCACAAGTAAGAAGCATTCGAAATCCCAATTCACGTTGAGTAAGGTGAGACAGAGGAAGGGTGAAGCACTGCAGAAATATCTGGACCGTTTCAGGGACATAGCGATGCAAGTCCGATTGCTATCTGAGGACGTCCATGTACACTGCCTTGTTAATGGGCTAGATACGTCATCACGCCTGGCCAGGAACCTATGCAAAAACCGGGTCTACACTTTGACCAAATTCTACACTCGAGCGAAGAAATACTTGGATGTGGAACAAATGGAGGCAGCCAACGCGGACGAACCTGAGAAGACGAGGAATACCTCCCCAGACTATGGAGAGCAGCCAAACAAGCAAAAGACTGACTCCCGCAGGCGAAACAAAGACAGTCGGCCTAAGCCCGACAGAGCCGACATCAAAGCGAAGTACGACAGCTACACACCTTTGAATGTCTCTCAGTCGCAGGTATGGAAAGAGGTGGCTCAGGACGAGATGAAGAAGGTCGACAAGCCGAGGCCGCTTAGAGGACGCTCCAACACGGACTGCTCAAAGTTTTGCACGTCCCACGGTTGCCCCGGACACACCACTGATGAGTGTTATGACCTCCGCGACGCCATCGAGAAATTCGTAAGGGAGGGGAAGCTGCGACAGTATGTGATCAAAAACCTGATAAGAAGCGAAGGACCGGTTCTGACGACGAATTCCCCGACGTTGAGTTCCAGTGCAACGTCGTCAGTGGAGGATTTGGAGGAAGTGGAGACACAGTAAGTCAACGAAAGAAATACCTTCGAGAAGTTCTGACCAAAAGGAACCTCCCCAAATTCAAGGACGACCCAGCGAAGCCGAGGCCGCCCCCGTTAACCTTCACACGTGAGGAATTAAAGGACGTGATCCCCGGCCATCAGGACGGACTGGTCATCACCAGAACCCTGGTAAACTGTCGTGTCAAACGAATTTTTGTGGATGTAGGAAGTTCGGCCGACATTATAAGCTGGGACGCCTATAAAAGGATGAACCTCAATGCGGAAGATCTAAAGCCATGCAAGACCACCTTGATCAGATTTAACGGAGAGCACTCCTTCCCGAAGGGTTACACCGACCTCAGATTGACCCTCGGAACAAAGGAAGCCTTCAAGTCAGAACACGTGAGGTTCGTAGTAGCCAACTTCCGCTCTCCCTACAACATCATCCTGGGCCGGCCAACCATACATGCCTGGGACATGCTGGTGTCCATGAAACATCAGAAGTTAAAAATGATCAACGACAAAAACCAGTTGATCGAGGTGTCCGGAGACCAAAAAGAGTCACGACAGTGTTACTTCGAGACCCTCCGGGTTGAGGAAGGAGGACCCTCATCTCTACCCCGGCTCGGACATAACAAGACCATGTTCGACGTCAACGAGGAAAGGCATCCCCAACAACCGATTAACATGGTAGAACTCGATCTCCGAGAGCCAGAAAACCCAAGACTGGAGCCAGAAGGGGAACTCGAGGATGCAACCCTAGGAACGGATCCCACCAAGACAACCAAGATCGGCAGAGATATGAATGAGGACATAAAAGCACAAGTGGTCCACTTCCTTAGACAAAACCAAGATGTCTTCGCGTGGACCTCAGCCGAAATACCCAGGATCAACCCACACTTTTGTTGCCACAGACTCGGCATATGGTCGGGATCGAGAAAGTTGGACCGAGGTAGTGCGGTTAAAGTTAAGGACCCTTGAGGTACAAACATAAAACCCTGCCCCAACCTTCGACACGTAAGTGTGGTCGAGTAAAAACAGCTTGTATACATTACAGTCGACAAATATCTAAACTAAGTTTGGAATTTTTAACATAGGCAAAAGGATGATAAAAAAGTAAATCATTCATTGTCTAAAGTATATATACATAGTGGCCCAAAGGCCAGAATTGTTCAAAAAAAAAAAACAAGGGCACAAATGCTCGAAAAGGAGAAAATACGAAGGGCCAGGACTAGCTGGACGACCCGGCTTTAGGACGTCGACCCTTGGCCCCATCCTCCGTAGCACCCTCAGCATTGTAACCCTCGGCGGCATGAGGCTGGTAAGGGATCAGATTCCCGTCCTCCACAAAGGCGCAGTAATCATACCCATCAACGTTAAGCTCCACACCGGGGTTGAAAAACCGGATCTGAGTTAAGGCCTGCCCGAAGCACTCCCTGGCAGTTTGCAGCAACGCCTCAGACGCCTCCTGATGCGTCGACTTCTCCACGGAAAGGGCCGCCTTGGTCGCCTCGTGCTCCTCAATCAGGGAAGCCCACTGCTGCTGAAGGACCTACACGACAGCCAGACTCTCGGACAACCCCTTTTGAGTCCGGGAGCACTCCTCGGCCAACTTATCAGCGGAGCCCCGAGAAAGCTGGAGCTCCTGATCAGCCTTCACCGCCGCGGCCTTGGCAGCATCCCGCTCAGTCCTGGCCATGTCCCGCTCCTCCTCAGCAGACTCGGCCCTAGCCTCTGCCATGGCCAAAGCCTTGCCCAGCTCATCTGCAAATTCGGCCTTAGCCTCTGCCGTAGCCAAGGCCTTCTTTAGCTCCTCCTCATACATCCTCAGCCTTCTGCAGTCAGCGTCGACCTTGGCATACTTCTCCCGCACTAAGACCAGGGCTTGGACATATCCGACAGAACCGCACAAGTGCCTCAGGACCGCGTGTAACTCGTTCATGGCTGGCAGAGACAAGGGCCGGTTCTCCATAAAATGCCGAGGAGGAAGGAAAGCAACATCCACCTCCGGGACTACCCCCTTCTCCCACAGAAAGCCGCGTGGGAACACAGAAGATAGATCGAGCGGCGGAGGCGGAGGAGGAGGAGGAGGAGGAGAATGAGGAGGTGACAGAGGCGAAGCAACCAACGAGCCTGATGAAGCCTCAGGGGAGACCGCAGGCTCGACCTCTTCAACAGCAATCACGGCCTCCTTCCCCTTTGAGGCCTGGGACTCTGCCCCCTGGGGGGGGCTCAACGACGGCAGTAGAGGTAGATCGTTGGCCGACCGAAGCCTTGGATTTCTTCGCCGCATCAGCCTTGGGCGCGGCGGCACCCTCAAGGGAATCTTGCTTCCTAGTCTGCCGGCTTGGAGAGGCAGTGGTAGGATTCGCCTTCTGGAGATAAAGCAGAAGGGCACACATATCTTGAGCTGAAAGAACAAAAATGAAACAAGTGAGAAAAACGGATCCAAATTCCAAATCAAAATAGAAGACAATGTACTAACAAAAAACCTTACAAGAAGAAGGAAGCGGTTTAGAACCCTCCCCGGTTATAAAAAAGCTGGTGGGCTTAAGACCGTACTCCGCCTCGAAAGCCTTTAACCGAGGAAGGGCAGACACCGACTCCGGCCAGAGATCCTTGCGCAGGATCTGGAAAGAGGTAGCCTTAGCCTTATAATGGCTCTCCATCCAATATAAAGGGAAACGCCAGCCCACGTTAGCGTCCTCAGGACCCTCCAGGAACCACGACTGCTTCCCAAACTCGGCTTCAACCTTGAAAAATGCCCCCTTGAAGCGCTTAAAGGAATCCGAAAAAGGCGTCATAAGCTTTCGGTCCGGGTTGATGCGGAGGGATACCAACCCTTTCAGCTTATCACCCTCCTTTGGTGAGCTGGGAGTAAAGGGGCCGTAATAGTAGAAGAAAAAGTTTGTGGAGCATGGAATTGGGACGGGGAAGGAACGACAGAGCTGCTCAAAGGCAACAAAATAAGCCCACCCGTTCGGATGATGCTGGGACGGGGCAAGTCTGAGATGTAGCAAAGCTTCCGTCTGAAAGGGGGTGAAAGGCAAGGAAACTTTGACCCGGGTCAGGCAATCTTGGTAGAAAAAGAAAAAGTTCGGGCGGCCTACTTCTCGCGTTGCGCAGATGGGCTCGTCGGTCGTCGGGCAACTGATGACACATCCAGGCATGGCCGGAATCTTCAACCGGGCGACGTCAACGTCTGACATAATGGACCGAGTCCTTAGTACTTCGTGAGACACCAGCTATATTACCAACACAAGGCTTCAGGCGGACTAGAAGAGTCCGAACCCTCGGCCTCGGACCGTTGCTTGAAAGATTGAGATTTGGGAGCCATTAAACCTATAGGCAAATAAATAAAAACCAGTATTAGTAAAGAGCAGGAATACCTGGCACAACAAGAGTCGCAAGTGAAAATGACGACGAACTCTTACGAATGGGGGCATTAGAGGAAAGGTCCTTTGAAGGCCGGTGTCGACAGGAGCCGAGTATTGAAGAAGCCCCGACATCGTTGCCACGAGCTATGAGATGGGAGCTCTCTGCCAGGCACTCCCAACAAGGCTCGAGGTACCCTTCGGGTAGAGGATCTGAGGTTTTGTGCCGAGGACCCTCGTAGAAGTTGAGAGGTTGAGCCAGCAAAGCAGGAGATCCAGAGCCGATTGAGGTTTCGACCCCAGCCCTAACAGGAAGCGCGAAGGGAATGACACCAACTGTGGGGCGGACGGGATGAGGCATCGGAGCTCTAACAACTGAAGGACGGGGCCCAACCTGCCTCGGACGACCAACACTGCCTCGGCGCAAAGGCGCCAATATCTCCGTTGCAGGAGGTTCGCTCCCAAGAACCCAGTAGGTGGCCCAGGGGAAGCGTGTACGAAGGAACGTTTCTTCTTTCGGTAACAGTACTGCTCTTGGCCTAGGAAAATTTCTACCTCTAGCCATGTGACTTGGCTTAGGAAAATTTCTACCTCTAGCCATGTGAGAAAACAGGGAGCCTAGGAACTAAGGGACTTAGGATGAAAATGTGTGAATGTCTGGAGTAAGACAGTGAAGGAGAAACCCAGAAGGTTCGCCAAGCAACCTAGAAATATGGAAAGAATAGTAACACAGGCGACAGTCTTAGGAAAATAAATGGCAAAATACAGAGTAATACCGAACAAATGTAAAAGGAAGTGGACGGAATACCTGTATGAATGAAATAAGGGAAACTTGGATGCTGGAAATGAAGAACGACAAAGTTTCGATCGAAGAAGATGATTCTCTAAACTCAGAGAAAAACCAGACAAAGACTTCAGAAAAACTGGATGAGCGGGAAAAGTGAAGATGAAGAAAGAGGAAAGGCTACTTAAACCGTTGAGGCAAAGTAGCGAAACGACAAGGGCAAAGAGGTCCTTTCAAAATGGACACGACGGATTGGAATGACGTGACGTAAGCACATTAAATGCGCAGGAACATCGGGACGCGAATAGGCGCGGCGGTTGCAGGTTACCACCATTCAGGGCACGCCAGGTGTAAAGTCGCAATGATGGCGTGCAAAGAAGGAATCCCGAACGGCAGGATATATACCAACAGGCAAGAAGCGTGGATCCGAGGTCCATGGCAAACGTCACGGGCCAGAGTAGATTGAGTAACCGCCCCGGTTGCTTAAAAAATGGCATCCTTGGCACAGCGTAAAGCTTTCCAAAGATGAAAGATGCCAGACCCCGGATTCAAATCTGCCTAAAAGGCTGTAGTGACCGCAAGCCGGTCCAACTAAGGCAGAGGCCCCGGACCCCGACAGAGGCCGAAGCCAATGAACATCTCGGCCGCCCAGAATCCTGGACAACCAAGCTGGGGGACAACTGTTACGGACCGGCCCAACGGCCCAGATCCATACTACGGCCCAACTTGGCCAGGAGGCATAGTCGATATGAGCATAGCCGATATATCAGCAGAATCCTAGCAAGGTGGAATCTATCTTAACCACCACTCTGAGATACTTGCTCTGATATCTCGGACCCGGATCTTACTCACCCCGAGTATCTCGCCAGGCCAAGATACTCGCCTCAGACACCTCTATAAATATAGAGGGAAGCCAACTAGGTGCACACGTTCTAACTCATGCTTTATTTACTTTCTGTCACACAGAGCATACACACCACCCTCTGGCTAATAGCCTCCAAGTTTACTGTAAACTACGTGGACTTTGATCCCTTCAAAGGATCCGTAGGCTCTAGGCTTGACACCTAGTCAAGTCCAATTAAGTCCTGTTCACAAAACAGAACAAGTCTATTAAGTTAAAACTTTTGTGTTTAAATTAGAGTACTTGAGTTAAAATCCTGCATATTCAGTAAGTTGTTTAGCTTCAATGTTCTTAATTTTGTCTAGGGGTGCAAAATTATAAAAATTTGCACGCACTACTTGTAATTTCCCCTAAGCGAGGGGCTGCATTTGTACCACTCATTATAACGTGGCTCCGCCACTGGATCACACAAGAATCAAAATCCGAGTCATTTTAGAAATAATTTGAAAACTTTATCTCAATAAAATTAATCAACCTTAAAAGAAAATTATCTCTACTTCTACTTGCTGTACTTTTGTCTTTTATTTATATCTACAAACATTATTTGAAATGTTATTATTATAATATTTAGAATTTCTTCTATAATCTCTTTCAAATAGTGTATATTATAATACCCTAGGAACAAGAATTTAGTTGTTCATAATCTTTAGGGACCGCAATCAAGTCATTTCCTTCTAATTAATAAGTCCGAGCTGGGAAACATGATCTATGTTCATCAACCTATCATCCACAAACACACGTACATATACATATACTTATATTTTCATGAAGAGTTAAAAATGCATTTCATCATTAAAATAATTTATAGGGTTGTTGTGTAAATTTATTAAATGAAATATTTCGTCATGAGCAAGAACATCATAATCTTTTCTTGAGTGTAAAAGTACATATGAAGTTTTTAAATTTGTGCAACAATGGCATGCCTGTTAGAAAAAGACTTTCACCCAATGGGGGTGAATTGGGTAATAATTAAAATCTTAAACTTTATATAAGCAAACTGAAAAGAGGGTATGATAGAGTTGAAGAGATCTTTCCACATGCACGAGATTTATACTGGTTTAGTTTAAATCATTTGACCTATGTGTCTAGTCCTCAAAGGCCTTTTGAGATTCTTACTATTCTTCAAGATTTACAGGGCTCTTGGCGCCTCAATACAAACTTAGTTCTTTATCAAAGAACTTTCACTCCCCCTTACACTTTTTGCAACTTGGCATCCACTCAAGATCCCATAATCTTGAGTCTATCTCAAAGAATGAATGATTCAATAAATATCTCCCATAAGAGTAGAATATATAACCACAATTTAAGAGCTTAAATTTGACCTTTATACGTACATGTTCAAATTGAGGTGTGAATATATGTTTATATGTTGGAAGCCTACGCCCATGTTATTTATAATATTATATTATATTTAGAAATTTTTTCTCTTATGTTTTTCAAATATTGTATAGGGAAAAAGAAAAAGAAAATACATTTGAAATATACAAAATACAAATCGGGTGTTGAATTTCAATAACTCTAAATGAACTAATTTCAAATTTTGGAATGTTGACCAATGTTGGGAAATTACGTTAGCACCTTTACCTTTTTTTTTAAAAAAAATAAAATGGGACAATGACAGTCAAGTCCCAAGGGCCATAAAAAAATTAAAAAAAGTCTCAACAGAGATTCACATAACAAAAAAGTCCCTAGGGACTTTTTTGATGTTATTTCTATTGAATCAAAATCTAGGCTTTTAAATTTTGTTGTAAATATAGCACAACCTATTGTGCATATAACTTTTTCTGTTGTCAATGATCAGATTTTAAATTTTGTTGTGAATATATGACTTTCTGTTGTAAATCTAGCCTTTTTGTATTGTGCCCGCGCGCTTCTATATGTGTGTAGATAATGTGTACACGCGCGCGCACACACATATGCATATATATATGTATGTATGTATTTATATGTATACATATATATACATACATATATGTATATATAGTAAGACCATTATTTCAATTAGATAGCGTGTGGAAAGGAAAATTCTAGGTCAGAGAGGTATGTGACAGGAGCTATTGATTCACTTTTACATATATCATTTTAAAGAGTAAATACCTTATTTGATCCCTAAAAAAAATCACGGACCCCTTTTTGGTCCCTCAGTAAAAATAACTCATACCGTAATCCTTGTAAAATCCAAAAACCGTCCACGTCAGTCCTTTCAGGTTGAAGAGGACACATGCAGTGAAGTGTCCCGAATGTGGTAAGGGAAAGTCCAAAAACCGTCCACGTCAGTCCTTCCAGGTTGAAGAGGACACATGCAGTGAAGTGTCCCGAATGTGATCAGGGATTATGGGATGAGTTATTTTTACTGAGGGACTAAAAAGGGGTCCGTGATTTTTTTCAGGGATCAAATAGGGTATTTACTCCATTTTAAATAAGGTCAGTTTAGGAAAATAAGTAAAATTAACTACTTTAACAATCTTTCCTTAATCTCCCCAAATCGGTTAAATATGTCCTATAATTAGGAGCGGAGGGAGGGAGTATTTTTTTTATGTCTCTTTCCCGATTGTATATTCTAATGATCTATGGATAGAATCTAGCTATTCATTCTATTTTAGGGACCAATGGAGTCATTACCTGTACTCATCAACCAATCAGCCCCACGCACACACATACTTATATTTGTATGAAGAGTTAAATTACATTTCTTCACTAAAATAATGGATGCACACCAACTATTTCCCTTAGTTGTACCATAAATATACTGGAGCTCAAGGCCTGTGATTTGCATTATCGTCATCAACACAAGTTCATTCAGTACAGCAATATGTCCTCTAAACACTTGCTAGTATTCATTTTTGAAGTGGTGTTTCTCATCTCTTCAAGCTTCGCACAGCCTCCATGGAGTTCTCGTAATAAGCTTCTAGGTGAAGAATCATTAGATATTGACAAAAAAGTCTCATCAGCTTCTTTTGATTCACCCACCTATGGACGTGCTCCCGTACGTGTTGATGAAATCCCAATCGTTGAAGTGTTATATAATCCCACCTGGATGCCTCCTCTTCCACGCCCAGCCAATTGCCCACCGCCTCCTATCGATCCTTGTGTCTATCCGATCGCTGTAGGCCCACCCCCAGCCCCACGCCCACTCGATTGCCCACCCCCTCCTATCGATCCTTGTATCTATCCTCGAATCCCATTCCGAGTCCCACTCCCACTCCGTTACAACAATCTATCTGTTAAAAAAACACTTGTTTAGTTACAAGCCACCTGTGGTGGAGAAGCCGCAAGAAGAATATCATAAGATTTTATATCTATGTTAGTATTAGATATAAAAATAAGAGAGAATCAGACGATATCTCTACAATATAATTTGCCTTCATGTGATCGGTCATCTCCGTTTTGAGTTGGCCTTGTTACGTTGTTTGGCATGTATTTCTATACATGCCTACGTTCAATGTTGTTACAATGATGATATAACAAAATTGAGTATCATATATTCACCAAAACATTGAGTACCCTATGGTTTTTAAGCATGTGTCTTTGGTATCATGAATTAAAATAAGAGAGCATATGATCTCTCTACGTACAACTTGTCTTCAATTAAGTGCTTGGCCAATTTTGTTGTACGTTGGGCTAGTTGTGGAAGGGCTAGTTGTGTTTAGGATGGTGTTGGAGCTACATAAGAGAAGATATGAAGGAGATGGTTGTGCCATTGTGTTTGTTCCTTATGTGCCAATGAAGAAGTCGCTTTGAGTGGCATTTGAGTTTCAAGTTTCTTTTATGTTTACGTCGGACGGAGTTTATATTTAGATATAATCTCCTACATAAGCTTTAGGATACTGTTAGCGGTTTTTGTTGACACCATTACATGGACAAAGAATATATTAAAAATATAATTATAAACACAATTATAAAAGTAATTATTGATATTTAATTAAGTCAAAATGTTTATTCCACCCATTAAGTTAGGAACTACAGACGTGGTGTTGGGTTTTGAGTGGTTGAGATGCCTTTTCCCTAACAAAATGGATTCAGGCCCAACCATGCTCATGAGCTTCGAGTGGCTTGGACAAAGAGTGACTTTACAATCGGATCCGTCTCTCGCTAAAGAATTGGAAATAGGTGTTGTAATGCTGCAATGGGACGATGATGACGAAGCCTCTTCCAACGAGGGTGGTAATGAACTCTGCAACAAGAAGGAAAAGAGGAATAGGATGAACAAGAAACAGTAATAATGGTCAGTGGAATCAACTGTGGGAATCAATTCACCAAAACCCTTCAAATTTCTAGTGTTGATTTGGAGGTGATCACTGTATTATGCCCTTTTTATTTTAATGGTGCTAAGGGATGTTTCTGTTTATTTCCTTATAAGCTCACTTATCTAGTCGCAAAAGTCTTTGATCCACTCGTAATCTTGTATGGTGGATTGGCTGGCTGAGTGGTAACTGAGTTTTAAGTTGCTTTTATGTTTGTTCCAGTGCTGAACAAAAAAATTCAATTAAGAAATGGATCATGAAATGATGAACATCGTATAAATTCAATCAATATAAAGCAGCTCAATCAATAAATAATCTATTTGGTTCAAAACATGAGTAGTCAATTAAATAAAATATTCCAAAATTAACAACATAAATTTTGTAACTAATTTAAGTATTATAGTTATTAATAATCAATAACTAAAATTATGAAAGTAAAGACAACTTACAGACATAAAGCACGTGCTAAATAATAATAATTATGTTTCATAACTAACCAATTTAATTATGAATCCATTTATTTCATTTCAATTAAGTTAAAAAATCACTTACAAAATAACTAATATAATACAATGCTTTAGCTATTTATTTAAATAAATTTAATTCAATTAAATCAACAAATAAAAAAAAAATTATTTAATTATGGGTTGCCCAGTTGTTCGGAAGACTGTAGGCTACAAGAGCTCCAAGGCACGTGCGAGAGAAACAAGGAAGGAAAATGTGATCCAATTCAGTACCTTTGTTATGCCAAGCGTTAATTAGAAGCTGCTTAGTCAGAGCCATTGCCATTGCCATTGCCATTGTTTTTTTTTTTTTTTTGAAAAAAAAGGACCATTACCCAAATCACTACAAAATACATTTAAGGGCAAATGTTGTAATTAGCAATGAACAATTTCACTATAAACACCCATATGACTTAATTATTTTCGGGTGTAAAAGTATACATAAACAATTTCTTTGGGAGCAGATACAACAACTCCATTAAAGAGACTTAACTTTTGTCACTTTTTGCATTGTGTGCTCCACAAATATTCTTTCTCTATTATTTTAATATTTTCTTAGTGACAAAATATCACTTAGACCCCCAGAAACTATTACATTTCATTTAATCCCAAAAGATTCTGAAATTTCATTACACCTTCTTGAATCAAAATGAAATTAACTTTTATTAGTATAAAGACAATAATACTTTGATTTTATTTTTTTTCATAAGATCATTTGGAAGACAAATAAAATAATAGAGAGAGAAGAATTAAGACCCACGGTGAGAAAATGTAACAAAAGTTAAGTCTCCTTCATAACGTTGCTATATATGCTCCCAAATAAATTATCTATATACAGTACCGATGGCTTCGTCAAATTCTCCCAACACTCTCTCTTTGACAGATTTTGGGAAACAAAAACTCCCACCTGATCGACCACCGGCTGAAGGTCAAGATGATCAAAAGAAGAAGAAAAAGATGGAAGATATTGCATACACCATTATGGATGACACAATGGTGGAGAATGAAATAGAGCATCATACTGAGCAAAATGAGAAGTCTGAACAGAGAGGAAAACAAGACAAGGTAGGGAGTAATACACCAAAATTTCCTTCATATCGAGCGTCCCTAATGGGTTTCAATGGGGTTGCTCACAGTGAATCTGTAATGGAGGAAGAAGATCTTTTTACTGACGATAAGGAAATATGTTGGAAATTACCAGAGGAGTCTGAGGAGATCAAGAAACTTATGGAATTGTACCCTGTTATGCGCTGTGCACGGAAGAGGAATTTAATGAATGGTGTGAACCATGGAATTATGCCTTAATCCTTACTGTGCTGGGCATGAGGTTTAACCTGTATATGCTAAAGGAGATCCTAATCAAACTCTAGGGATTCTCGAGCTTTGAGCTAATTGATATCCCAAATAACTATTTCGTGGTTAGATTCCAGGATCAGGAATTATGGAGATCACATTACAGAAAAGTGCTCTATGAAGGCCCCTAGGTGGTTAAACAACATTGTGTTCTTATTCAGTGCTGGACACCTTACTTTGATCCCTATCATAATCCTGTGTGAAGAGTGGCAACTTGGGTTAGGATCCCAAACATGCCAATGCATTCATTCAATAAACACTATATTTCACGCTTGGGAGATCGCATCGGACGTACACTGAAGGTCGACTTGAACACGCTTCAAGATTGCCAAGCTTCAAACCCAAAAATACAAAGAGGCAAATTTGTGCGGATTTGTGTGGAATTGGATTCATAGAAGATGCTTGTCCCAAAGGTAATCACAGCTGGTTCAATATTTAATGTGGAGTACGAGGGACTTACTCTCATATGCTTTGCCTGTGGGAAAGTCAGCCATAGAAGAGATGAATGCCCATACAAGGGCTCTGCATCGAACTCCAGTGAAGACGCACACGTGCTGCAGGAAGTCCACAGCAACCGATAAAGCAATCCGTTAATGGGTCGGTTGGGAAAACGTCGGCGACTTCCACGGAAGAGGGATTCGGGCCATGGGTGATGGTTACTTGACGTTCCACTCGCAATCGGCCATGGCAACGAATAGATCTCAGGGAAGCGCAGCATGATCCTTTAGGAACCGAATCCAAGATTGTGAAGTCAGGTGCTATCAGGCAGAGTACGAGATTTGCGGTAATCCAAGATTTGGAGGATGGTGAGATTTTGATGAGAGATCAGAGCGCAGTACGCTCGGAGGAAGCTTTGGGGGCTGAGCAGGGAATGGCTAAGTCGATGGGGAAGAAACCTAATGGGCACGTCAGCAAGAGTGGGTCAGCTGGCAGTGGGAATAGTCAACACGCTGAGGTGGCTAAGCCTAAAATGTAGTATAGGCCTAAAGGACTTAAAACACAAAATGGGCTTAGCAAAATGCATGGGGCAATTGGGCCCAACTCGGTTTCTCCTATGGGCCAAGAGGAGTAGATTAAGGCTTTGCAAATAGTTGCCAATGAAAACAATTTTTTTAATAATGAAGGGGATAATGGGCTGGCGAAAATAAGTGAAGGGGCTGAGCCTACTATGGCATTTAATACTTCAACCCATGAGCAACAAAGCGGTCAAACTAATCAGATGCAATATGGGACATCCAAAGACAATAGTATTGTGATCGTGCACATGAACCACAAAAAACTCAATGAAAAAAAGATCAAGATTAAAGGGCAGCGCATTCATGCTATTGTCCAAGGAAATATGTCCAATATTGCCCACCAGGACCCCATTAATGTCACTAGAGGGGAGCAGGCTCAGGGTGGATCGTGCATGGAGCAAAATCATCATTTGGCTGACCAGTGGGATCTGAATGGGGATATTGCTCCTAATTTTTTAGAGGACACCGGAACAGTTGTGCCAGAGACTCAACTTCAGCAACATCATGAAGGTAAAGCCGGATAGCTCAGGTAAGTATGTCTTTTCAATTTCTTGTATTTAACTTTTAATGATTGTGGCATCATGGAATTGTAGGGGGGCCAGAAGCCGCGCCTTTCCTTTAAATATTAAGGATATTGTTAATAAATATTATGTTGACATTCTTTGCATTTTGGAGCCTCGAATCAGTGGCAATAGAGCTGACAAAGTTTGTCGTAAGCTCAATTTTAGTCATTGGATCCTGGTCGAGTCTACTGGGTTCTCGGGGGGTATTTAGATTTTGTGGGATAATAATGCCTTTGATATTACCTATCTTACCTCCACAACCTAGCTTCTCCATTGTCAGGTCAGAGATCTTCATGGTAATATCGTGAGCCTTGTGACGGTTGTTTATGGTGAAGCTACAACAATTGGCAGGGCTACTTTATGGAACTCTCTCCGTTCTATTGCCAATTCTAATTTTCCTTGGTTAGTATTAGGGGACTTTAATGCTTATTTGTCCATAAATGATAAACTTGGAGGAGCTGATCCCCCTTGGGTCTCCATGCAACAATTCAAGGATTGTATTGAGGACCCTCATCTCATTGAGGCGAAGATTGAGGGCGAAAACTTTACTTGGGAAAAACATGGGTTGAAAGAAAGGCTGGATTGGGTTTTTACCAATTTCAGTTGGATTAATTCTTTTCCTAATTTCTCTGTCCGGCATGAGCTCAAATTTAAATATGATCATAGGGTGGTGGTGGTGAATGTCAATTCGTCAACTCGGAGGTAGAGTATTCAAAAAACATTTGCTTATCAGGTTGCATGGACCCTGGAAAATGACTTCAAGGATATCACCAAGGAAGCTTGGCATGAGAAAAATTGGCTTCAGTCAGGGTCTGGATAAATTTAAAACCTCCGCTTCAGAGTGGAACGACAATAGAATTGGCAATTTTAAAAAAAAGAGAAAAGAGTTAATCTGTCGTCTGGAGGGGATTGATAGAGCCAGGAAGATGAATTTACAGAATGGTTTGTTCAAACTTAAAAAAAGACTATGGGATGAGTATCATAAAGTAGCTACTCAAGAGGAGATCACCTGGTTCCAGAAATCGAGAAGTAAATGGTTGCAGGAGGTGATAGAAATACAAGATTTTTTCATGCATCTACCATGATCAAAAGGAGGAAGCACATAATCGAAGCCATTCTCAATGAGGAGGGACAATGGGTTGAAGATCATGAGACAGCAAAAAAGATGGCCCATGAGTTCTTTCTTAACCTCTATACTCGGGATGCTTCTATTAGAAACCCTGGGGACTCGTGCTCGAACTTTCCCTCCACTGAGGCTTATGATTTGCGCATGTTATCATCTAGAGTCACTAGAGTGGTAATTAAAAATGCTACTTTTGCTATGGGTTCCTTCAAAGCGCCAGGACCAGATGGCCTTAATGCTCACTTTTTCAAACCCAGTGGGATGTTGTAGGGGATAAGATCTGTCAATTCATCGAAGAATGCTTTGATAACCCCTCCAAAATGGCCACCATCAACAAGTCCAAGATTGTTCTCATACCTAAGACTGATAACCCCTCTTCGCTTCGTGAGTTTCGACCCATATCCTTGTGCAATGTGAGCTTTAAAATCATTACAAAGGTGTTGGTGAACAGATTCAGGGGCATTATGGGGCATCTTATAGGACCTAAGCAAAGTAGTTTTATTGCCGACAGATCCACATGTGATAACATCCTTATTGCCCAGGAGATCATTCACTCCATGAGAATGAAGGGTAGGAAGAAGGGATTTGTTGCTGTTAAGATTGACATGGAGAAAGCTTACGACAGGCTTGATTGGGGATTTATTGAAAATACGCTTATATGTTTGAATCTGGAAAGATATTTTATTGATCTAGTTATGGCTTGCATATCCACGACCTCGATGTCTATCCTATGGAATGGGGATGAAAGTCCAAACTTCACCCCCACCAGAGGTGTTAAACAAGGGGATCCTTTAAGCCCGTATATCTTTGTCCTGTGTATGGAGCGTCTGGGCCACCTTATTAGAGCTGAATGTTAGGCTTGGCGATGGAAGCCTTTGTGTTCAAAAGAGGAGGCCCTCACATATCCCATCTTTTCTTCGCTGATGATCTTATTCACTTTGCAGAAGCTTCATCTAATCAAATGACAGAGATTCGTGAAGTGATGTGAACCTTTTGTGAGGTCTCTGGTCACAGAATTAATTTGAATAAATCAAAGATGTTTTGTTCCGTAAATGTCAATTTTAATAGAGCGCTTGATCTTAGCCATATGCTTGGAATTGGTATCACATCAGATTTGGGGAAATATTTGGGAGTGCCGATTATTCACAAAAGAATCACAAAGGCCACGTATCATCCAATTGTGGAAAAGGCCCGAGCTAAGCTATCTATGGAAAAGTAAATTCCTGACTATCGCTGGTCGCTCGGTTTTGATTAAATCCGTGCTATCCTCTTTACCCAGTTACTATATGCAATCAACTCTCCTGCCCATTTGTACTATTAATGAAATTGATAAGCTATTGAGGAAATTCCTTTGGTCGCAGGACGTGGATGCTAGGAAAATGCATCTTATTACTTGGGATAAAATTAACCATGCAAAGAAGCAGGGGGGTCTTGGATTCAAAAACCTTAGATGTAATATCTCGAATTTTGGACCCGGAAAATTGAGAATAAGCCTAAATTAGGCAGACTACTAAGCCCGATTCAGGAAAAATCCCTAGAATGACAAGAGATAGGAAGACTCTGATGGGCCCAGGTTTGAAAAGATGCGGGCCCACGGTAAGATACCAGTGAGGTATAAAGTCGGTGTGATGAAGCGGGACCCGGGAAAGATGACAAAACAAAGATTCTTAACCCCTGGAAGTGCGTATGTGCCATACAGGGACAAGAGAGAGAAAGAGACACTAAAATAGGCATGTTCGAAAAAGCAAGAGATAGGGTGATCATTGCACATGAACACGTGTCACCATGAGATCAAAGGAAGATAAGGCAAGGGCAAAATGGTCAATTCCTTGTCCTTTGGGCATTGAATTTCGTCCTAAATGAGAAAGGGAAGAAAACTAGATGATTTTATCCATACCCCGGTCCAGATACAAGACACGGGACCCGCAGGCGATAAACCGATAGAAAAGGGGGCTAATGGGGACCAGTTAGGGGATTATTTTGGACGGAATGAGACAAATGTGGGGCCACATTGGGAAGAGGGAAGGCGCCACATGAGTATGCCCAGGCAGAGGAAAATATTTGGAAGAGACTGAGAAAAGTACAAAAAGACGCACTTTTAGACCCGGTGGGACCCGATAGGGGCCGGTAGACCCCAAATTTGACCAATAAAGTTGGAAATTGGAATTAATCATTGGGGATTAGTTTTGTGGGACCCTCTAGGCACATGAGACCCTTTCTAATTAGTAAAATCTGATTTGAAGACCAAAAACAAGCTTGACTAGTCCATTAAGTAAACCGTGGGGCCCGCCGGTAAGTCAAGATAGCATTTTGGAGTCAAATTGGATAATTCAAGTCAAATTAAAAGATGGAATCTGATTATTTGGGCAGAGAACACGCCACATATCCCTCCTAGAAGGTTCTCAAATTGTCACATGGGATAAAGTTGTAACTAGGCCAATCAATTACTAACCGAATGGAAGAATTACCGATTACTTTGGAACTAGTTGGTTACTTTGGGCTATTATTAAATATACATGCTCTCTCTCTCCTTGAACAAAGGGAGCACGAAATTTGCAGAGAAAAGAGAGAGCATTCAGCCAGCCTCCATAGCCAAGCTCAAGCTCCAAGCTCCTAGGATCATCAACTCAACTTCCGATTTCAGGTAAATACCGAAAACTCAACTCTTTGAAGTTCAAGGTTGGGATTTTCGTGCTTCTGATTGGGGCTTGGTTTTGGGGTCTGATTTTGGAGTTTTTGATGGTCTCAAAGTGTTTAAAATGTGATTTTTTGTGGGGTTAAGCTATGGTTTAAGTTTTCGAACTCGAAAACCCCGAAAACTCAAGAAGAAGCTTGCTGCCAGTGTTCTGGGATTCTGGGCAGCGAAGCTTCAAAAATGTTTTTGAAATAGTTAAGATGTTGGTTTGAGCTGAAATTTTATAGGTGAAAATTAGACATCTGGGGCATCATTTTTATATGTAATTTCATATATTTTTGATGTACCAATTAAGATATAAATATTGGAAAAGTTAGATCTGTGTGCAACAAGGCGAAATCTGACCCAGGTGTGAAAAGTGAGCACCACGCCAAAATAAAAGTACTTTTAGGATCTGGTAATATTTTTCATGAAAAATATACATTTTAATGGTTCAAATAGAGCTGGAAGAATGCAAAAATGATTTTTGTGGAATTTATTAAAAATCCCACAAGTTGGGTCAAAATCACTGGATTTCTGGAAATTTGGTGTTGGGCTCGGTTTTAGCAAGAAAAATGTTATGGCAGTTTTATAAATACTGAACAAGTGTATTTTAATGATTTATAGGTCAAAGGAACCCTTGTAAAGTCAACGGGCCCAATAAAATATTAAGGACAATATTGACCACACCAGGTAGTAACCGTTTTACTTAGATATCTCTATGTGTTTTGCTGTATGTTTGTGTTTGCCATGTGTGTTTTTCTTTGTATATGTTGTGCCAAATATGCATACAGTATTGTGTGATTCCTAGCACTGAGGATGTTCAGTCCGAGGCTGGCCTTGGTTGGCGGCTGTACGGGTTGAGTTATTAGTCCGGGGCTAGCCTAGAAAGGGAGGCTCTACGGGTTGTGAGTCCAGTGAGTCTGAGGCTTGCCTTGGTAAGGCAGCTGTACGGGTTCTTGGATTGTGATATGTGCTTTGCTGTGGTATGATCTGGATGCATATATGGTATGTATTTGGCATGCTCTTATGATTCTGATTAGCATGGTAGCTTACATACTCCTTACACATTTGTTATTTGAGTATTGACGGTTACTCTGGGGGCCGTTATCAGACCCCAGCCTCTTCTGTTGTCACAAGGAGACATGCCTGATGTGAAGAGCCCTCCTCGGAATGATAAGTGTTTATCGATACAGACTGAAGAATAGGGAATGCCCTATCATATTTGTACATATATTTGAGATGACGATATGTTTTGTTTTGGTATTTATTCTGGATAACTGTACCCTTAACCCTTCGGAAACTTTTATTTTCTGTTTATTTTACTTTTACCAGTACAGTAGATAGTCTAAACCAGTTAAATGCTCTGTTGCGCTCACTTTGATATAAGTTAAATGGACCTAATAACTGAGGAATGGTAACTAAGTGAAGGAACCCCTTTAACCCGCCACCCGAAAGGGCGAGGCCGGTAGGGGTGTAACATTAGGCGCCATAATAGGGCGTTCATTATGAAACTTTGTTGGAGCCTCCTGACTAAAAGACAGGCATTGTGGGTTGAATGCATATGGGCAAGTATAATTGTGGAAGTTCATCTGTGCTTAAAGTTTCAAAAAAAAGAAGCTCGTCTTCGGCTTAGAAAGCCATTGTTGAGGTTTGGGACAAGTTCATAGGTGGAGTTGGGAGGAAGATTAACAATGGGACCAACACCAAGTTTTGGCGTGATCTTTGGCTTCCCTTGGAACATCCTTTTATAACCTTTGTCCACAATCCTGCCACAATAAATGAAGACGAATCCGTGAGAGATCAAATATTGATGAACGAGCGGTGGGACATAAGTAGGTGGCAAGGAATTCTCCCCTTTGACGTCATTAGTATTATCTCGAGAATGCACCCACCTAGTGACAACTCCCCTGACTGCTTCACTTGGAGACCTACGAAGGATGGAGGATTCTCAATTAAATCGGCTTATCAATATCTGTCGGGCTGGGGAGGAGATAATAGGATTCACTTCTGGTCTCTTATGTGGAAATGGCAAATTCCGAAAAAGTTAAGTATTTTATGTGTTAGGTTGGCCATGAAAGACTTGCCACTAATTCTTTTAGAGCCAGGATCGGTCTTACAAACGATAATCTCTGTCTTTTTCATTGTAACGGTGAAGAGAGTGTACATCATGTGATCAGGGACTACGAAAGAGCGAGAAATTTATGGAAAGACATTTTAAAAACTACTATGTTTCCCAGTTTTTTGCAGGTAACTTGCAAGGTTGGCTTAATTGAAACACCAAGCACAAGCCAGGAAAGGGAAAGTTTCAAAACTTCCCTTGGTCGAGGATCTTTAGCTTGGGATGTTGGATCCTCTGGACTTCTAGATGCAAATCCTTATTCCAAGGCGAAACCATAGATACCAAGGAGTTGCTTCACTTGTGTAATTATTTTCTGTTGGAAAGTAGTGTCAACTATAATTTATCTCACCAAATTTTCCAACTTCACAGGAACGAGGAAAAATCTTGGACTCCTCCTACGGGGAACGTGGTCCGCATCGACGTTGACGGATCGGTTCGATAGCAATTTCAAGCGGCATGTGGAGGAGTAATTAGGGATTTCCGAGGAAATTGGTTGATGGGATTTTACAAGGCCCTAGGTCTTCAAACGGTTATCGAGGCGAAACTTTATGCTATTGAGTTAGGGCTGACAATGGCTCACTGGTTGGGGCTCTAGCAAATCCTACTCTATTTGGATTCCCTGGATGCGATTAATATTCTCATGAGACTGCGGTTATGCTGATCATCCACTGAGGGACATCATTGGTAACATCAAAGATCTTCTTTTCCAGGATTGGGATGTGAAGCTATTCTATACCTCAAGGGACAACATTGCGTGTGCTGATTATTTGGCTAAGGAAGGGCACAATGCTCTGACTGATGCGGATGTGATCCTTATCCTAACAGTTCCCGCGGGGTGCCGTGATATGGTGTTGAAGGACCAATTGGTCTGCCGATCTTAGTTTTGTACCTTTTGTGTTGTATGTATTTGGGCCTAGACTTCCATGGTCTAGCTCCTAACTTATCATCTCAAGCTACGGCTTGCCTCTGTTATGCAAATAATAATAATAATAATAAAATTATCTATATCTACTTTTACCCTCAAAAATAGTTAAGTCTTATGGGTATTCATTTGTTCATTACTAAATTTGTATTTTCGCCATACAATCAATAAAGAAAATAATGATTGACGATATAAAAAGTTTGGACTAGTAAGTTTTGGTGCTCATCACTCTTGGGAGATTTGCACCAATCAAATATAGTTTCGAAGGTCCAAATTTAAAATATTCAACTAGTGGATTGTTTTTAAAAGCATCGAACAGTTAATGGATATCTTTGTTTTAGAATCTTTATAAATTTCAATATTTTTATAAAAATTTGGGAAAATTCATATAGGGGCCCTTTTAACAAAAAGAAAAATCTAAAAAGGACCCAAAAATTATGAAAATCCCAGAAAAGGCCCCAGGGCCTTTTATGGTATAATTTGATTAAAACTTTAGTTGTTAATAACTATATCAGCTCCATTAATAACTAATGTTTTAATGAAATTATACCAAAAAAGACCCTAGGGCCTTTTTTGAGATTTACAGAATCTTTGGGCCTTTTTTAGATTTTTTTCTGTTAAATAGACCTCATATGAATTTTCCCTAAAAATTTTATTTAAATCATTTAAATTAGATTTGGACAATGTGCATTGGTATTAAGCTCCCAATACTCATCAATCTGCTTACCTTGACACTCATTCCGCCTGCTAGGCCAGTGTACACGTACACACAATTATTTTAGGGAAGAAATGCAATCTTAACTCTTTATGCAAATATAAGTGCGAGAGCGCGTGGGGCTGATTGGTTGATGAATAAAGATAATGTCTTTCAGTTGGGACTTATTAGATGAAACCGATTCCATTATCCCAAAAAGAGTATGAGCAGCCATATTTTTTCCATAGCTTATTAGAGTATACAATTTTTGAAAGAGATCATAGCATAAATTCTAAATATAATTAATATCAATTTTTAAATAACATTGGTAGTATTCTTTCGACGTATTTATTTATTCACACCTTATTAATTTGAACATATATACATATACATACATACATGATACAACACACTCACATAAATTCTTTTAAGGTTAATTAATTTTGTAGAGATGAAAGTTTCAAATTATTTACTAGAAAGCCTAACGTTATGGTGATCGTACACTTGCAGAAAATGAAGAATGTGACATGCATCTCCCTACCAAAGATAATCATATTTGAGGTAGTGTTGGGTAAAAAATGTGTGCACCTCTACCAATAGAATTCAAACATTGGTTCCTCAATTATATTGGAGTAGCCACTTTTTGACCCCAAAAAAAAAAAAAAAAGAGTAGCCACTTTCACCAGAGCCAACCCCCTAGTCTCATGTGCTATAAATTTAAACCCAAAAATTTTATAGGGAAAAAGACCCAAAAAACAAAAAAAAGAAACATACAAAAGTCAAATCAGGGTGTTGAATTTCAATAATCCAAATGAACTAATTTGAAATTTTTAAATGTTGGGAAATTACATTAATACCTTTACCTTTTTTTTGTTTTTCTTAAAGAAAGTCCTTGAAGTACCTACCCAGTCGCTAGAGCTAGGGCGCCAATGACCCACAGTGGTATCTCTTCAATGGAGCTTTGGTAACCTTGCTGGTGACTGTCAGTTTTTTTCCCCCTCAAATAAAAGTAGTCAACATAGAAACTCATGTAGTAAATAGCGTAAGTTAAGCAGTAAACAGGGAATTTGTTGATGAACATTTCCTAATAATTACTTTAGTTTCACAGGATAAGGGTATTATCTGCCATGAAGGTTTTCGCTCAGGAGCATTGGGTGGACGGAAGTTTTTTTGAGATCAAAAATGCCACGGAAGTTCACAAAATGTAGCAATTTTACCCCTCCGTGAATTTTGACCGTTAAGTTTAACTGAGTGCACGCGTGACATGCCACCTCATCACACGTGGCATGCCACCTCATTAATCAAATAAGAGTTAAGTATCATTTTTACCCTAGAAGTTTTCACTAAGGGGCAGCTTTGGTCCGAAAGTTTTCATTTAGGAGCAATTTTACCCTGGAAGTTTACAAAACGTAGCAATTTTGCCCTTCTATCCCCCAATATTAAATTTGACTATTAAATTAGTCTAAGACAACACATGTCATGCCTTGGAAAGGTCAAACTTGGAGTCAAAGAATGAGATCATTGAGATGTTAAGCTCAAGGCAACCAGAATTTGTGAAGCTAGATTGGTCAAAGGGACTGAAAGGTTTGTCACAAAACCCAGAAGAAGCATCACTTATGATCTAAGTAAATGAAACGCAAAACGAGAAATGAATTGTCCCAAAAATTAATTTAGTAAGACAAATCAATAGTGATAGTATTTATCTTTGTATAGATTAATCTAGGCCACCCATCCTGTATCACAAGGTAAATCTATAATGTTCCCAAAAATTCCAGCGATTTTAAGTGATGCTTACTGAACCAATTTTTGGGACAATTCAGTGTTGATTTGTCCCCAAAATTGGTTTGATCTAGACAAATTAATAATGATTTGTCCCAAAAATTGGTTCAGGAAGCATCACTTAAAATCGCTAGAGATTCATCTTGTGGGACAGGGTGGGTGGCTTAGATTAGTCTATGCAATGGTAAATATTATCACTATTGATTTGTTTTACTGAACCAATTTTTGGAACAATTCATTTCTTGTTTTGCATTTCATTTGTTTAGATCATAAGTGATTCTTCCTCTGTGTTTTGCGATAGACCTTTCAGTCCCTTTGACCAGTTTGGTTTTATAAATTATGGCCGCCTTGAGCTCAACATCTCAAGAATCTCTTTCTCTAACTTTAAGTTTAACCTTTTCAAGGCATGACATGTGTGATCTTTGACTGATTTAATAGTCAAATTTAATATTGGGGAACAAAAAGGAAAAATTGCTATGTTTTGTAAACTTCTGAGGCAAAAGTGCTCCTTAGTGAAAACTTTTAGGGTAGAAATAATACTTAACTCTTATTTGATTGATGAGATTGCATGCCACGTGTGATGAGGTGGCATGCCACTGTGGACTCAGTGAAACTTAACGGTCAAAATTAATGGAGGGACAAAATTGCTACGTTTTGTGAACTTTCGTGGCATTTTTTATCCAAAAAAAACTTTCATTCACCCAGTGCTCTTGAGTGAAAACTTCCATGGTAAATAAAACCTTTATGCCTTAGTTTCACTATTTACTACTTTAGTTTCAATATTGACTACTTTGGCTAGCTACCGACAAAGTTTTTAATACATTTTCTTAACTTGTAAAAAAAAAGTAGTTAACGGTGAAACTAGATTAGTTAATACTAAATAGAGTCCCTGTTGCTGAGTGATTTCTAATAACAACTTTTGTTTTACAATTTACCACTCTTGTCCCGCCATTAACTACTCTTACTTTTAAAATTCGAATAATATATCAAGACCTTTGTCAGTAGCCAGCCGAAGTGGTAAATATCGAAACTAAAGTAGTTATCAAGAAATATTCAATAAATACCTATTTTTTGAACCATAATAAATACCCTATTTACTATTTTAGTTTTGCCATTAACTACTCAAATTTTCATATTGACTACTTTTTTTTGAGAAATATATATATGTGTGTAGGCCCTAGAGCTCCGGTGATGGCCGCCATTGTTTGTCACCGGCCACCAGAGGTAGGTGTTTTAAGGATTTTTTTTTCCTTAAAAAAGGAAGGGTAATTATGTAATTTCCCAACATTTGCCAACATTTTCCACATTCCAAATTAGTCAACACAGAACTATTGAAATTCCATACCTGATTTATATTATATTTAAATGTATTTTTTATGTCTTTTTCCCGATTGTATATTCTAATGATCTATGGATAAAATCTAGCTATTCATTCTTTTTTAGGGACCAATGGAGTCATTATCTGTACTCATCAACCAATCAGCCCCACGCGCACACACGCTTATATTTGTACCAAGAGTTAAATTGCATTTCTTCACTAAAATAATGGATGCATAAGACGTCCACACCAACTATTTACCTTAGTTGTACCATAAATATACTGAAGCTCATGGCCTGTGATTTGTAATATCGTTATCAACACAAGTTCATTCAGTTCATCAATATGTCCTCTAAACACTTGCTAGTATTCCTTTTTGAAGTGGTGTTTCTCATCTCTTCAAGCTTCGCACATCCTCCACTGAGTTCTCATAATAAGCCTCTGGGTGAAGAATCATTAGGTGTTGACAAAAAAGTCTCATTAGCTTCTTTTGATTCACCCACCTATGGACGTGCTCCGGTACGTGTTGATGAAATCCCAATCGTTGAACTGTCATCAAATGACAATTCAAAGGCTGGGAAGAACTCTGACGGTTCTCCTCCCGCCTATGGCAGTCACCCAACTCCGGCAAGTATACTTCCTATCGATCCTTGTGATCATCCAATTGAAACTCCTCAACCAAGTGACCTATGTCATTCTCCTTTAATTAACTCACGCCCACCCCTAAGCAACTTCAATAACCCAAACTACAAAAAAACAGACATTCAGTGGCCACCCCCACCCCCACCCGTGGCCTTTGGAAGTGGTCTCCCACGCCCACCCTCACCCCGACCCGTGGCCGTTGGAAGTGGTCTCCCACGCCCACGCCCACCCCTACCCGTGGCCTTTGGAAGTGGTCTCCCACGCCCACCCCAACCCCCACCCGTGGCCTTTGGAAGTGGTCTCCCACGCCCACCCCCACCCCCACCAGTGGCCTTTGGAAGTGGTCTCCCACGCCCACCCCCAGCCCCACCCGTGGCCGTTGAAGGTGGTCTCCCACGCCCACTCCTAGCCTCACTCCAAGTCCCACTCCCACGCTTTCCACCAGCCAATGTCAATCACCCAACTACAACCAGTGACAACAACCCATCTGTTAAAAAACCACTTGTTTAGTTACATGCCACCTGTGGTGGAGAAGCCACAAGAAGGGTATCGTATGATTTTAAGTTTATGTAGGTATTATATATACATGATGCTGCCAAAAATTTAACTAAGCACCGCAAGTGTACGGGTCATGAAAATAGTAAGTGGCAAATCAAGGTCATCCCACAGAGACTCAATCAAACTGATGATTAGGTGTCAAATTTCCTTTTTTCATTTAAGTTGAGCAAATAAGAAGTGTTTTCAATAGTAGTAAAACAAAAGAATTTAATAAAAACAAGCACTTTCAAAGAGAGAGAATTCAAATATCAAAGAGGACAACCTAGAGATACTAATCCCTTGTTTGTTTCTTAGATTTCATTCCCACCACATTAATTTTAACTTAATTTCATCAGTTAATCTAGAGTATTAGTGTTTATAAGTGCCTGTCGGTCCACTTATATACCTACCTCAAATGATTATGCAATCTCTCACACAATTAATTAAGATGCAATTCAAACCGGGCTTACTCTAATTTGACTATGCGGAGCTTCTAGGTATATGTCTATCTTAGACGCAAATTAGATAAAAACCTAATTTCTTTATTAGATTTAAACCTAATTCCACATTATTCAATCCCAAGGTCAATTTAGGATTCCCTCTTTCAAGTCCAACCTTAAATCCCCAAAACATGCTCAATGGTGATCAGTCAATAAGCAATAAATAATAAAAACAGGATTAAATAAACTTATTAAAATTAAGCAAAACCAATGTGTGGGAATAATTTCTAAGTCTCAAACAAGTTCATAGCACTCTAGGTTGAAAAGAAAATTAGCCACACATGGCTATAAGAAAATCCATTACAAAAATAAGAAATTTAGATTCAAGCATAACAAGAAGAAGAAGAAGAAGAAGAAAGGATCCCAGAATAACTCTGCTTCTTGAATTGATATCACGCTCTTCTTCTTTTCCTCCACTACAAAACCTCACGCTCCAAGTTCTCTTCACAGCCCTGTGCGTCTTTTTTCTGCGTTCTGGTTCGTCTTTTCTTTTCCTCTCTGATGCCTCCCTTTTTCGTCTTATGCGTGCCCTTAATATAGAAATTTTTGGTTCCCAATTTCCTTCAATCCGTGGGTCCCGTCCTTTTATTCAATGGAATCAATTGTCATTACTCCTCAATTCACGTGTGCAGTGGCTATACATCCTTGACCTTCCCATTCTTCAATCATATTCAATTTCGTGGGACCCAATGCCTTCAATGCAATTCACCTTTTCCTTTTAGGCAAACTTTCCTATTCCCATCTCATATGCTCCACCACGTTGATGCTTCATTCTCTTTTCCGTGTGGTCCCCACGTAGCATCAGCTTGTGTCCCACGTCTTCAATCTTTGTTGATCCAAATATTAGGAAACAAGAGCTTACTCTGACCAATGAAAAAGAAAAGGAAATTATATGATACTAATAATAAAACTGAATTTATTCAAAACCTCTTATTATTGTGATTTATTTTCTAAACTCAAAAACTTCTATTTTAAATTGAAATCCCCTGAATTATGCATTAAAATTGATATCTCTTAAAACCTCAATCAAATCTCTTTAATTTAGCATTGATGACTTCCCAAATATATCAAATTACATCACAAATCAATTAAAAATAGGAAGTCATCACACCCCCACACTTGCATCAAATCTTGTCCTCAAGATTTTTAAATTCTAAAACAACCAATTCATGAAAAGCAAAACAAACTTTCTCAGAAATTTTTTTTCATCTTCTAAAAATGCAAGTAGCAAGGTGATTAATTTGGCAGAGATAAATCACAATAGAATGTCCCTCACAAGTGAAGTGTGTGCACTCATCTCTCCAAATATTCAAGGGCTTGTGTTTCACTCTTGTCCACCTATTGCAGCTCATCCACTCTAAGCTTGTTCCTCATCTCATTCTCCACTAAATTATTCCCTTACATACACAAATAAGAAGGACTTTAACAATAGATAAATACTTTAGTTAGTGCCAAGTAGCTCAATACATAATATGAAGAATGAAGGGCTTGTTTTTTTCTTTTTTTTGTTCCTTGAGCCGTTGTAAGTCCCCTTTTGACGCGACCCTGCACATGGGTGATGCAGCACCGGTTACTCAGTTACTCCAACAGGCACCTCAAGAGACTTTTAGCCTAACCCTTAACTCTCCTTGACTTTACCGTTTGACGCGAGTGCCAACATTGGTGATGAAGTGCCCCCGGTTACTAAGTAAAGTCTAGAGAAGTCATTGGAGTTGTTGCATGTGTGTGCGTGTGTTTTTTTTTTTCAAGCCCTTCAATCTTCTTCTTCTTCTTTTTTTTTTCACTTAGCACTCACTAGAGTAACCAATAAAAAAAATATCCACCCATCTTTATGTATGTAAAGGATTTTTCTTTTCTTTTTCTAGAGAGATTCAAAACAAGTTCTAGAGATAAAACCACAATAAGTGTACTCTCTCTTAAAATGGATGAATATTTGGGCTCAAATTCCTCACAGGTTCTTTGACATCCTAAAGTAAATTACCCAAACCAAATCGTTGCCTCTTTACTAACATTCAAAGAATATAGAATCAATTCCCAATCAAATTCACTTATTTTCATGTTCAAATTAACCCAGAAAAAAAAAATTGAGGACATAGCAAGTTAAAATCAAGGATACCCTCACCCCCACACTTAAATGTCACATTGTCCTCAATGTGAACAAGTAACAAGAAGTAGTGGACGTGAAAAGCAGCCACATGTGAAGTGTAAGGGTAACAACAATTTCAGAGATTTCAGATTTCCACCAGTGGAACAGCTTAAGTGCTAGCAGTCACTCAATAGTTATCACAAACAATCATCACATGCATATCTAACTAAGAGGAGCACTCATTCCCAAGCAATATATCATCAACAATCAGATAAAACAAATCAAGGAAAAGTAGAAGGAAACTCCCCTATTTGTCCGTGACTTGCGCTTTCAATCCTTGCCACCAAAGTAGAACACATCATCAGGGGCTATCTACAGTCCTACAAAATCAAATAAAGCATCAAATCACACCTTGGGTTGCCTCCCAAGAAGCGCTTGGTTTATAGTCTTCAGCCTGACTCTCCCAATAATCTAAGTAGGTGATGACAAGCGGTGAACCATTGTTCGCCGGTTCACTTCACCCCCATGGTAATGCTTGAGTCTTTGCCCATTCACTTTAAAGCAATCTCCTGTTTTCTCATCTTTAACTTCAATTGCACCTTTTGATGACACTGACACCACTCTGAAAGGACCAGACCACCTTGATTTCAGCTTCCCAGGAAATAAATGCAATCTTGAATTGAAGAGAAGCACCAACTGCCCTGGCTCAAAAGATCGCCTCAAGATATGATTGTCATGCCATTTCTTTGTTCTTTCTTTATACAACCGTGCACTATCATATGCTTGAAGTCTAAATTCTTCCAACTCATTCAGTTGCAGCAGCCTTCTTGAGCCCGCTTGATTGTGATTCATATTTAGCCTCTTGATTGCCCATCATGTTTTATACTCCAATTCAAGTGGTAAATGACACGCTTTTCCGAAAACCAAACGGTATGGTGACATGCCAATCGGAGTACGAAAAGCTGTCCTGTAAGCCCATAAAGCATCATCAAGCTTGTCAGACCAATCTTTTCTAGTTGGGCCCACAGTCTTCTCAAGGATCCTCTTGATTTCCCTGTTAGTCATCTCACACAAACCATTAGTTTGTGGATGGTATGCAAGTGACATTCGGTGGTGCACTTTATATTTCTCTAAGAGAGCTTTGACATTCTTGTTGTTGAAGTGGGTCCCTTCATCAGTAATGATTGCTCTGGGGGTGCCAAATCTTGTCAAGATGTACTTCTTCAAGAATCGAATCACTGTGTTGGCATCATTAGCTTGGCAAGCCATAGCTTCAGCCCATTTACTCACATATTCTACAGCGACAAGGATATACTTGTTTCCTCTTGAAGATGGGAAAGGACCCATGAAATCCATCCCCTAAACATCGAATAACTCCACCTCAAGGATTCCAGATTGTGGCATCTCATGTCTCTTAGAAATGTTACCTGTTCTTTGACATCTATCACACTTGGTAACAAATTGATGAGCATCTTTAAACAAAGTAGGCCAATAAAAGCCAGATTCAAGGACTTTTAATGCAGTTCTTTGCCCCCCATAATGTCCACCATATGCAGATGCATGACATGCATTCAAAATTTCCTCTTGTTCTACCTCAGGCACACATTTTCTAATAATCAAATCAGCACATCTCCTAAAAAGAAATGGTTCTTCCCAAATATAATAGGCAACATCATGCAAAAACTTTTTTCTTTGGTAGAAATTCAAATCAGGAGGTAATACTTCACACACAAGATAATTCACAATATCAGCATACCATGGCAAATCACAACTACTTACAACAAACAATTGCTCATCAGGAAAACATTCATTCACCAACAAGTCACTCACATGATCATAAGAGTTCACAATTCTAGATAAATGATCGGCAACTTGATTTTTAATTCCTTTCCTATCAACTATATGCACATCAAATTCTTGTAGCAATAAGACCCATCTAATCAATCTAGGTTTAGACTCTTTCTTCCCTAACAAGTATTTAATGGCAGCATGATCAGTGTGAACTATAACCTTAGCACCCATCAAATATACCCTAAACTTTTCAAAAGCAAACACTACAGCAAGCATTTCTTTTTCAGTGGTAGAGTAATTTACTTGAGCTGCTACTAAGGTCCTGCTCGCGTAGTAGATAGGATGGAAAATCTTCACACGCCTCTGTCCCAACACAGCTCCAACAGCGTAGTCACTTGCATCACACATTACTTCAAAAGGTAGTGACCAATCAGGAGCTACAATGACAGGAGCTGACGTCAATCTTCTCTTCAGTTCTTCAAAAGCCTTCAAACACTCCTCATTAAACTGAAAAGGAGTATCTTTTTCCAGCAACTGTGAAAGGGGCTTTGAAATCTTGGAAAAATCCTTAATGAATCGACGATAGAAACCAGCATGGCCCAAGAAGCTTCTCACAGCTTTGACATTAGAAGGAGGAGGGAGCTACTCAATCACAGAAATCTTGGCTTTGTCAACCTCTAAACCATTTTTAGAAACTTTATGACCCAGAACTATGCCTTCAGTCACCATGAAATGACACTTCTCCCAGTTAAGCACTAGGTTTGTCTCTTCACATCGCTTCAACACCTTTTCCAGATTGATCAAGCACTCCTCAAATGATTCACCAAAAACCGATAAATCATCCATGAACACTTCCATTATCTCTTCTATCATATCAGAGAATATACTCATCATACATCTTTGGAAAGTGGCCGGAGCATTGCATAAACCAAATGGCATTCTTCTAAAGGCAAAAGTGCCATAGGGACAGGTGAATGTTGTCTTCTCTTGATCTTCGGGAGCTATCACAATTTGGTTGTACCCTGAATATCCATCCAAGAAACAAAAGAATTCTTTACCAGTCAAGCGGTCTAACATCTGGTCAATAAAAGGAAGTGGGAAATGATTTTTCCTTGTAGCATCATTCAACTTCCTGTAATCCATGCAGATACGCCAACCAGTCACTGTGCGAGTAGGGATAAGCTCATCTTGCTCATTAGTAATCACTGTCATGCCCCCTTTTTTAGGAACACATTGTACTGGGCTAACCCACGCGCTATCAGAAATAGGGTAAATGATCCCAGCATCTAACCATTTAATAATTTCCTTCTTGACCACTTCTTTCATCATAGGATTTAGCCTTCTCTGATTCTGAACAGATTTCTTGTGATCATCCTCCAAGAGTATCTTGTGCATTATAATTGACGGGCTTATACCTCTTATGTCTGCAATTGTCCAACCTAAAGCGCCTTTGTGGCCCCTGATCACTTTCAGCAACCGTTCTTTTTGATCTTCAGATAAGGAGGAAGAAATGATAATGGGTAGTGTCTCAGATTCACCCAAATATGCATATTGAAGATGTGGTGGTAGGGGTTTAAGCTCTAAGACTGGTGCATGTTCAATAGAAGGCTTCAAAGAAGTAGTTTGCCTTGATTCAATCTCTAACAACTCAAACTGCTGCAATGGTTTACTGTAACAAGGAGAGGCTTCAAGTAACTTCTTACATTCAACTATATTCCCTTCTTCAATCTCATCTGTCCCAAGTAAAACAGCAGCTAACGGTTCTTTTATAGAAAAGGACTCTAAAGTCCCTTGAATGACCTCATTAAACATGTCAACCCGGAAGCAATCAGCAACGTCCCTAGGATACTTTAATGCCTTGTTCATGTTGAATAAAACTTCTTCATCATTTACCCTCAACTTGATCTCTCCCTTTTCAACGTCAATCAGTGTTCGAGCTGTCGTAAGGAAAGGTCTTCCCACAATGAGTGGTAGATCTATATCTTCATCACAGTCCAAGACAATAAAGTCAGCAGGGAAAATAAACTTGTCAACTTTAACCAGAACATCTTCGATGATACCCTTCGGAAAAGCCAAACTTCGATCAGCTAGCTGAAGTGTCACAGAAGTTGGTTGAGCTTCACCCAGTTGCAATTTCCTAAACACAGAAAGTGGCATCAAGTTAACACTTGATCCTAGATCACATAATGCTCTTCCCTGAAACTTTTCTCCAATTATGCAAGGTATGGAGAAACTGCCTGGATCTTTCTGTTTAAGAGGTAGTTTGTTGAGAAGAATAGCACTACACTCTTCGGTTAAGGCTACAGTTTCATAGTCACCAAACCTCCTCTTCTTACTCAACATCTCCTTTAAAAACTTCACATATTGAGGCATCTGCTCTAACACCTCAAGAATAGGGATGTTAATGTGTAGTTGCTTGAAAATCCCCAAAAACTTCTTGTATTGCTAATCTAATGCTTTCTTCTGAAATCTTTGAGGGAATGGTAAAGGCGGTACCCATTTGAGATTATCCTGGTTTGCCTTCCTTTCCACTTCACCCTGTTTAGACTCAACCTCAACTTTCTCTTCATTGACTTTTTCATTCACCTTCTGTAAAACCCCTTCATCATCCTCTATAGTGACTGTAGGATTGGTTTGATCAGTAGCAGCTGAAGGTGTCTTCTTTGGTTGCGGAATCTCAGGTAATTCCTTTCCACTTCTCAATGTAAGAGCTTTACATTCCTCTCTCCCATTTCTACGAGGATTAGGCACAGTATTGCTTGGCAACTCTCTCTGTTGTGAAACATTCACAGTATTTGCAAGTTGTCCCATTTGTATCTGAAGATCCTTGATAGATGAGGTCAATCCTGCAACAGTGGCGTTAGTATCCTTGATTGACGAGGCCATCCCGGCAACAATAGCGTTAGTATCCTTGATTGATGAGGCCATCCCGGCGACATTAGCATTAGTAGTAGCTTGATCTTGAGCGCTCTTTAGTTGAAAACTTGCGAGCTGAGATAGCATTGCTTGTAGATCAGACTTAGGTTCTTGGGTTGGAACGACTTCCCTTTCCAATTGATGAAAGCCAGGAGGTGACACTTGTTTCATATCAGAACTTGATGCTTCATTAAGAGTCGCCCCATATTTCCAAGAGAGGTTGGGATTTTTTCGCCTCCCAGAATTGTAGGTGTTTGAGTAGGGGTTGTTCTGGTTGTTGCCACGGTAGTTACCTGCATAGTTCACTGGTTCCATTTGTTGATATATGAGGCATTGTCCATTAACATGGCCATCTCCACAGTAATCACAAGGGGCATGAATAGCATTTACCCCCACTTGTCTATTATTAGATCGATTGGCTTGAGTTTCTAAGTGATCAACCTTCTTGTTGATTGCATGTAACATTGCCATCAGCTATGAAGAAGGATCTTCAATAATTTTATCAACTGGCTTCACTAGCCTTCTGTCATTATTGTTCTGTAAAAAGTCAGTGGATAAGTCATCTAGGCATTTCCAGACACGATTTACCGGCTGCTTTGTAATTCCCCCATTAGTGACAGCATTCAATTCTGATTTGGATTCAGGAGTCAACCAAGTACTGAATATTTGAAGCAAGACCCATCTCTCTAGATTGTGACCAGGGCTCTGCCTGACAAGTAACTTGAACCTCTCCCAGGCCTCATACAAATGTTCAACAAATTGTTGACAGAAATTAGTAAGGGCGGCTCGTGCATCCACAATCTTGTTATGAGGAAAAAATCTTGATCTGAACTTTTCTTCCAGTGTCTCCCATGACCTTATGGTACCCTCTGCCAAGTTGTTGAGCCATTCTTTAGCTTTCCCTTGTAGAGAGTAAGGAAAAAGCCAAAGGCGAATCACATCATTAGGTACTCCATTTTGCTTGAATGAGTTGCAAACATCAAGAAATTGCAGCAGATGTTGATTAGGATCTTCTGAATCGTTCCCTGCATATTGACCCTGGAGTTCAAGCATCTTAAGCATAGTCTGCTTGATTTCAAAATTGGCAGCTTGAAACTCAGGCACTCTAATTCCTGATTGATACCCTTGAGATTGTCTTCCCAAAAAGTCATTGATACACAAACGATCATTTTCATCCTGAGCCATGTCTTCAGTGTCAGACTGTACTGCTGCCTCCTCTTGGTTTTGAGATGTTGTAGCTTCCAAAAGCTCTTGGATCTTCCTTGTCTTATGTGGTGTTTTAGTAGCTTTGGATCTACCAGTCATGTACCAGAGTACCTGAAAAACCAAGCAAATATCAAAGTATCAAACTAACACCAAAAAATATATAAAAATAAAAATAGTAAAAATAATAATAAAATAAAATTGATTTTTTTTTTAACACTCAAACTAAAACTACTAAAAGATTTCTAACACTAATCACCAATTGCCTTGAGTCCCCGGCAACGGCCCCAAAAACTTGATGCTGCCAAAAATTTAACTAAGCACCGCAAGTGTACGGGTCATGAAAATAGTAAGTGGCAAATCAAGGTCATCCCACAGAGACTCAATCAAACTGATGATTAGGTGTCAAATTTCCTTTTTTCATTTAAGTTGAGCAAATAAGAAGTGTTTTCAGTAGTAGTAAAACAAAAGAATTTAATAAAAACAAGCACTTTCAAAGAGATAGAATTCAAATATCAAAGAGGACAACCTAGAGATACTAATCCCTTGTTTGTTTCTTAGATTTCATTTCCACCACATTAATTCTAACTTAATTTCATCAGTTAATCTAGAGTATTAGTGTTTATAAGTGCCTGTCAGTCCACTTATATACCTACCTCAAATGATTATGCAATGTCTCACACAATTAATTAAGATGAAATTCAAACCGGGCTCACTCTAATTTGACTATGCGGAGCTTCTAGATATATGTCTATCCTAGACGCAAATTAGATTAAAACCTAATTTCTTTATTAGATTTAAACCTAATTCCACATTATTCAATCCCAAGGTCAATTTAGGATTCCCTCTTTCAAGTCCAACCCTAAATCCCCAAAACATGCTCAATGGTGATCAGTCAATCAGCAATAAATAATAAAAACAGGATTAAATAAACTGATTAAAATTAAGCAAAACCAATGTGTGAGAATAATTTCTAAGTCTCAAACAAGTTCATAGCACTCTAGGTTGAAAAGAAAATTAGCCACACATGGCTATAAGAAAATCCATTACAAAAATAAGAAATTTAGATTCAAGCATAACAAGAAGAAGAAGAAGAAGAAGAAAGGATCCCAGAATAACTCTGCTTCTTGAATTGATATCACGCTCTTCTTCTTTTCCTCCACTACAAAACCTCACGCTCCAAGTTCTCTTCACAGCCCTGTGCATCTTTTTTCTGCATTCTGGTTCGTCTTTTCTTTTCCTCTCTGATGCCTCCCTTTTTCGTCTTATGCGTGCCCTTAATATAGAAATTTTTGGTTCCCAATTTCCTTCAATCCGTGGGTCCCGTCCTTTTATTCAATGGAATCAATTGTCATTACTCCTCAATTCACGTGTGCAGTGGCTATACATCCTTGACCTTCCCATTCTTCAATCATATTCAATTTCGTGGGACCCAATGCCTTCAATGCAATTCACCTTTTCCTTTTAGGCAAACTTTCCTATTCCCATCTCATATGCTCCACCACGTTGATGCTTCATTCTCTTTTCCGTGTGGTCCCCACGTAGCATCAGCTTGTGTCCCACGTCTTCAATCTTTGTTGATCCAAATATTAGGAAACAAGAGCTTACTCTGACCAATGAAAAAGAAAAGGAAATTATATGATACTAATAATAAAACTGAATTTATTTAGAACCTCTTATTATTGTGATTTATTTTCTAAACTCAAAAACTTCTATTCTAAATTGAAATCCCCTGAATTATGCATTAAAATTGATATCTCTTAAAACCTCAATCAAATCTCTTTAATTTAGCATTGATGACTTCCTAAATATATCAAATTACATCACAAATCAATTAAAAATAGGAAGTCATCAATACAAATAAGAGAGAATCAGACGATATCTCTACAATAATAATTTGTCTTCATGTGATTGGTCATCTCCGTTTTGAGTTGGCATTGTTACGTTGTTTTGCATGTATTTCTATATATGCGTACGTTCCATGTTGTTACAATGATGATATAAGAAAATTGAATACAATATATTCACCAAACAAATTGAGTATCCTATGGTTTTTAAATATATATTTGGTATCTTCAATTAAAATAAGAGAGAATATGATCTCTCTACGTACAACTCTTCTTCAATTATGTGCCCGGCCAATTTTGTTGTACGTTGGGCTAGTTGTCTGAGGGCTTGTTTTGTTTGGGATGGTGTTGGAGCTATATATAAGAGAGATAAGGAGGAGATGGTTGTGCAATTGTCTTTGTTGCTTATGTGCCAATGAAGAAGTCGCTTTGAGTTGGCATCTGAGTTTTAAGTTGCTTTCATGTAATCATCGGATGGAGTTTTATTTATAGACATAATCTCCTACATAAGCTTTTGTGTAGACTTGATCCTGAATCATTTCATCAATCGGAGTACAGTTGTGTAGCTCAAATAATTATGATATGACTCTTTGAAATTGGTTGCTTGGATACGGACAAAGATTATATTAGAAATATAATTATAAACACAATCATAATGTTTATTCCACCCATCAGCTCATTCATCTAGTCGCAAAAGTCTTTGATCCGCTCGTTATCTTGTATGGTGGATTGTCTGGCGGGCCCTTCTACTCCTATTTAATTTCCCTGCGAAACTATCTGTACAAGAAAAAATGACATTAGAAAATGGATCATGAAATAATGAATATCGTACAATGCTATAACTACTTAATTCAATCAATATATAAAGCAGCTCAATCAATAACTAATCAATATCTCTTCAAGCTTCGCACAGCCTCCATGGAATTCTCATAATAAGCTACTGGGTGAAGAATCATTAGATGTTGACAAAAAAGCCTCATCAGCTTCTTGTGATTCACCCACCTATCACCTATGGACGTGCTCCGGTACGTGTTGATGAAATCCCAATCGTTGGAGTGTCATCTAATGACAATTGCAAAGACTGGGAAAAACACCGACGGTTCTCTTCCCGCCTATGGCAGTCGCCCAACTCCGGCAAGTATTGGCTTTGACCAATATCGTATATCTCCTCCTATCAGACCAAGTCCTCCAATTGGAATTCCACCTGCAGCTAACGACAACCACCCACCACCAGACAATGACAATAACCCACCACTAGCCCCAGCCGTTGAAGGTGCTCTCCCACTCCCATCCCGAGCCTCACTCCAAGTCCGACTCCCACTCTCATCCCGAGCCTCACTCCAAGTCCGACTCCCATCCTCATCCCGAGCCTCACTCCAAGTCCGACTCCCACTCTTTCGACTGGCCAATGTCAATCACCCAACTACAACCAGTGACAACAAACCATCTGTTAAGAAAACACTTGTTTAGTTACAAGCCACCTGTGGTGGAGAAGCCGCAAGAAGGGTATCATAAGATTTAATGTATATATTAGTATTATATATGCAAATAAGAGTATCAGACAATATCTCCACAATAATAATTTGTCTTCATGTGATTGGTCATCTCCGTTTTGAGTTGGCCTTGTTACGTTGTTTGGCATGTATTTCTATATGCCTACGTTCCATGTTGTTACAATTTTTTTTTTTTTTGGTCAAAGGAGATTCCATTAAATAAAACTTTAAAGAAGTGCCATTACAAAGAGAGGAACCACACAACAACAAACATAACAGAAAAACAAACAGATACAACAACCGGAAACAAAAACAATAGAAACAATACAGAAAGGAAAACAAGAAAATAAATCTAGCCACCATCCAAATACGGACTGGAAAGCGAAGGAATATCCACTCCCGCACTAGTCTTTGAGCCTCCAAAATTAGAAGAGATAACAAAGTAGGTGTTGGTCGTGGAACCCACCCAATAGGGCACACTCCTTTATAAGCATCAACTACAAGGAGATCCGCAGCACGGTTGCCCCCTCTCGGGGAAAAAGACAAGGAGAACCCAACCCTAGAAGACAGAAGACAAATAACATCCTGGATAATACTTCTACATCGCCAGTCATAAAAGTCTGGAGACTTGGAATCAACACAAGAAATCAGAGGTAGGCAATCCGATTCAAAAATCACCTTATCATGACCCAGGTCTAGAGCCAACAGCAGAGCCCTTTTAAGAGATAAGGCTTCAAACATAAAGGCAGAAATAGACTTTACCTTGTCCACAAAACCCCGTCTAAAAAAGCCAGTAAAATCACAACAAATTACCCCAATAGCAGCATCTTTTGCATGTAAAGAAAAGGCTCCATCACAATTAATTTTAAGGCTATCAAGTGCCGGGGGGGACCATTTAGTGCCAAGACTATCACAGCCCCTCGACCCTAAAGGTTCCTTAACCCTTCTCGCACCCAAAACTCAGCTACTTCTCCGAGCCAATTCAATAACAGTACCCGGGTTTGGCTTTTTATGGTCAAAAGTCATTTCATTTCTAGCCTTCCAAATATACCACAAAAGCTAGTAAATCAGAGCCAAATCATGCTTACTCAGTAAGGGTGATTCTATCGTCAAATTCCACCACGTATTGAAATTGGAGATTCTGGAAACATCAACCCTAGCACCTAGCAAGCAACCAAACCATATGCATCGAGTCCATGGACAGTGGAAAAAAACATGCTCAATAGTCTCCTCGGCATCAGCACAAACTGGGCAAGGGCTATCTTTGAACCTTCTACGACGCACAAGAGCAGAATTGGTGGCAACCGTATTACTCAAAAGTCGCCATATGAATTGTTGTACCTGAGAATCACTTTAATCTTCCAAATCAAGTTCTAGCATCAGGAGTGGATTACGGTCGATGAGCCAGCTCTATCCACATTAAAAGAATTCCAGTCTTTCCGGCGATGGTAACCCAACTTCACTGTTTATACTCCATCCCTGACGCTAGTCCACACCAACTTGTCTTCCTGCCCATTAGAGGGGATAGGGATTTTATATATGGCCACTTTGACTTCAGAAGATACATATGGGCTAATAGGCGAAAGGTTCTACTACCCATTAAATATCAGGTCATAGACTCTACCCTCTGAAATAATTGGGATATCAGTGGTGCGAGGTCTCGCCGGGAAAACAGCTCCTGGGACCCAAGGGTCACCCCATATTCTGATAGCAGAGCCATCTCCAATGTCCCACCTAAGATCTTTCTTGAGAAAATTTTTGCCATCTAAGATACTAGACCAATACCAAGATGCCTTATTGCCTAACTCCGCATTAATGAACTCTTGTTCAGGGAAGTACACACTTTTTAGCACTCGAGCCCTAAAATCAGTAGGCCTTAATTAGCAAAAGCCTCCATGCCGTCTTTGCCAAGAGGGCATCATTCATCATCAATAGGTCTCGAAATCCCATACCACCTGAACTCTTACTACTGGTCATAGCTCCCCAAGATTTCCAATGAGTCTTGCCTCCAAAAGCATTTCCGTCCTACCAAAAGTTAGCTATAATGCTATTTATCTCCTTGCAAGTCTTAATGGCGAATCTGAAACAATTCATCGGATAAATTGGGATAGCGGCCTAGATAACCGCTTTAATCATTACTTCATGACCGGAAAAGGATAATAGGGAATGGCTTCACCCTTGGATTTTACTTGCTACTTGTTCTTTGATGTATGCCAAGGCCTGGTGCTTAGTTTTCCCCCAAATGCTAGGAATGCCATGGTATGTTCTCAAATCCTCTATAGCTGGATTGTGCAACAATCCGCTTACCATACTTCTCACTGCAGGAGTACTGTTAAAGGAGAAAAAATACTGGATTTATCTATATTAATAACCTAACCTAAGGCTGCGCAGTACAAATCCAAAATATTAGCCAAATAAATACAATTTCTATAACTAGCATGCATGTATAAGAGGGCATCATCAACGGAAAAAACTGTGAGTAAGAACTAGACACCCATTACTCAATTTAATACTTTTCAGCCGCTTGTCAATCTGGCTCTTACTTATCATAATAGAGAGTACCTCTGCAACAATGATGAAGAGATATGGCGAGAGGGGATCTCCCTAGCGAATACCTCTACTAGGAGCAAAAGATCTAATATTTTCACCAGATAAGCAGATATTTAACCTAACAGAGCGCACACATTTCATAACAAGAGACACCCACTCCGAACAGAAACCAAATTGTAATAAGACATTCTCAATGAAGTCCTACTCAACCCGGTCATATGCCTTACTCATATCCATCTTGAGGGAAAATTCATACTTACCTTTAGAATACTTACAGCGAAGGTAATGGTAAACCTCAAGCGCAATAATGATATTATCATGAATACAACGGCTAGGTACAAATGCACTCTGATTCTGGGAAATACACTCATCTAGCAAAGGACGCATCCTATTGGCCATAATTTTTGAGATAATTTTATAAGAAAAGTTACATAGGCCAATAAGGCGAAATTGAGAAACATGTTCCAGTTTATGAATCTTGGGGATTAAAGTGATGTTAGTCATATTAATCCCATCTAAAATAGAGTGACCTGCAAAAAAATCATTGACCATAGAACACACAAAATCAATAATTTTAGGCCATGCAGAATGATAAAATTTACCAGAAAAACTGTCAGGTCCCGGCGCCTTTGTACTCCCAAGACTAAATGCTGCAGATTTAATCTCCTCCCTTGAAACAGGTAACATAAGGCTTTGATTCATATCCTCAGAAATTTTGGGGTCGATATAGTTCAAAACAACATCCATTGAGTACGAACCAGAGGTAGCAAAGAGATTCTTAAAAAAGTTGGCAATATTCTGAGAGATAGCATCCTTCTCTATTAACCAGTTACCCCTATCATCCTTAATACAAGAAATTCGGTTCCTCTGTCTTCTTTTGATAGTAGATACATGAAAGAAACGAGAATTTTTGTCACAAGCTACGAGCTAATTGATCCGAGAGCGCTGCCACCAATATTGTTCTTCTAGCTCCAGTAATCTATCCAATTAATCTTTTACCTCCATAATCCCTCTAGAAATGTCAGGGGTTCGATCTCTTAGTGTCAACTCAGCCAGATGGGTTTTTAAAAGATCAATACGTTTAGCATTATTGGGAAATTCCTTCTTACTCCACGAAATTAGATTCAGCTTGCATCTCCTCATATTGTCTAGGAAAGATTCCATAAACGAAACATTCTGCTCAGAAAGGATATGCCAACTCCCTTTGATTAACTCAAGAAAGTGATCATGAGAGGCCCAGGCAGCTTCAAAGCGAAAAGCCTGATTTTTCTTATATTTCTCGTATTGGCATTGGACAACAAAAGACTATGATCGGACGACCTTTTCGGGTCAATATTAAAGACCTGGAGAGTAGGAAACTCCTCTCTCAAATGCAAGTTGCCCAAGGCCCTATCAATGCATTCATGAATGGTATCCAGGCTATCACTGTTATTACACCAAGTGAAATATGAGACATTGGAACCCAAATCCTCTAACTCACAATCAGTCACGAAACACTTAAAATTAAGAATCCTCTAACTCACAAATCCTCTAGCTCTAGGTCGACCTCTGTTAACTCTTAGAAATTGACAACAATCCAGCACATTTTCTCTCCCCTTGTATCTATTTTTGGTTCAAAATGTGCATAGAAATGAAGTTATAGAGGAAAATGTGCATATCAAAGTATAAGGTAAATATTAAAGAAATTCTTGTTTTATCCTTAAGAATTTGTAATTTAATTGAGAATTGATAATTCCTTCATCTTTTGTAGGAAGGTGGAGACAAGCTTTGAAGCTCTATAAGAATCAAGAAACAAGAAAAGAAAGAAAGGATGTGAAGCAGTGCAAAATTAGAAGAACCTGTACAACTGGCCGCAGCAAGTGTGCAACTGGCCTCAGCAAGTAGTGTTCTGTGTCACTGGCCGCAGCCAGTCGTGAAAAAGTGCTGAAACTACAGCTGCGCGTTTTCTCATTTCAGAAACAGAAAAACCCTATTTAACCCAAAGGGAAGGGCCGAAAAACACACTCTTGACCTAGGGAAACAAGTGGGCACACAAGGGAAGAGCTTGGGAGAGAGATTTGGACAATCTTGGAGGCTTGGGTGCTCATCCTAAAGGAGATTTTGGAGATTTCACCTTGGTTTTTCCTCTTTTCCTCTCCTTTCTTCTTAGTTTCTTCATGTATTCAGTTCCTTTGCTTAGAATCTCTTTGTATTTGAACATGAGTAGCTAAACCTTTCATTCTAGGGTTCTTTTACCCTTTTGTATGGATTAATACTTGAACTTTCCTCTCTTTTGGTAGATAAATATATATATGTGTTGATTTCAACCTTGGCTTAATGCTTCTAAGTGATTGGCCTCCATTTAGATGATTTATTCACTTGGGTTTTGACTCGAGAGAGCTAATCTAGGTGTAGAACTTGATTGAAATCATGCTTGTCTTGAAGTTTACTTGATAAATGGATGGTTTGTTGGTAAAATAGAGATATATTTACTAACCTTGCATTGTCACATTAGGGTTGTTGCTTAAATATTGATTCTCACTAATTGTAGCAAGAGATTGTGCATTTTAATGAGAAGAGAAACTTGATTTTGACTTGAGAGAGCGTTTCAAGTGCTTTTTGAACCCTAGACTAACACTTATATGTATTGAAATGCTACTAGAGAGGAAGTTAACCAAGTTTTATGAAATGCAAAAGGGGAAGAAGAATCCTAGGCTCCATTTTTCTTGAAGTCAAAAGTCATTTTCCTTTAGCAATTTTTAGTTTTAGAAAAAGTCTTCAAAAATTCTCATTCTACATGAAAACTTTGTTCTAGCTCAACTAGATTGAATTCACTAAGCCTCTTGTTTGACCAATTTGTTAAACAAATCCTCGTGGGAACGATACTGTACTTATCACTTTATTACTTGCGAAACTCGTACACTTGCGAGGCGAACAACCTCCACATTTCTCAGCTTGAGATAAGATATCTTTAAAGTCCCCAAGACACAACCAAAAGGTATTGATGTTGTTACTAATTCTCTGGACCTCTTGCCAGCATAACATTCTGTCGTCTTCGTTAGTGGAACCATAAATAAAAGTGATGTATGATGGAGTAGAGAAAACAGCAGACATCACACTAGCATGAATAATATTCAAAGATGAGAATAGAATATTAACCGAAAGCACATCAGACCAGCTTACTTCCCACCGATCAACTATCCATTCTTTATTGAAGCCACATCTACGTCTCACCTTTCTTACTTATCTCGCCTTTTGTTTAGTCTCCATTAAGAAGACTAAATGAGGTTTTTTTTCCGAAGCATTCTTCCTTCAAGTTTCTGGTTGTCAAGGCAACCCCAGACCTTGACAGTTCCAGGCTAACAGATTCATGGCGAACCGGTGGTTGGTCCCATCCAACCACCAGCGTTTTGGGGAGACGCCTGATCATTCTCCTCCTTACAAATATTGTCTTCATTCATCCAACTCTCAGGAAATCAATTTCAAAGGAAATTGCAGCTTTGCCAAGCGAACCTTGGTTAACACTAGAACTTGGACGTCGCAGAAACTTTTTCACCAACCGAAAGTTCCTACTTTTCCTTCTTTGAAAATGAGCCATTGATTCCTTTCCTTTATTTAGCTCCACCTCAGATTCAACAAATAATTTCCTACATTTTTTGCTTTTCTCCACAGCAAGATCTTCATCATAAGGACGTTTATGATTAATCCCCTTCAATCCAAGAGACATAGTAGATATAGGGGAGAGCCCAACAAATGGAAGAATAGATTGTTACTTTGGATCTTCTTCAGGAAATTCTACCTTGTAAGGAAGAAAATTAAAATGTGTATCAGGCTCTCCAATTTCCCCACTACTAAAACCCATCTCGGTTGGCACTATTGGATTAATTGGGGGTTGAGAGGAGATAGGGCTCACGGGTTGCATAATAAGGGAGCCATCAAAAGGAGAAAGTGGGCTAGAAGTATTGGTGGATAATCCCCCATCCTGCAGAAAATTGTCAAGCCCAATAGGAAAAGACAATACATTAAACTTACCCGTAGCAAACCGACAGCCCAAGGGTTCGGGCCCAAAGCCAATCTCCTCAACCACACTCCTAGGATCCCCAGCACTCACTTGCCACATCTTTGTTGGTCAAATTCCCTTATGGCAAGCGAACTAGTCGAACAAGTAATAAAGTGAAAGTAGAGTATCGTCCCACAGAGACTGAAATACTAATGAGTGATGCTCGATTGCTACTATAGTTGCGCAAACTGAAAGTAAAATAATTGGGTTGGGAGGTTTTAATGACTATGCTAATAGCAAAATTAAACAACATAGATTAACTTGAGAAGATATCAGTAAGAGGTTAGGCTGGACTCAGAGTCACCCTTTAGTGCATCAATCCCCCAGTTGCTTTACCCAATGCTATAGCATCTATGTTGCACAGCTTCCGCAATGCTACAGCATAGCTACTAACTACAAAGCTATTTGGTTAACCCACCACGATAGTCTACTGAAGCTTCCACGTCCGATACATTTGACACTAACTATACTCCTTCCATATTCCTATGGCAACTTTCTAGTCAGGACTGCTTCACACTCAGGTGTTATGTTTATGAGAGGCAGAACCATTCCTGAAGCCTACAATAATAGGTCAAGCCGTGCACGGGCTACTTAGCAAACACTGTTTCTCAGAGGTCTAACCTCAACTCCTTGCTAGTAAGCTGAGGCCACAAATCTATCCCTTAAGTTCTGTTAACCGACTAGTAATTAAAACACTAATAAGCAAACCAGATTTATTAAATTAAGAACTTGCAACTGGGTTCATTCAATAACTTAAGGACTCATCTTCATCCAGCCATATGAAATTTAGTTCATGACTGACGAGGGACACACAAAACAGACACTAACAGAATGACCATGAACGGAAAACTAAATTAAAAAGAGAAAACAGAAAGCTTTGACAGAATTTCCAACGGCATGAATGCGGCCCTGTCTCGTCACCACTCCATATCTTCTTTGTTCCGTCGTACTGCAGTGAAGGATGCTGGGTTGTTCTGGAAGTCTCGTGCTCTCATGAAATCTCTTAGTCTTCTCTTAAGTCTGCCGAAAGTAAAATCTCGTTCTAGGGCTCTCCGACTCTCTTAGGGTTGGCTCCACTGTTTCTTTTTATAATCAGGTTTTTTCTTGCGGCGTAAGTTACAGCGAGCTGGGCCTTTCCTAATCCATCGGGATTTATTGTATCTCTTGATCCGAGTAGATTGCTTCTGCTGATCCTACGAGATTCTTCAAGTCTTTCAGTTCCGATCCTTCGCATCTTCTATTCCGTCATGTCAGCAGTCTACCTATTAGTATCGCCCTTTTCTTTTATTCCTAAAATCATCTGGGTAAAAAGGTTAGAAAACATGCCGCATAGCATTGCATCCTCTACTTTGCTATAGCGTTTGGGATGCCTTGTATTGCACTTCAAGTTGCTGTCAGATTGCTATAGCATCGTGTCAGCTCTGCTATACAATTTTTCCTTTAAAAACTATATAAATTGTTCCATTCTTAATACATGCAGATGATTTCTATTCTTTACTCCCTATATCATGAATGTATGTCTTTTTGCTTAGATTATCTGCATTTAAGCTTGTATTTAACATTCAATTCAGACATAAAGTATAGGGAAAAGATGGCACGATTTTTGCTAATCAGTCTTCCTCATGCCTACATCATCCACTGCACACGTGGTTTCCATCTCCGCAGGTGCTTTCGGCGTTGACTGATCCAGAGCAGGGCCTGCTGCAGATCCTCAGTCAAAGATGACCATTGGGGAAAGAGGTCGCCAGGCAAATTCCTTCCGGAAGGATTGCTGTCGCCCACCGTTGAAGCATTCCACCATTCTAAAGGAAGAGTCGCAGGGACGAATCAAGAAACCTGACTCGGTGATTCCCCTGGATTCTTCTCTCCTGAGGGGTTTGCACTACCTTCAAAAATTAAGGTTATACATGGCAGGCCTGGCACTCGATATGGAGATGATGCTTTTCCGGCCAAATCATCCCTACCACTTGACAATGAGCTTCCACGATAAGAGTTATGGGAATGAAAATGGAATATCACCTAGAGGGGGGTGAATAGGTGATCTCAAAATTCTTTTCACAAAGACCACACAGCGACAAATAAATTATACTGGTTTGGTCTAAAATCGATGACCTACGTCCAGTCCCTAGAACATCTGGGATTCCACTATCTTTCAGAAACAATTACATACTCTGTAAGCGAAGGATGGTCCACTTACTCTTAGACTCCACTCCTTCTTACAAGTTGTAATTGATACACCCTCTCTTAAGGTTCCTCAACCCTAAGATACAACTAATAATGAAATTAATGGTTAAAAAAAACTCCTCATTGATTAGATAAGATATTGAACATTGAAGTACAAATTAATGAAACAGTTGAAACAGTGAATAATAATAGCTCGAATTGATTGCGCAGAGTTTCGGTAGTTGGTGGAATTGAATGTGGTGAGCTTTTATAGTGTTCGCCATTAATGCCGTTTGAGGAGCTTTGCAAACTAGCCATTGAGACTCTTCATATTTTCCGTTAGTCATAGATGCACTCCGTTTGTAAATAGTCGACCATTGCTTCATTAAATGCTTTGCTACCGAATGTCCCAGACTAGAGGTTGACTCAAAGTTATAGCTGAAATAAGTTTGTCTCGAAGGAATGTCTTCTTCTACTACACGTTTTAATTCCATTTGCATGATCTGCTTTTTCAGCGTAATAAATGCTTCTGACACGCTGGAATGCTTTATGAAGATTTAGTGTTTAAACAATGTTAAATGTCTCTAAAAAGCACTAATAAACCATTTAAGCTTGATTAGAATAGACATAAATCAATAATATAAAACACTCATTCCATAATCAGTGATTCACAAATTACGAGGTTGAAGTCGGGAGAAAATAGAGAGCATTCTCGAGAATTGTTCTCATAATTCTCGAGAATTGCATGAACAAGAAGATACGTCGGAAGGTGTGATATGCTGATTGATAAGCTTCTTTTGTCGCTAAGCAATCAATTAAACTAGGTCCTAATTAATTATGCAGTTTAGGGTCAACCTAGGTTATTCTCCCAAGGAGCAAGTTGTGGGTTTTCTTTAGGGTGAATTTAGGTGATAAAGAGATGCAAATAAAATAAAACTAAACTAACTAAATGCAAGATGCAATTGACTTTAAAACATATATGAGAATGGAACTAATCTAAATGAGAATGCAAATTTGGGGGGATTTTTGTTGTGAGAAAAAAATAATCAAAACCCTAAGAAGAATATTAAATAAAAGCAAATCAACCAAGTTATGATGATGAAGGGGACAACTTAGGAATTGCATGGAGTTAACTTTCTGAACCTAAATCAATTAATTAGACCAAAGAGACATTAATGAATTTAATTATCTAATTGAACATGGGAAACCCTCTAGCTCAATAACACATATTTCACTAGAAAACTCATAATTAAATAAGTGGTGGCTAATTAAATTCATTAAAAACCAATCACCAAATAATCTTAGAAATATTGTTCACAATTATCCAACTAAACAATTAGATAATTTATCAACCTATTTAAACAATTAAGATGATAAACCAAATTAACAATTAAATTAATAACTAATAACGAAAACTCAATTATTAATTCAATCGACAATCAAAGGTTGCAAATAAGAATCCAGCAATAAGCATTAAAACTTCAGATTATCAATCTAATCCAAAAGAAATAAGTTTACAATCTAAAATTAGATTGTTCTCAATTAATACAACTCGAAATCCTTTAAAACTAAATAATTTCAATTTTAAATTAAAAAGATAAAAAGAACAACACTCCCTTATGGTCTTCAAGTGTAAAACCCTAGGCTCTAGTTTTCTCCATGCTCCTCCCAAGTTGTCTGCTTAAATAGCTTAAGCTTCCATGAATTTATGTTCTCCACCGAACATCGCGCAGCTCATGGTCATTGGGATGAATTGATTTATTATTATTTTTGATACAAGGCGATAGAGGAGGGATGGATCGAACCCAGGACGGAGAGGAGGAAAATTAATTCCAATACCACTGCACTACTAATAGTGCTGGTTGGGGATGAATTGATGAACCAATAGATGAAATAGGAATTAATGGTGTGGGTCCCGTGAGAGAATGGTTGCCCAGGAGAAATAGGGTTGAATCAATTGATCAATCAATTGACGCAATAGGAATACTCGTGGGTCCCGTCTGGATTTTGGATTAATGAATGAATGGAGTAATGAATCAGCGTCTCCTAGAGCGTGCGTCTGCGGCTGCTTCTCTTGTTCCACGTGCGTCAATATCCAAAAATCCGTTCTCTGCTTCTTAGCGGCTAGGTCAATTTAATGGGATGAAAAAAGAGTTTTGGGTACCAATTTGGGCCCAATAAAATTCAAGTAGCCCAATAAAATTTTACAATTGGATTTCCTTAGAGCTATCCTGAAAAATTTTGCACCATAGGATCGTCTAATATAATAAAATCATGATATATCATATATTAAGAGATATTATTTAATCATAAGATAACAATTAAGATAGTAATAAATTAAGCCCAATATCTCATAATTAATTCAGATTTATATTATCTCTTAAAATTGGCTAACAATTCAAATATTATCTAATATATCCAAATTAGCCTAAAATAATCCCTAAAATAATTGGATAAGGCGGGATAAAATGTAGAAAAATTGGGATTTATCAACTTCTCCACACTTATCATTTGCACTCCCGGGCAAAACAACTCAAGACCAAGGGAAAATAAACAAAAACAAAAGAAAACTAAAGCAAAACTTCAAATATGAATGTCCCAATCACAAGCAATAAGTAAACAAAAGCATTTCATCACCCTCTCATGTCCAAGTGATCTTCTCATAAACTTAAAAACAAATATGATGGCAATTTACTTGACAAAGGGGAACATAAGCTAGAAATCCCTCACCAAGGATAATGTGTATGTCACTCATCACTCAAAAGTGTATAGGTTTGTGTTTACGCTCAAATTCATCCCTATCTAATACTCTTTCCATAGGCTTGACAAGAATCTAAGTTCTCTACTGCTAATAAAGCAAGTGCATGCATAAATCCAAAGGACTTTTATTATTAGGTTGTAATGGGGCTAAGGTTAAGAAAGAAAGGGTACGGTGTTTGGAAAAACAAAGTTGAATATCTTAAAAGATAAAGAGAATTATGCAAAAGAGAATATGGGATGCAAGAAACTAAACCAAACATGAACTAAGTCATCATTCTTTCCTCCTTTTTTTCTTTCCCCTCATTCTTTTTTCTCCAACATTTTCCTTCATTCTTTTGCACCTTTTCTTTTCAATTTTTTTCTTCTTTTTTTCTTCTCTTTTTTTTCTTCATTTTTCTCCATTTTTTTTTTCAAGATAACCTACCATATTTTTCACAATGACCCAATTCCTAACTTTATGCATGTTCTTCCATCCAAAAGAGATAATGTGATGCTCTTCAACTCCCAAGATATTCAAAAGGACAGATTTTTTTTTTTTTGGCTATGGGTGTAGACAAAATGGAAAAATAAATAAATAAATAGGCTCAAAGGGCTAAACAAAGGATATATGTATGAAAAAGGTAGGCTTTCTGGCTTATCTGGCTCAAATGAAATGAATGCCTTTATCATTTTTATGAATAATCATGCATAAAACGCAACCTCAAATAAGATTTAAGTCAAGTTCTAGATCAAGTGAAGAGGTAGGGGTACACACTAATATATATATATATATGTATGTATGTATATATTAGGCTCAAAATCTCACTAGGAATATGATCACTAGCCTAAATTCACCAAAGTCAAATTCATTGCCACTAGGTTCACCAACTCAAAACATGATCAATCACTTTTCAAATCAAGAATGCATCATACTAAAGTTACTCAAAACTTGCAATTTTCACATTCAAAATAGTTGATCCCTCCCCCTCACTTAAATAATGCAGTGTCCTCAATGCATAACAGTCATAATAGATCATAAAGTCAAGTAATACGTAGCACTACACAACTCAGTAATATGACAATAAATAATATGACAAAGCAAAATAAAAGAGTGAAGGAAGGAATACAACTGACGTCTACTTGGTGTCACGCAGTGCAGCAACCTCCATTGTTTCAGTGCAGAATCCATCAAAGAACGGCTTTAAGCGGTGTCCATTGATAGTGAAGCATTTTCCATGTGGCTCCCTTTTGATCTTCAAAGCACCATAGGGGAAAACATCAATGACAATGAAAGGTCCCTCCCATTGAAAACAGAGCTTTCCAGGCATGAGTTTCAAGCGAGAAACATGTTAGTTCTCTATGGTTTTGATGATAACTGACAATTGCAAACCCAAAAATGAAGTTTTGTCTTGGTAAGTTGAAAAACTTACTGTCAAGACAAAACTCGAGTTTTGACCTTGGCAGAGAGTTGCTAGTTTTCATTAAGCAAGAGCAAAACTCAAGTTTCCTTTAGAAACTCGAGTTTTGAACATTACAGAGAGCACTCAATTTTCATCTCAAGACAAAACTCGAGTTTCAGTTTGAAAACTCGGGTTTTGACTCTTATAGAGACTCATGAACTTTTTCAACTAAAGACAAAACTCGAGTTTAGATTTGGAAACTCGAGTTTTGGCCTTACAGAGAGTCTCTTGTTTTTGAATCGAGTTTTGGGCCAAGACTTCATATCTTCAACAAGTTTTAAGATTTTTCAAGTTTTCTTTGAGCTAAGAGAAAACTCGAGTTTTGATTTCAAAACTCGAGTTTTGACTTGATAGAGAGTTTGCACGTTTTCACCTAGACTTTGAAAACTCGAGTCTTTAAAAGAAAACTCAAGTTTCCAACTTGAGCTGATTTTCAAAGTTTTCATTGTTGGATGAAAACTCGAGATTTGATTTGTAAACTCGAGTTTTGACCCAACCCGAGAGCATTGCAAGTCTTCAAAGTTTTCAAAACTATATGAAAACTCAAAACTCGAGTTTGGATCAGGCAGAGAGCAATGCACTTTCTCGATGATTTGAAAACTCAAATTTTGGCCTGACTGAAATTTCTCAATGTTTTCACATTATAAGTGAAAACTCGAGTTTCACTTTGGAAACTCGAGTTTTGGCCAAACAGAGAGCTTTGATGATTTTCAACGTTTTGAAAACTCAAGTTTTGGAAGAAAACTCAAGTTTTGATGTTTTGGACTTAAAAACTCATATTTCATTAAAAGTCCAAAACTCGAGTTTAGTTTTGGAAACTCGAGTTTTTAGATTCACTCAAACTATGGTCCATAAGTTCAAAACGCGACTTTGCTCTCTGGAAGTAGAAAACTCGAGTTTCAGTTTTGAAACTCAAGTTTGATCTTAAGTGCACAGTTGAAAACTCGAGTTTTGATGAACACACTCGTGTTTCCATCACTGATTCAGAAATTTGAATTTAACGATTTTGGAATACATTGTTGTTTGATCTCAATACTTCCCAACATTAATCTTCTATATTTCCTACTATGTTTAACCACTTTCTTTGTAAGTTTTAGACAGATTAATGAATGTTAATTGAAAGTTAGAAAAAAAGCAAAAAGGTAGTTCAGAACATTAAATGTTGACCAGAAAGTTGCTCCTTTTTGGCTAATCCAACTGCACACGCCTACAAAGCATTAAAGAATGTTTTCCACAACAAGTAAACTCTTTTCCAATGAATTAATTCACAGAGAGTCAACTCTGATCATCTAGCCAGCTGGATTAAGAGTAAACTAGAGAGAGAAGGTGCCTAAACCACTTCCTAACCTTGGCACAACTTCTCCAACGGATCTATTCGGAAGGCAACGGTCATTTAATGATCTCTGAGTATAAATAGAAGAGCATTCAAGTCTTTCCAACAACCACAACAACCGAGAGCGAATTGCAATCAAGTTTTCATTTATTCTCTTCAGTTTTTCATTTGTATAGTATCTTTTGATACGAGAGCTTCAGTATTCATTTATATCTACTCTTTGAGAGAGTCTCTTTCTAAATATCATTTATTGCAAAAGAATCACAAGTCAAGGGGACTTGGTGATTTGTGATTCATTGATTACAGCTTGTAAGTGGGAGTGAGTTCTAGAGAGAGAATCACTTCTTGAGTGCAGAGTGTGTAATCTTTGATATAGTGGAAATCCCAGAGAGTCTGGGGACTGGACGTAGGTCAAGTGGTTTAGACCGAACCAGTATAAATATCTTGTGTTCAGCTATTCCTCCCTTACTCTGTTTACCTCTGTTTTGTTATCCCAAAACAGAGTTTGTGTCAAGAATTTTTAAAATACCCAATTCACCCCCCCTCTTGGATATTTGGCTCCACTTTCAAAACATAGAGTAGAACCTTTTGGCCCACTTGAAAGTCTCTCTTTATAATAAGTTTGTCATGGGCCGCTTTAGTTCTTTCCTTATAAATTCTAGCATTCTCATAAGCTTCTCTTCTTAATTCCTCAAGCTCTTGCAATTGCAACTTCCTTTCAACACCGGCACTAGCAAGATCGAGGTTGCACCTTTTAATTGCCCAGTTTGCCTTATGCTCTATCTCCACTGGTAAATGACATGCTTTGTCGTAGACAATCCTGTACGGAGACATGCCAATAGGACTTTTATATGCGGTGCGATATGCCCAAAGTGCATCATCGAGTCGTTTACTCCAATCCTTCCGGTTGGGTTGCACTGTCTCTTCCAAAATGAGCTTGATTTCTCGATTAGAGAGTTCTGTCTAACCATTCGTCTGAGGGTGGTATGGGGTGGCCACCTTTATGCATTACCCCATACTTACCAAGCAAGCTCTATAGACTCTGATTGCAAAAATGAGTTCCTTGATCGCTAATGATAACTCTAGGAATGCCAAATCTGCAAAGGAAACCACTACAGAAGAGTCATTAGTACGAGTGGGGATTGCCTCAACCCACTTTAACACATAATCCACAGCCAGCAGGATGTACAAATAACCAAATGAAGTGGGAAATGGTCCCATGAAATCAATTCCCCAAACATCAAAGACTTCACAGAATAATAAGTGTTGTTGGGGCATCTCATGCTTCCTAGAAATATTACCCACAAATTGGCACTTGGAACACTTCTTACAAAATTCATGGGCATCACGAAATAAACTTGGCCAAAACAATCCACTTTCTAAAACTTTCCTAGCAGTACGTTTGGCACTAAAATGTCCCCCGCATGCAAGACTATGGCAAAAAGTCAAGACAGACTCAAATTCGACATCAGGAATGCATCGCCTAATAATTTGATCACTACAAATGTGCCACAAGTAGGGATTATCTCATGTATAAAATTTAACATCTCTCTTGAACTTATTCAATTGATGTTTATTCATGTCATCAGGCAAAACAGATGCAACTAGATAGTTAGCAATATCAGCATACCAAGGGATAGAAACAACAACCTCACAGAGCCTTTGATCCGGAAAGTCATCTAAGGGTAAAGATGTTACCATAGGTGGTGTTTCAATCCTACTCAAATGATCAGCTACCATATTCTCTGCACCACTCTTATCTCGAATCTCCACATCAAACTTTTGTATCAGAAGCACCCACCTAATAAGGCGGGGTTTGGAGTACGGTTTCTTAAATATGTATTTGATAGCTGAGTGATCGGTAAACACAATCACCTTCGTGTGAAGGATGTAGGATCGAAATTTCTCTAGCCCAAAGACAATTGCAAATAACTCTTTCTCTGTGGTAGTGTAGTTAGCTTGAGCAGCATCTAAAGTTCTAGATGCATAGGTGATGATACGTGGTCTCTTTTCTACTCTTTGGGCAAGAACGACACCTAGTGCATAGTCAGAAGCATCACACAAGAGCTCAAATGGAAGGCTCCAATTAGGTGGCTAAATGATAGGGGGTGTAGTGAGTCTCTTCTTTAACTCATCCCATACATACCTGCAAGCATCATCAAAAACAAAACCCATATCTTTCTGCAATAAACGAGACAATGGCAATGCTGTCTTACTAAAGTCCTGGATGAATCTCCTATAAAACCTAGCATGCCCAAGAAAAGAATGCACATCTTTTAAACATGAAGGATATGGAAGAGAGGAAATAATATCAACTTTAGCTTTATCAACCTTAATACCATCATGCGAAACAACATGGCCCAAAACAATTCCTTTCTTAACCATGAAATGACATTTTTCAAAATTCAACACAAGATTATATTGAATGCATCGTTCCAAGACCATGTCCAAACTAGCTAAGCATGCATCAAAAGAATCACCGTAAACAGTGAAATCATCCATGAAAACTTCCATGCAATACTCAAGAAAATCAGAGAATATGTAAACCATGCAACGCTGAAAAGTACATGGTGCATTACATAAACCGAATGGCATGCGTCTATATGCAAAGGTTCCAAATGGACACGTGAATGTGGTTTTATCTTGGTCCTCAGGTGCAATAGAAATTTGAAAATAACCAGAAAAACCATCCAAAAGGCAGTAATGTGATTTACCGGCTAGTCTTTCTAACATTTGACCTATGAAGGGAAGGGGTAATGATCCTTTCTAGTCACCGAATTCAATCTTCTATAGTCAATACATACTCTCCAACTGTTTTGAACTCTAGTTGGAACTAGCTCACCTTCATCATTACGAACCACAGTAATACCAGTTTTCTTAGGTACTACCTGAACTGGACTTACCCAACGACTGTCAGAAATAGGGTAGATTATACCTGCAGAAAGAAGTTTAGAGACCTCTTTCTTTACTACATCAAGGATCAGTGAGTTGAGTCGTCGCTGTGGCTGTTGCACAGCTTTGGCACCATCTTCTAGTAAGATCCGGTGCGTGCATACGTTTAGGCTGATTCCATGGATATCAACAAGAGTCCATCCAGTAGCTTTCATTCATCGCCAAAGTACCTCTAGCAGGCGGGTCTCCTCATCAGAAGCTATGTCACTAGCTACAATCACAGGAAGTGTCTCATCTTTCCCTAAATAGGCATACTTCAATGAGTCAGGAAGTGGCTTTAACTCCAAAGATGGAACTTGTTGAATTGAAGGTATGAGTGGCTTCAATTCAACATCAGTCAAACTAGAAACCTACACAACAGACTTATAAACAGAAGAGCAAACTTTCCCACCTTGGGGAGTATTAGTAGAAACTGCAAGAGCAGAAGAATCACAATCAACATCAATAGTGCCATCAGTAGCACTCATGTCAGAGATAGAATTAGAATTAGAGATCTCCCCATCAAAAACATGATCAATGGTAATCAATAACTTGGAATCAAATAGTGAAGATAAATCAGTTTTATCTATTGCATCAATCACACTAAGTAACTGAGAAAGTCCATCAGAATCAAGAGTAGCATCGGATACATGACTATTAGAATCACTAATGCTACAAATAGGCACAGAATCATCATGTTTAGAATGTCTCATAATCTGAATAGCATCAGTGAAGATATCAATATCAGTATCATCAAGGTTAGAACATGTATCACAATTACCAATTTTAGCACATGAGCAAGAGATAGTATCGTCTAAACCAGCAATATCACAGGATCTACTAAACATACTCTCTTTAAGATTTACAACAGAATCATTTGTAATAGCATCAATAGCATTAACATCTATCTCTGCACAATCATCAGGGGGATGTCTCATATATTCAAGCACATTAAATTTAATAGTTTCACAAACAAATTCTAGAGTAAGGCTACCATCATGCACATCTATCATAGCTCTAGCAGTTTTAAGGAAGGGTCTACCTAAGATTAAAGATGAATGTCCTTTCTGCCTAAACCGACCATCATCCATATCAAGAACATAGAAGTCAGCAGGGAATATGAAATCTTTTACCTTAACCAAGATGTCCTCCAGGATGCCTTCTGGGACTGTGCAACATCTATCAGTAAGGGATGCAACAAGATTTGTGTGCTTAAGCTCTATGCCCTTGAGTTGATCGAAGACTGATTTTGGCATAACATTAATATCGGCTCCGAAATCTGCTAAGGCATCGGAGAATTCAACATCACCAATAGTGCAAGGTATGAGAAAACTACCAGGATCTTTGCACTTCATTGGAATTGGCAATTGATAAAAGAGAGGAGACAACTGTCCCTAAGTCAACCTTGCCTTTATGCTTAAACTTTCTCTTTGTAGTACACAATTCTTTCAGGAATTTTGCATATTTGGGCACTTGTGTGACTAAGTCAACTAGTGGAACATTAATCACCACCTTCTTGAATATATCAAAGATTTCATTAAACATCTCAGCTTCCTTCTTTTTCTTTTCAGCCTTAGCTACCACAGTAGGAAAAGGTAGGGCTTGCTTGGTCACTTGCATTCCTTCATCCTCCTTATCTTGTTCTTCATTAGGCACCACATGTGTTTTTGGTAAGGTGGACAAATCCTGTGATGTGGAAGCAGAAAGAGAGTCCTCAGCAACTTCCTTCTCTTTTGAAGCATTGTTAGTAACAGGATCTGCAGAGGGGATTATCTTCCCACGTTGGAGAGATATAGCATTGACTCCACCTATATTAGGATTTTGCTGAGTTCCAACGTTTGGATTGGTTACCACTTGAGATGGAAGCCTTCCTGAACCTTGACTCTGTGCATTACCATGTACAGTAGACGATTGACCAATATGAGTTAGAAGAGTTTCAATTTGTTGTTGCTGTAATTGCTGCTGTTGTTGCTGTTGCTGCTGCTGCTGCTACTGTTGTTGCATCAGGATTTTCATCATAGCTTCTATCTTGCTATCCCACCTTGAACCTTCATCTTGCACTGGCATTGATTGTCTAACTTATTGAAACATTTTGCCACTAAAATTTCCACTTTGATTAAACTGTGCTTGCTGAGATTGGCCATTTCCATATCGAAGATTTGGATGGTCAGGCCATCTAGGATTATATGTATTGCAGTAAGGATCATATTTTTGGCCACCTTGAGTCATGGGTCTAGATGGATATATTGCATTGCAAGATTCAGCTCTGTCATTCAAGTAGGGGCAAGAGTCAGTAGCATGAGTGGCTAGAGAGCAAATAGAACAGAGTGGCCCTATTAAAGCAGAAGATGTAGGTTGTGGGGTAAAAGAAGTAGAGGGCCCCATAGGATTGACCATATTAGAAGAGTTTAGGGGTAAAAGACAATCACTTTTTGAAATGTATATAGCCTCAACAATCACTTTCTCGTCATGCATTTATTTTGCTTCTTGGATTCACTGTGATATTCATGACCAAAAAGTGATTCTTTGTTATGCATTTATTTTGCCTTATTTTACGTATATTAAATCTTTCCGTCCATAGGAATTATACTATGGATCACAGTTGGATAAATGCTTTACGGACGAGCATTGAATATCAGAATGGGGTGAAGGACTTTATAGAATTTGCTAAACAAAATGCCAATGATGATAATGGGAGGTTTTATTGCTCTTGTGTAAAATGTTTGAATGAGAGGCGACTAAGTCCTAAAGTTATACACACACATTTAATTTGTGAAGGATTTTGTAAGACTTATACAGTATGGGTATGGCATGGTGAAAAAATACCAAGTGGGTCTCAACATGGGGAAGTGGTCTTTGATGATAACGACATGTATATGGATGATCGCATAGAGGACATTATTCGTGATGTAGGAGAAGAGGCCTTTCATCAATCACATGCATATGGTAATATGTGCAGTGATGCAGAGACCCCGCTATACCCTAGGTGTAAAAAATACCAATTGTTGAACGCTGTATTGAAATTGGTAAGCTTGAAGGTACGTCATGGATGAAGCGACAAGAGTTTTTCTGAAATGCTTGTGGCTTTTAAGGACATGCTTTCGGATGATAATGTGTTGCCGCATCGATATTATGATGCTAAGAAAATACTTTGTCCACTGGGGATGGAGTACAAAAAGATCCATGCATGCCCAAATGACTGCGTATTGTATAGAAAAGAGTTTGAAGAGAAGCAGAATTGTCCGATATGTGAAACCCCAAGGTACAAGTCAAATAAGGGGCCTGCAAAAGTGTTGTGGTATCTTCCAATCATACCAAGGTTCAAGCGGTTGTTTGCGAATGAAAATGATGCAAAAAATTTGCGGTGGCATGCAGATGAGAGGATTTCTGATGGAAAGCTTCGTCATCCAGCCGATTCTTTTCAATGGAAGAAAATCGATCAATTATTTCCCAACTACGACGAAGAACCTAAGAACCTTAGGCTTGCCCTTAGCACGATGGCATGAATCCATGTGGAAGCCTTAGCAGCATACATAGTTTATGGCTTGTACTCCTCATTATTTATAACTTATCTCCTATGTTATGCATGAAAAGAAAGTACATCATGTTGTCTATGTTGATTTCGGGACCAAAACAACCCGTAAATGACATTGATGTTTACCTTCAGCCCTTGATCGAAGACTTGAAGGAGTTATGGGAAGAAGGTGTTGATGTTTTTGACTCTTTCAAGAAGGAGGTCTTCAAATTGCGAGCCATGATATTCTGTACTATAAACGACTTCCTAGCATATGGTAACTTGTCAGGGTATAGTGTAAAGGGCCATAAAGCATGTCTGGTTTGTGAAGAAGGCACATGCTACCATCAACTCCAACATGGAAAAAAGACGGTTTATCTTGGACATAGGAGATTTCTTAGACGGGGCCACCCATATCGTCGATTAAAGAAAGCCTTCTTTGGTGGCCAAGAATATGAAGATGCTCTAATGCCATTGACTGGGGAGCAAGTTTATGAGAAGGTGAAAAATATCAGTTTCATCTTCGGTAAGACAGCCAAGAGTAGAAAAGAAACAAATATATGGAAAAAGATATATGTATTCTTCGATCTTCCCTATTGGCGCAATCTTGATGTGAGACACTGTATTGATGTCATGCATGTGGAGAAAAACGTATGTGATAGTATTGTTGGCACGCTTCTCAATATACAAGGTAGTTCCAAGGATGATGTGATGGCAAGATTAGATTTGCAAGCAATGGGAATACGTGAAGAGTTACATCTAAGGCCATATGGGAAGAGAACTTATTGTTCCCCGGATTCTCATACTTTGTCTAAGGATGAGAAACGAAGTTTTTGTGAGTGTTTACATGGCACAAAAGTTCTCTCAAGGTATTCTTCAAATTTTAAGAGGCTTCTATCGATGAAGGACATGAAATTAGTAGGCCAAAAATCTCATGATTGTCATGTCTTGATGCAACAGCTACTCCCAATAGCTATTCGAGGCATCGCCGAATATGATCTTTGGGTCGTTTTGACTTGACTTTGTGTCTTCTTTAATGCGGTTTGTGGTAAAGTGTTTGACATTGAAAAGTTGGATGAATTGGAGAGTGAAGGATATCTTATCTTGTGCCACCTTGAGAAGCTTTTTGTTCCTACATTTTTTGACATCATGGTTCATCTAGTGAGGGAGATAAAGTTGTGCGACCATATCCATTTACGGTGGATGTACCAAATTGAAAGATCTATGAAATTCCTTAAAGGGTACATGAAGAATGCATACCGGCCAGAAGCATCGATTGTTCAGAAATATGTTTCTGAAGAAGCCATGGAATTTTATCAAAATTATTTAGCCAAAGTAAGACATATTGGGCTTCCAAAACGTCAGCATGCTGAAGGAGGTAGGTGAGGGGCTTCAGTAAAGACTGTGGATCCTGATGAATTGTCACAAGTCCACTTATACATCTTGAATAATGTTGATGAAGTTCAAGCCAGCATAGCTGCACATAAAGAAGCTGTGAGGAAAGAAAATCATCGAATAACTGAACAAAGGTTGATTAGGGAGCATAACAGAACTTTTGCACACTGGTTCAAACAAAAGGTCGGGGGAGAGGAATGTGTTTCTGATACAATCAAATGGTTAGCATGTGGTTCTGAGGTTGATGTCATAAGTTGAAATTCGCACTACTACAAAATACTAAAACGACGACCTAAAAAAGACTCAAAAGACGACCTGATTTTAAGGGACGTTGGGGACAGAGTAGTAGTTTGTTGTATATTAGGCGACCTGAATACAAATCAGGTCGCCTAACATTAGGCGACCTGAATACATATCAGGTCGCCTAATATTAGGCGACCTGATTTGCATTCAAGTCGTCTAATAGAAGGAGCAAGGGTGTCAAATAGACTACCTAAATTGTTTCAGGTATGTAAAAAAGACTACCTAAATTAATTTTAGGTCGCCTATTGAAGCAAAACGACTACCTTAATTGCTTTTAGGTAGTCTGTTTTAAAATAAATGTAATATTTTAAATGAAATAGGCGACCTGAAATCAATTTTGGTAGTCTATTTGGTTCAAAAGACTACCTAAATTGCTTTTAGGTAGTCTTTTGTACCAGATAGACTACCTAAAAGCAGTTTAGGTAGTCTTTTGAACCAAATAGACTACCTAAATTGATTTCAGGTCGCCTATTTGGTTCAAAAGACTACCTAAATTGCTTTTAGGTAGTCTATTTTGTTCAAAAGACTACCCATATGGATTTCAGGTCGCCTATTGCATTGTTCAGGTAGTCTATTTGATTAAAAAGACTACCTATATTTCCATTCAGGTCGCCTATTTGTCAAAATAGACTACCTAAATATTGTTCAGGTCGCCTTATAATAGATTTTTTTTAAAAAAAAATTTGTTCTCGCTCTGTTTGTCTAATATACTGCAAAGCTGAATACTTCACAATTCACAATTACAGCAGGCAATTCATAACTCAATTACAGCAATTAACTGCCAAATTCCTGTTTTTCTAACACCAATTACAGCAAGGCAATAACTCAAAATGTACAAGTTTTTACCATAATATACTCAGCCAACCATAGCAAAATTCAAACAACGTTAACGGTAGATACATGTCCATGATTCACAACAAAACTACAGTTACAATCAATCAAATTCAAGTCATTCAGTCAAGTCCCAGACTCAGAAGCTATCCGCTGAACAAGTTGCTACAACAATTTAACTATACCACTGCAAAACAGAACCAATTTGTACAATATTTACAAGGGAAGGCCAGACAGAGCTAAGTCATACCACACCAAGTCATACCCTAACAATAGATTAACTTGCAAGTGACCCATGTTCAAGAAGATATCTAGCCAACATGTCTCGAGTCGAATCCAGGTCATCCTGTGAGTACGGCTCCTCAGTTTTCCAATACTGTAAATTGGAAAACAAGGTATAATTAACAACTGAAGTACCACAACATAAAATATTATCATTTGAGGATCACAGAGCATTACGTACGTTTCCAAAGCCAGTAGTTTTTCCGTTGGAAATGATAGTTTGCATCCAACTGATGACGTAGTATCCGCACTTGGTGTTCCCTGGTTGTTGATGGCACTATAAATCAAACACAAATTGTTAGAACGAAAGCTATTGTGGCACAGAAAAACACTTGAATTGAAACTACTTACCTTGGGGTAAAACCACTTCGGTCCACCCTGGTCTCTTTGTCCATCAAGATCTCTATACGTCCTAAGAGCCCTATCATCATTAAAATAGAAATTAACAGACATGAAAACAATTCATTTAAAAGACGAATCGATGATTTAGACAAAAGTTTACTTACTCGGCAAACATGCTTTTGATATCCTCGGTTGGCCTGCCACTTATAGAATCATACCAATAACATGCATTTTTAGAGGGGCAAACTACACACAGGGTCCAATGAGCACTACAACATATACATATTCATATTAAACTAAGATAAGAAAACAATTAATTCTTAAAAATCTTATATAGACAAAAAAAAATACGTACCCTTCATGTATTGGCGCTAGATAACAAGTCGATTGTAGGTCACCCATTGCTAACCCAGCATAAATGGCCCTCCTCGCTAACTTATTGCGAGCCGAAGCCGTGCTTCCAGGACATAAGAATCCGAATGAACCCAATAGGCCTCCCTTTTGCACAGGTCGTGGCAGACACTATGATCAAAATAAAATGATAGATGTTGTTGAATATATTAAATAAAAAAATAGTAACTGACATAATTAAAGGGTACAAAAAACTTACAAGATTGCAAGTTGAAGCCACTGTATATCTAAATCTTCCATATGCATAAACTCTGTCAGATCTTTCTTGTCAATATTGATCGAATATGACTTGTCTGCACCGACAACGCCAGAAGGCATCTGCAAGCCTATAGAGATGATGTCCTTGGTGAGCTCTCGTAGCTGTGCTAAGTATGGAAATACGTCCGCAGCTTGTTCATGCTATGAAGACATAATAAACAGATTACGAGTGGGTTAGCAATGAAAATCAAATGGGAATCTAGTCAACGTCAATCAGTAAAGTATAGAAATACCATTGGAGGTGTCGTCCCCATCTCAATAAGATAATACGGCCAAAGGATGAACGATGTGGTGGCAGCGCTGAGATCTGGAACCTCCTCATCATCAATCGGGATGGCTGTCTTTTCTTCACCCTCTCGCACACTTCTTATAGTCACCCTATGTAGGTCTTGTGGAATTTGCATATTGTGGTGTGTGGTTTGTTCTGGGTAAACAAGACCATCGGCAACAATACGCCGGTGTGGGTCATCCAAATATAGGGTGCAGGGTTGTCCACCCTGTGGAGTGTGAGAAGGCTCGCCAATATGTACATCTGGAGAGTGATGAAAAGGTTCGCCAACAAGTACATCTGGAGCGTGATAACTTTCTTTACTGCTTGGGAAGGCCAGAGATTCCTGGTATGTAGGCTGCGTATTTTCCCTCTCTTGTATCATAGCCCTCATTTCACCCCGTAGTTGTGCCATAACCTCATCTACGAGGGACGCTCGAATTTTGGCTACAAGTTGAGGGCTAGGGTTGTCATCGTCATGCGAACAAGTAGCACGCCGTCCAAAAAATTTCGCGACGCTAACTCCCCTCGGCTCCCCTCGAACAGCATCAAGGTAATCCGGCTTCCCAATCGCCGTGGACAAAATGTCCATCCGTGTACCCGGCGTGAATGAACCTTGGCTGCTCTGCTGCTCAAGCGCATCCTGTATCAAAGGATTATTCATAAATAGTTACTAAACGCTAAAAATATGAAACAATAGAGGCTATTATTTAATACTTCTAATTTAACTACTTACAATCTTCTTGGCAACCTCAGCCACATCCTCATTTACGAAATTCTCACCCCTCTTCCTCGCAGCTATCCATTTTTTGTGACGAGGAGGACGCTCCGGGGCCTGGATAACAGTGGAAGGATCGGATTGCGAAGCTTCCTTCATTCTCTGCAACTCTTCTTCCATCAGCTTCCGTTCAAGCTTCCTATAGCCACCCCGAGACAACAGATGCGGATACTTATTTCTCGCTTGCCTCTCTCTATTGGCCTGACTTTGTTCCTGTCACACGAAAACACATAAATTTGAGCCTTCGATGTCAAACCAATGCGAACTAAAAGATAAGATATGAAAGAAATTTTACAAGAAATTGAGGACTTTGGCGTGACGCCACAAACTCCCGCTAGTCCTCTGGAGAAATGTAATCATAGTCCTGACATGGGTCCTTGTCCTTCTTTGCCCCTCGGATATACTTTTTAGTGAGCTTGTTCTTAAAGTCTTTCCAACGCAGACGAACCTCGCCCATCCAATGCTTGTACATGGCCTTATTGTTAGGCACATCATACGTTTGCTGCAAGGTAAAAGATAGAAGATATTAGACAAATTAAGTAATAAAACTAAAGATACAAATGCTTTATGAATCGAAAGTGAGATACCAAAAGTTGTGCCCATATCAACTCCTTCGTTTTAGGAGGAACCAACTTCCAATCAGAGATAACAATGCGGACTTTGCTTCGAGCCAGATAGCCTACGTAGCTAATGAAATTGTCTTCCTCTGGACCAATCGGATTCATATTGGCATCGAACTCCACATGCAGTCTCTTTTTCGTACCCTGACGACGTGCAATTAAAGCACCCATATGTGTGCTACCTCTACCCTTTCTCACCACCGGTACCTCATCTCCGCTATCACTCGATGACTCGGCAGAGCCAGACATGTTAAACCTGATCATCAAAGACAAATCAATAATGTTAGATAGGGTTATTCTTAAATAATAAACAAATGATTAAAATGAACTAACATGTTAAACCTGTACAACAATAACATAACACTTTTTTCATAACTTAAGATCTTACTTTATATGGTCTCCCATATTCCTTCAGGATGATCCTTTCTTGGAGCATATTCTTCATCATCTACCAATTCTACTTCACGTGTTATAGGTGGATTTGTTGTGAAAGGGAGTGTATCGTCCAGGTTCAAGGATTCTTCACCATACGTCTGTTTTTTACTTTGAAGTACAATGGACATTTTGTTATTTGCAGGATCTGTAACATAAAACACTTGCTTCGCCTGGCTTGCTAGAATGAATGGATCGTCTCTATGACCAAGTCTTTGAAGATCAACCGAGACAAATCCAAATTTAGGATCTATTACAACAGCATTATTGTTAACCCACCGACATTTAAATAAAGCAACTTTGAACTTGGTGTAGCTTATCTCCCATATTTCTTCAATAACGCCATAATAGGCCATTGATGCTAACACCGGGTTTTTGTCTTTCGAACTTGAAAAGTGCATGGATTCTGCTTCAACCATCACCCCACTATTTTGCACAGAACTTCTGTCATCTTGGTCTTTTGTGTAGAAAGAATATCCGTTTATATCATAACCTGTCCAAGTGATGACCTGATAAGAAGGCCCCCATGCTAACCACTCGATTGTATCCGACACTCCGGTCTCGTGTGAAACCTTCTCCTCGAACCACTTTATGAACGTCTTCTTTTGCTCATGAGCGATTTGCATGTCATTCTTCCTTGGATTCTTACTCTTCAAACTCTTTCTGTGTTCATCAATGTATGGTTGAACTTCTTCCATATTATTCAAGATGTATAGGTGTGCTTGCAACACCTCTTCACGAGGCTTATTCTTCAATTTGATTCCTCGAGTTCCCTCACTTAAACCCTTATCATGCTGAGATTGTAACGTCGCCCCTGATAGATAATCTTTACAGAACTCCATAGCCTCTTCGACTACATATCTCTCAACTATTGAGGCTTCTGGTCGATAAGGATTTTTAGAATACCCTTTTAAGATCTTCATGTATCGCTCGAAAGGGTACATCCACCTTAGGTAAACTGGACCGCAGAGCCTTACCTCCCTTACCAAGTGCACTATCAGGTGCACCATTATATCGAAAAATGCAGGAGGGAAATGCATCTCGAGTTGGGACAAAATAATATAACCCTCATTTTCCAATTCATCCAACTTTTCAATGTCAATGACTTTGTTACATATGGCATTAAAGAAAATGCACAATTTTGTTATAGTGGTCCGTACTTCATCTTTCATAATGCCCCTAATAGCTACTGGTAATAGTTGTTGCATCAACACATGATAATCATGGGACTTCATTCCCACTAACTTGAAATCGTCCATTGAAACACACCTTCTCAAATTTGAAGAATATCCTTGTGGAACCTTAATGTCATATAGACACCCACACAAACTTTTTTTCTCCGCTTTTGACAGCGTATGAGCTGCTGGCTCCATGTATGCCCTCTTACCATCTTCCATTACTCGTGGATGTAGCCGTTCTCTTATTCCCATATCAACCAGGTCTAGTCTCGCACTAATTCCATCCTTAGTCTTCCCTGGTATGTGCAAAAGAGTACTGACAAGGCTATCACAAACATTTTTTTCCACATGCATCACATCAAGACTGTGTCTCACATCAAGACTACGCCAATATGGAAGATCAAAGAAAATTGATCTTTTCTTCCATATATTCTTCTCACCCGCAATCCTTTTCTGCTTACCCAATATGACATTGATATGCATCACTCGACTATAGACTTCCTCTCCGGTTAATGCCTTTGGAGCCGTTCCATGCTTCGGTAAGCCGTTAAAACGCTTTCTTAACTTACGATATGGGTGGAACCGATCAAGAAACCTCCTGTGACCGAGGTAGACCGTTTTCTTTCCATGCTTTAGTTGCTGGAAGTTTGTGTCAGCTTCACATATTGGACATGCTTTATGCCCCTTCACACTGTACCCAGACAAATTTCCATATGCAGGAAAGTCGTTGATCGTGGTAAAAATCATTGCACGCAACTTGAAGAACTCCTTCTTATATGCATCAAACACATCTATGCCTTCCTCCCACAACTTCTTCAAATCCTCAACCAAAGGCGCCAAGTACACATCGATATTGTTACCGGGCTGTTTTGGTCCAGAAATCATCATAGACAGCATCACATACTTGCGTTTCATACATAGCCAGGGAGGTAAGTTGTATATTACAAGAAGAACCGGCCATGCACTATGGGTACTGCTAAGAGTTCGATACGGATTGAAGCCATCTGTACAAAGCCCCAGCCGAAGGTTTCTTGGCTCACTGCCAAATTGAGGGAACATGTCGTCTATTTTCTTCCATTGCAGAGAGTCAGCCGGGTGCCGAAGATATTTTCCATCGGATATTCTCTCATCAGAATGCCATCTCAACTGCCTCGCCGTTGCTTCACTAGTATACAGACGCTTAAACCGTGGAATTATTGGAAGATACCACAATGTCTTCAAAGGTTGCCTTTTTGTTGTCTGCTCTCCAGAAACACTACATTTCTTCACTTTGTATCGTGAAGTTTTACACTTCGGACACTTATCGAGGCCTTCGTACTCATTTCTGTATAATATGCAGTCATTAGGGCAACTGTGTATCTTTTTATACTCCATACCCATCGTAGATAAGATTTTCTTGGCCTCATACATACGATTTGGAAGTACATTATCATCTGGCAACATATCACACAACAATTCAAGCAACGACGTGAAACTGCTATCGGTCCACCCAAAAGTTGCCTTTAAGTTGACCAAATGTAAGGTCCCAGTCAACCGTGTATACTTAGTACACCCAGGGAACAAAGGTGTCTCTGCATCACTCCGCACGCTATCATATTCATGCGGTTGTGCAAAGGATTCGACCTCAACATCATGAATCATTCTCTCTATTCCATCATCATCTACGTCAACCTCATTTTCGTGGGATGCACTAGGTGTTACCTCCTCACCATTGTTAGACCTGACTATCACCCAAGAGGGGGGGTGAATTGGGTGTCGGATAAAAATTTAGAAACTTTAAAATTCTTTTCAACTCTTAATGAAGGTAACAAGTATGAAAATAACTATTCATAAATCAACAGTTAAATATTCAAATAAATGTTAAAATAATATTTGCTTGAAATATAAGAGTTTAAGGAAGAGAATATGCAAACTGTGATTTATCCTGGTTCGGCCCAATTCACGATGACCTACGTCCAGTCCCCAGGCACCTCCTGAGATTTCAATCCACTATTTTCCTCAAGCTTTAATCAGGTACTTGAGAACCGCTACAAACCCACAAGTTTAGCCGGGCACTTGTGCAGCCTTTTACAAATCTCTTACCGAGATACTCCCCCTTACACACCGTAAGGATACACCGCTTGATCACACACTCTGTACTCGAAGTAATCCTCTCTCTAGGATTCACTCCCCTTACAAGCTGTAATCAACACAATGTGTTTCCCACTCAAGATCACCCAATCTTGAGTAACTCTCAGATAAAATGTTTACAAACAAATCTTCTCTTTAAGAAGTGATAAGATGAACACTGAAGTACAATACAAATAATCTCACTCTCTTAATAAATTATATGATCACTAAGAAAATAGAGAGAATATGAGATAAACATCAGAAGGCATTTTGAAGGTGTAAGCTCATGTCTGTTCTTCCGTTTTAAATCCTTCTCCATTTATAAGCGTTGGATGTGCTGTTGGAAAAATATTGACCGTTGTGAATAGTAACGGCACTATTTGAATTTCATCCGTTGAAGCTTGCGAGTTGCGGCCGTTTGTGTATTCGTCCGTTGGAGAGAGTTGACCATTTGAATATATTACCGTTATGATTTCTGATCCGTTGGAACATTAATTGTATATCCATATATGACCGTTGCAGATGCATTTGAATGGTTTGAGTATTACCGTTGGAGCAGTAAGCGTTCGGTCCGTTCGTGAAAATACTGATTGCTTCATCCTTCTCATATCAACAAACACTAGGCTGAATTCCTTCATTCTTGTTTTCATAAATAACCGTGACCTTCTTGCTTTTCAAATGCTTCAGCTTCCATGTCACTGTGTGTTTGCTTCAAACAGATTTTTGCTTCCATCGGTCTTGATCTTATTTCAAACGTTAAACTCCTAAAATTCATACACAAATGACAAAAATAATGTTAAGAAGTAGTATAAATGATTTTGGTAATCATCTGGATGTTTTCCATATGCAACAGTATTTCCGGACGCGGTGATTCTTGAAGACGATGAACAGTATTTTCGTGATAGAAGATTCAGAACATAGCTCAACTTCCAGTAGCCATATCTCTTCGTATATAGCTCTAAAATTAGCAAATGATATATCCCTGGAAAGCTCTTGATGTCTTCTTTCCAATGGAAAAAGAGTCAGCTCAAAATACTTTGTATTTTGACCGTTATGATCTGATGAACGATGACTGCCCAGAAAACAGAGTTCCAGCAACCCAGAAATTTCAAAATTCATATCTCCTTCGTTTCAAGCTCTTTTTAGTTGCTTCCAAATTCTGTGAAACCCTTGTTGAGTATAAAATCATATGGAATTGGTTTCACTTCATTTGGTTCTGTATAATATGAGATATAGACAGAAAACCGAGGCTATTCTGAGTTGATTCCAGAATCACATGTATCAACTTTCAAAGGCCATATCTCCCTGGTCTGAGCTCCGTTTTGAGTGGGTCAAATTGTGGTGTGACGCATTTTGAGTCTAGTTTCATATGCCACTGGTTTCAGCTCAATTGGATATGTATTTTGTGAGATACACCCAAAATACTGAAGCTCGCCTTGCTGTGTGGCGTGAATTGCACTGCCAACTTCCACAATTTGTTTCTCTTTCATCTGAACTCCTTTGGACTTAAATCTGGTCTCCAAATGACGCATTGGGAGTCTACTTTCATCCAAAATTGGTTTCACCTCAATCCGACGTCTAGTTTGTGAGATATCATCGAAACATTGAATGTCGCCCATGAAAAACGCAGACCAGAGGCAAACAGAGCATGAAACAGTTCCTGGAGTCGATGCAGCCATATTGGAAAGTCAGCAAAATTACGATTTTGCCATTGAAGCTGAAGTTCTACAGAATTACGATTTTGCCATTCTGAATGAATTTGGAGAAATAAATGTAAATGACTTGAAGCAATTATTTTCTTGACTCAAGGCAACTAGTCTGGAGGCAAACAAGTCATTGCAGCAAACGTATACGATCTGTATAGCACTATTCATACCGTATAGCACTATCCATATATACGGTTTTGTAGCTAAGAAATTGCTATTCATGATGATGCTCCAAATAGCTTAATTTAGCACTGAATTAAGCCTTTCGAACTTCTGTTTGATCATGTAGACTTTCCAGTATTGGTACTATTCATGTATACGTGGTACTATTCACGATACGTTACTATTCACACTGATGTTTGCTGACTCCGAATTAAGCTACTCCAACTTCCGCTTGATCATGGAGACTTCCAATATCACAAAAACTTGAGTGTTGATATTCTCATTATACTGTGCAAGTTCTTCCTTCTTTAGTCTCTTCTCTTCTTCTGGATTATTCTTCATGATTCCTTCTTTAGTCTCTTCTCTTCTTCTGGATTATTCTTCATGATTCAACTTGAATTAATCTATATTAAATAAGGTAGTTAGTCAATGTATATGATAAAACTTTTTGCTCTAGATAATGGCATCAATATAAGACATCATCAAAACTAATCAGAACTAACATTCTCCCCCTTTTTGATGATGGCAAATACCTTAAGAAAAATATGTATGAATATGAGAATATATTAGATGCAACATATTTTTCTTGCCATTCTCTCCCCCTTATTTGTCATTAGCAAAAAGTTGAAGTAAAGAAGATATACTTGTGGAGAGATAAATATGAAAAACACGTGAGAAATAATTGCTATTTCTCTCCCCCTTTTGAAAATATTTGATGCAAGTAGAAAAGATGTTTCATGAAGGTATGTTTGAAATACAATTTGGAGAGGTTTTTCAAGAAACTTAAAACTTTCATAGTTAAAAACAAATTCATATCAAACGTGTGCAGAATGTCTACTGAATATAAAAAGATAGAGATTAGAAATGCTCATGTAGATTCTGCAAATTGTTGAATGATCGATGAAGTCCATTTGCTTGCTGTAAGATATTTGGTTGAGTCGCCATGCCCTAAGATGAAGTAGTGATAGGCTTCTTTCTTGTTGTATGAGGTTCTTTGAAGAGGCTCAATCGAAGGATCATGAATATCTTGTATGATGCGAATAAGATGAAAGTACTGGCTTCTTGAGTTGTTTCTCATTTGAATAAATTTGATCAGTACTTTAGCTTCCATCCTTTGCCTTCATAGATCTCTTCTGTAGAGCATATCTCATCTTCAATAATTAATCCCCAAAGCATCTTTCCTTAATTTAATAATTTCTCCTTGTAGTGTATTAAGGAAAGTTATAACACATAACCAAATCTCCTGCTACAAATTAAAAATATTCTTTCCTGAAGAGATTTGTTAGTGCAACCAGATATCAAAGTGTTCCTCTCGAAAACATATTTTCAAATAATAATGAAAGGAAAATATAATATTAACTCATCATCAAAACTAATAACAAATAATAATTGTATATGAGTATGCTTAAAAGGATTTTTCTTCAAATAAAGGAGAAGAACTTATAGAGTATAAAACACATATGAATGTGAAGCTCCCCCTTCATGAATGCATGTCTAAAAATATGAAGTTCTCTTTAATAATAACAAATAATAGTGTGACACCAAATGTTATGAGGTTTGAAAATATCTTGCTCACAACATGGTATCTCAGAATTAAGAACTTTCAAAATTATTGAAATTAGTATAAAGAAATTACTTATGCTTTTTAAGATGACAAAAGTGGTTGAAACATAAGGATCATTTTGAAAATGAATGTTCTCAGACTAAACTTCGTGTGATAAAATTTGAATGAATAAAATCAAGTTAGCCTGAAAAGTGATACGAAAAACAGAGAGATGATTATGATATATGAATATTATTTCAAAATACTATACCTTACTCAAGTAATATTGTAATTACTTGAGTCATAATCCTCTATTATCCATTGATGCATCACTGGCTAGCCACTATCTGATGATGTGATCAATACTGTAGATCTCCCAGATTTGATGCATAAGGATGAGTTTCTATGTGATGTCCATGATTCCGTAGCCATCACTTGTAGTTCACACGAGAGAACCTTACAAGCTTTTCTTCCTCTTTTTGTCCCTGTTTACCAATGCAAGAACAGAGGAGCCTGCAAAACAAAAATATGTTCTTTGGTACCCGATGTTTCTTGGGTCCACAAATGATTAGGCATGACAATTTTATGCTCTTATAGAATTAAATCATATGATGTTTGAGCAAAAAGTATAATAAGTTAATCAAAGATTAAGAACGTAATTTTACCCAATCAAATAAGTTTAAACAATGAATCAAGTAGGGTAATAGCTAAATGATACCAAGAATGCTATTTTTCAATGACAACTTAGAAATATGATTTATGTAGAAAAGATGTCATTGATAAGAATGCATGTAGATTTTTTTTAAAATAAATCTTATTCATAATGATATGCATTTATATGAATGAGATTAATTTTTTCAAGAATGAAAATGAAATATGCAAATTATTTCAAATCTCAAATGTTCTTTTAAAACATGATAATGCATTATGAAATTGAGATTTTAATATATGAAAAATTTATTTTTGAAATATGTTTAAAATCAATGCACACACTAAATATGATGGAAGTCAGCTTGTTAAAGAACATGTCAGAGTGCTTCAATTTTTGGAGAACATGTCAAACATTGAAGTTAACATGTTGAAGAGTTTCCCAAAAGCAAAAGTCATAAGGAAAATGAATTTGCCAAAAAGAGCTAAGTATGATAGAAATATACAGGCACAAAGACTTTGCTATTGACTAGGAGATAATCTTGCCTCTTTGAATAGAATCTAGAAATATAAGAACATTCAAGGCAATAATATGAATCTAGATGTATACTCAAAATATGGATGAAGACAAATGTTGATGTATTTGAGTAACAGAATAAGTACTAGAATTCCTAGATGATGAAGCACATACTCATTAGTCCAAATGACTAGAGTTTCAAAATATTATCCTAGTAAGTTATTCCATATAATGGTTAATGCACTAACATTTAATACATTAATGAACATTCATAATACTTGGAATAACTTGGCCAATAAGAATTTATAAGATTTTCACAAATTGAATAAGCTTGAAATTCATAAAGATGATCAACTTGTTAGATATAAGATCTAACTTGATTGAAAATAAAGAATGAGGAGTTCGAGCATTATATTGACTATCAAAGATCAATATGTGAATGATAGGGAAAACTCTACTGGAAGGATTCGAAGCATATCTAACATTCAATATACAAAGACTTAACTTCCAATTTTGAAATATCATTTTAATGCAATCAGAATATGCATATTTTTTCAAAACATCTGTATGCATTTTTCTAGAAACAGAGTGAATTGAAATTTTAAAAAAAAATGTGTAAAATATATATATAATCTTAGAATGTTTTGCACAAATTCACTTATGGTCCATTTAGCAATCTGAAAATATTTTGAAAATCATAAATGATTGATTGCTAATGGAATGCAATGATAGACTAGTATTCATTACCCAAATATGAATTTCATATAAGCACAATATGGGGTAAGAAATAGATATCACCGTAATTCCTCCAATCCTTGTAGAAGCTTGCTTGATTAAGATTGTTTTGATGTAGATAACTCCTTTTCGGACGTTCACCATCAACAATAAGCATAGCTTGTTGAGCTTTCTCATAAGTTGGATCATTTCTCTTTGTTACATTCTTGAGAAGCTTTCTATGATCCTACAAAACCATATAAATCTTTTTCTTTCTTGATATCCAACCTTACTTGGATCCAATCATTGTTAGCTTGTAGGAACCAAAATTAAATTCACATGCTCTTATGAATATATTCAATTCAGAACAACTAAGCACAGTGAATTAAACGTGATTTATGGATAAAAGAAATATTTCCTTTTCAAATTATCATGTATGCTTAAAGAGTTAAATTATTGAACATTGCAATCACTTTGAAAAATTAAATTAGGATGACAAAAATCAAATTTTTTTTAAAAATAGTTTGCAAGGCTCATTCCTAAGGTTACAAAATATAAAACCTCAATAAATATTTCAGATAACAGAGTAGGAGGTTTTACCGTTGTATGCCTTTGCCTTAGGTACTAGGAGAATTGACTTTGCTTACCCACTGTCTTTTTCTGTCATATTGATTCTTAATGTGTCTTCCTATGGGTATCGACAAAGCTCTTTCAGAAGATATGTACTTCAATGGTCTTCTATTTGGCATTTCAGAGATTCTCCTCTTCTTATTTTCCTTAAGGTAGTTGAAGGATACTCTATGATAATTTATTCTTGAGGTAGAAGATACTCTTCTTGTATGTATCCATTGCTCTTCATGGTTTGACCTTGTAGTTCTAGCAATGGGTGCTCTGAGAGTTCTCCTGTTTGAAGTAAGTTTCCTTTTACGCTCATGAGAAACTCTTGGATTGTTCTTCGTCTCGTCAGTACCCTTATGTCCATTGAATTTTAAATTATCCTGCACACATAAGGCACTAGATGGACATTTTGGTACCCACTTATATTTGGGTCCTTGACCGTTAGTATTGGACTTTACTTGTCCTTTAGGAACCCAAACAAATATATTTCTCACATTATAATTTCTTCTAATATAACATGTATGAGAAATATGATCAGATTTTCTACAATAATTGCAAATAATAGAATGGTGCTTATTATGAACATTTTTGCAAGTATTGTACTGGTTATGAGAGTAAAACTTCAAATAATATTCATTTGAACATTCATTCTTCCCACATGATTTTCCAGCAAGATTGAAAACATTTTTGTTTTTCAAAATAGAATCAGTAATTGGTTGAAAAACAATTTTATGCAAATGTTCAAAATCATTTTTCTTAACTACAAAAGAAGAATCGGAATTGTCTACCTCATATGCATCTTGAGCTCCAGATAATGATTGACCACAATTGTCTATGAGCTCTTCTTGGTAGTCCTCTTTCTCTTGTTCTTTTGTGTTGACTGGATCATGAAAATATTCTCTAATTTCACCTTCTTCCATTTGTTCATCACTCATAGATGTGCAGTTAGAAATCTTTGATGAACTATCAACACTTTCAACTTCAACACAATCATTAGAAGTATAGATAGAATCAAGAGTATCCCAAATATCTTTAGCATTAGAGTAAGACTTGATTTTCTCAAAATCATTTTCGGTTAAAGCACTATACAAAATTTTCATTGCTCTAATGTTCAACAAAAACATTTTCTTTTCTTTTTCCGTCCAATCCTTTCTCGGTTTGATAAAACTAGTCATTCTAGCTTTCCAAAACCAAAAATCAATATCTTTTAAAAATGGTGGAACAGTATAATCGAAACCTTCAGAAAGCAAGTAACACCCAAAATTAGCCATTGTAACTCTTGAGACGGTTAAGTCCTTTACACAAGAGCCCCGCTCTGATACCAAATGTTAGACCTGACTATCACCCAAGAGGGGGGGTGAATTGGGTGTCGGATAAAAATTTAGAAACTTTAAAATTCTTTTCAACTCTTAATGAAGGTAACAAGTATGAAAATAACTATTCATAAATCAACAGTTAAATATTCAAATAAATGTTAAAATAATATTTGCTTGAAATATAAGAGTTTAAGGAAGAGAATATGCAAACTGTGATTTATCCTGGTTCGGCCCAATTCACGATGACCTACGTCCAGTCCCCAGGCACCTCCTGAGATTTCAATCCACTATTTTCCTCAAGCTTTAATCAGGTACTTGAGAACCGCTACAAACCCACAAGTTTAGCCGGGCACTTGTGCAGCCTTTTACAAATCTCTTACCGAGATACTCCCCCTTACACACCGTAAGGATACACCGCTTGATCACACACTCTGTACTCGAAGTAATCCTCTCTCTAGGATTCACTCCCCTTACAAGCTGTAATCAACACAATGTGTTTCCCACTCAAGATCACCCAATCTTGAGTAACTCTCAGATAAAATGTTTACAAACAAATCTTCTCTTTAAGAAGTGATAAGATGAACACTGAAGTACAATACAAATAATCTCACTCTCTTAATAAATTATATGATCACTAAGAAAATAGAGAGAATATGAGATAAACATCAGAAGGCATTTTGAAGGTGTAAGCTCATGTCTGTTCTTCCGTTTTAAATCCTTCTCCATTTATAAGCGTTGGATGTGCTGTTGGAAAAATATTGACCGTTGTGAATAGTAACGGCACTATTTGAATTTCATCCGTTGAAGCTTGCGAGTTGCAGCCGTTTGTGTATTCGTCCGTTGGAGAGAGTTGACCATTTGAATATATTACCGTTATGATTTCTGATCCGTTGGAACATTAATTGTATATCCATATATGACCGTTGCAGATGCATTTGAATGGTTTGAGTATTACCGTTGGAGCAGTAAGCGTTCGGTCCGTTCGTGAAAATACTGATTGCTTCATCCTTCTCATATCAACAAACACTAGGCTGAATTCCTTCATTCTTGTTTTCATAAATAACCGTGACCTTCTTGCTTTTCAAATGCTTCAGCTTCCATGTCACTGTGTGTTTGCTTCAAACAGATTTTTGCTTCCATCGGTCTTGATCTTATTTCAAACGTTAAACTCCTAAAATTCATACACAAATGACAAAAATAATGTTAAGAAGTAGTATAAATGATTTTGGTAATCATCTGGATGTTTTCCATATGCAACAGTATTTCCGGACGCGGTGATTCTTGAAGACGATGAACAGTATTTTCGTGATAGAAGATTCAGAACATAGCTCAACTTCCAGTAGCCATATCTCTTCGTATATAGCTCTAAAATTAGCAAATGATATATCCCTGGAAAGCTCTTGATGTCTTCTTTCCAATGGAAAAAGAGTCAGCTCAAAATACTTTGTATTTTGACCGTTATGATCTGATGAACGATGACTGCCCAGAAAACAGAGTTCCAGCAACCCAGAAATTTCAAAATTCATATCTCCTTCGTTTCAAGCTCTTTTTAGTTGCTTCCAAATTCTGTGAAACCCTTGTTGAGTATAAAATCATATGGAATTGGTTTCACTTCATTTGGTTCTGTATAATATGAGATATAGACAGAAAACCGAGGCTATTCTGAGTTGATTCCAGAATCACATGTATCAACTTTCAAAGGCCATATCTCCCTGGTCTGAGCTCCGTTTTGAGTGGGTCAAATTGTGGTGTGACGCATTTTGAGTCTAGTTTCATATGCCACTGGTTTCAGCTCAATTGGATATGTATTTTGTGAGATACACCCAAAATACTGAAGCTCGCCTTGCTGTGTGGCGTGAATTGCACTGCCAACTTCCACAATTTGTTTCTCTTTCATCTGAACTCCTTTGGACTTAAATCTGGTCTCCAAATGACGCATTGGGAGTCTACTTTCATCCAAAATTGGTTTCACCTCAATCCGACGTCTAGTTTGTGAGATATCATCGAAACATTGAATGTCGCCCATGAAAAACGCAGACCAGAGGCAAACAGAGCATGAAACAGTTCCTGGAGTCGATGCAGCCATATTGGAAAGTCAGCAAAATTACGATTTTGCCATTGAAGCTGAAGTTCTACAGAATTACGATTTTGCCATTCTGAATGAATTTGGAGAAATAAATGTAAATGACTTGAAGCAATTATTTTCTTGACTCAAGGCAACTAGTCTGGAGGCAAACAAGTCATTGCAGCAAACGTATACGATCTGTATAGCACTATTCATACCGTATAGCACTATCCATATATACGGTTTTGTAGCTAAGAAATTGCTATTCATGATGATGCTCCAAATAGCTTAATTTAGCACTGAATTAAGCCTTTCGAACTTCTGTTTGATCATGTAGACTTTCCAGTATTGGTACTATTCATGTATACGTGGTACTATTCACGATACGTTACTATTCACACTGATGTTTGCTGACTCCGAATTAAGCTACTCCAACTTCCGCTTGATCATGGAGACTTCCAATATCACAAAAACTTGAGTGTTGATATTCTCATTATACTGTGCAAGTTCTTCCTTCTTTAGTCTCTTCTCTTCTTCTGGATTATTCTTCATGATTCCTTCTTTAGTCTCTTCTCTTCTTCTGGATTATTCTTCATGATTCAACTTGAATTAATCTATATTAAATAAGGTAGTTAGTCAATGTATATGATAAAACTTTTTGCTCTAGATAATGGCATCAATATAAGACATCATCAAAACTAATCAGAACTAACAACCATGCCATATCCACGTTGTGTATCGAAGGTTTATTCCATCACAAATTAGGTGATCCCTTATATCAGCAACATCCCTTCGAATCCCATTTAAACAATTAACACATGGACAATAATACATCCCGTTTTTTGTAGTCACATTCCTTCTAGCAAATTCAATAAACTCTTCCACCCCTTTCGCATATTCTTCGCAAGTTCTCAAAGCATTAATCCAACTATGACCCATTTTATTATCACCTAAGACATTTCCAACAACAGTCAAGTTCATAACAATTTCAAAAAATTTCGGCAGCATTTCCCCTCAACAGTAAGACATCCCAAAATTTCAACAACAAACCATTTCAACTTAATTCAACAAAACTTACTAACTAAGGCAATTTAGAAAATATCAGCTATTAAATCCAATACTTCCATCAATACAAAAAACTAAAATATATCTAAGTTGTAAAATTAGAAAGGTGCAGCAGCAATAGGAGAATTCACTGACAACTTGCAATTAAATTTAAGAATTACAAAGGTGCAGCAATAGGAGACTTCACATTCATTGAGGATAAAATGAGCAAAAGTACAATAGTCTTATGCTCACAATGATGCAACACTTCCCAAATATTTAGTTTCTAAGCAAGCCAGCAAGTAAATTTGAACATTTTACTCACACGCACACAACAAGCTAAATCAATCGCAATAAAGAAATCTCTAAAATTAAACAATAAAAGCAACAAAAAACAGAGCAGAAGAAGCGCTGACCTTCAAGACAACTAACAGCGAACGGCAACCCAAAGCCGACGAGAGGCAAAATGAATAAAAGGCTCGACCTAACCCTGCGTGCGTCTCTGGTTTGGGTCAGTAGGCAGCAGTCGTGACACGAGCAGAAAACGATGATGCAACACAGAGGATAAAATGAGCAAAAGAACAATAGTCAACAATAGGAGAATTCACATTCACTGAGGATAAAATGAGCAAAAGTACAATAGTAATTTGATATGGAAAATGGAGGAACTAACACCATTATTTTGAGATAATATATGTTTGAGTTGACGTTGGTATAAGTCGAAACATAACTCATATCACATGTTTACTTTGTATACCTTAAATCACATTAGAAAAATAATTTCTACTCATCATCAAATCGACCAGGTGCAATTTTTCAATTAAATTTTTTCATGAGAAATTTTTATTATAAACTATATTTTAACATAATTTTAAAATTTTCTCCACGTGAATTTTTATTATTATGAAAAATCCATATCATACGAGTTAATCAGAGTTCAGAGGATTGAATTTAAGGATATAAGTAGATGGACTCAATTTTTTTCAACATGAACAATTTGCTTTGGGTGTTGGCAAAAAAATAAATAAATAAAATAATTTGAAAAAAAAAATCATAAGAAGGTCTCACATAAAGAAATTAATGAGTTTAATAATATCAACCCTAATTTTTTGCTCTCATATATTTGAGTGGTCAACAGATCACATTCCACAAGCCAAAAACACAAAGTAAAGTATGCAAAAAGGGTGATCACAGAGGACATTCATTTTGCACGACAATAACGAATAGTAATCATAATTTATGAATCGAATTATTTGTTGTTGAAGTAGCAAATATTGTCCAACAGTGATTCTTTGTCCAATAAATCAACAATATATCCTGAAATCAATATCCTTTTTTGCATACAAAATAAAAGAATTTTACTTTCAATGAAGGACATATGTTAAAAACTTCATCAATGCTTCAAATATACGATAAAGCAAGTTAAAACCAGGATAATGAAAGAAGAAACTTTTTAAGTATTTTATAACTAGAAAAGAAAATGCAATAAGAACAATTGGTAATTAGGCTAATAAAAAAGATAGAATGAATTGTTAGCGATTACCTTTTCAGCATCACTTAACACAAAAAGAGATTGTTCCCTGAGAAACATTAACTACTTGAGTTTAGTACAACCAATGATAGTTTTACCATGGATGGATTTTTTTTCCCTAGAAATGATTTATATTACACTTACACATTTTGATAAATAAGTATTAATTACACTTCAAGTAATTTATATTATAAATTATTATTTTTACCTAAAAATGATTTATATTGTGAACTAAAGACAATATTAAATTTTGACTCGGACAAGAAGCTTGGTTGAATGTTTAAGTTTTGATTTTTGCCTTGTTGTTTGAATATGGGATTAGAACATGTCAAAGTAAATAGATGAAGAACGAAACTAACCATTAGGTTAAAATGGTGATTGAAACTTTTAAAAATAAATTTTTAACTGTAATTTAAAAGTATACTAAATAAATATAAAAAATGAGTTTCGTTTCTATTTACGTAAACATTTTTGTAATAAGTATTCTAAACAAGCTAAATGACTAATATAATTCACATTAAAGGAGTTTTTGAACACCTTTAAAAATTAGTTTTGTGATGCATGAAGCAAAAATTTTCTCTTAAATGTAAAATCATTTAAAATGAGTTGAACCAAAAACTCCAAACGAGATGTGTGCCTTAGTTATCCAGAGAGGGGATAAACTAAAACATTCGCAGAACAAAATCGCAATCCCCAAAGATATGTGTTAGAGAACAAGCATGCAAAATGAGAATTGTGAAGATATGTGTTAGAGAACAAGCATGCAAAAAGGGTGATCACAAAGGACATTCAACAAACACCTTGCGTCCACTCTTTCCCAGAACAAAATCGCAATCCCCAAAGAGCAAATCAACACAAGACCAATCAAAGAAGAATAAAGATCGATTGAATCCCCACCTAGACTTTATCATCTGGCTTTGATTCTTCCGACGAAGGGAATGTATCCACCATTGTCGAACCAAGAGAAGCGTCACGGTTTTGTTGTATATTGCTGTTGAAGTTCAGCGTTCATGGCGTTCTCAAGGTCCCTCACTCTCGTCCTCACTGGTGACCAAAACTGCCAATTAAACGAGCAATTAACAAAGTTTTTCAAATCGAACAGCGATTTCATAAATCAAAAGAGAGAAAGAAAAATCGAAAGGTGAGGTGAAGAAATCGAGAGGTTTACTAGCGGCGGTTCCGGCGAACTGATGGCGGAAATGGAACTTTGAAAAGCTTTGAGATAGTAGAACTGATTTGTTGAGCGAAAGCACTCTGATTGGGACTCTGATGATTGGGACTCTGATTTTTGGCGGACGCAGAGCTCAGGTTTGCGGCTGCTTTGAGGAGGACTCGAATTGGGACTCTGATTGGAGTTTAGGTTTTTAAAAGCCATTAGGCGACCTGAAAGCACTTCAGGTCGCCTATTTTTCATTTTAGGCAACCTGATTAAGCTTCAGGTCGCCTAAAATCAAAAATAGGCGACCTGATCAACTATCAGGTCGCCTATTTTTATAAAATAAGCGACCTGGTACCCAATCAGGTCGCCTATTTTATAAAAATAGGCGACCTGGTACTTAATCAGGTCGCCTTTTTTATAAAAATAGACGACCTGATACCCAATCAGGTCGCCTATTGCTAAAAATAGACAACCTTATTATTGTTCAGGTCGTCTATTTGGCCAATTGGCGCGTAAACAAAAAATTTCTCCCCTATTTCCCTCTGGCGCGAAATTTTTTGGCTGATTTTAGGCGGCTTGAAATATTATCAGATCGCTAAAAATGAATTTTCCTTCTATATAATAACAATATTGCCACTGGCCTCATTTTTTACTACCTATTTCTTATTTAGGACGTATTTGAGGGTAGTAATATCAAATTTTTGTAGTAGTGTCGTATGTGATCAAGGGTTATACATTTTACACAAAGTTCCTAGATGATAGGAGCACAGTCCAGAACAGTGGTGTTATGTTAGAGGTTGAATCTATGCACTTCTCCAGTTTAAAAGACAAGAGCCCTTTATTGGCAGTCAACCAATCAGCCCTACGCACACACATACACTTATATTTGTATGAAGAGTTAAATTGCTTTTCGTCACTAAAATAGTGGATGCATGCATAAGACGTCCACACCAACTATTTACCTTAGTTGTACCATAAATATACTGGAGCTCAAGGCCTGTAATTTGCATTATCGTCATCAACACAAGTTCATTCAGTACAGCAATATGTCCTCTAAACACTTGCTAGTATTCCTTTTTGAAGTGGTGTTTCTCATCTCTTCGAGCTTCGCACAGCCTCCATGGAATTCTCATAATAAGCCTCTGGGTGAAGAATCATTAGGTGTTGACAAAAAAGTCTCATTAGCTTCTTTTGATTCACCCACCCATGGACGTACTCCCAATACGTGTTGATGAAATCCCAATCGTTGAAGTGTCATCTAATCCCACGTGGATGCCTCTCTTCCACGCCCAAGCGATTGCCCACCCCCTCCTATCGATCCTTGTATCTATCCTGACATTGACCCGATGGCTGGAGGCCCACCCGGACTCCCACGCCCAAGCGAATGCCCACCCCCTCCTATTGATCATTGTTTCGCTGGAGGCCCAGGACCAGGCCCATTCCCACTCCGTTACAACAATCCATCTGTTAAAAAAACACTTGTTTTACCAAGCACTCAAGTAGTGCAGTGGTATGACGCTGGCTTATCCAGCCTTTGTATCAGGGTTCGACCCTGCCTTGGACCATTAGGTCCCCAATTCCAAAAAAAAAAAAAAAACACTTGTTTTTTTAACCCCCCCAAAAAAAAAAAAAAACACTTGTTTAGTTACAAGCCACCTGTGTTGAAGAAGCCGCAAGAAGGGTATCATAAGATTTTAGTTTTATGTTAGTATTATATATACAAATAAGAGAGAATCAGACGATATCTCTACAATATAATTTGTCTTCATGTGATCGGTCATCTCCGTTTTGATTTAGCCTTGTTAGTTGTTACGTTGTTTGCCATGTATTTCTATATATGCCTACGTTCCATGTTGTTACAATGATGATATAACAAAATTGAGTATCATATATTCACCAAAAACATTGAGTACCCTATGGTTTTTAAGCATATCTTTGGTATCATGAATTAAAATAAGAGAGAGCATATGGTCTCTCTACGTACAACTTGTCTTCATCAATTATGTGCTTGGCCAATTTTGTTGTCCGTTGGGCTAGTTGTCTGAAGGCTTGTTGTGTTTGGGATGGTGTTGGAGCTATACAAGAGAAGATAAGGAGATTGTTGTGCCGTGGTGTTTGTTCCTTATGTGCTTTTGAATACTGTTGGCGGTTTTTGTTGACACCGATATATGGACAAAGAATATATTAGAAATATAATTATAAACACAATTATAAATGTAATTATTAATATTTATTTAAGTCATAATATTTTAGGAAAAAACATGTTATATTAACTCACTTAACTTGTAATACTCTAAAATTCATATTTATCATAAATACTAATTTTGATAAATAATACATTTTGTAGATTATTAATTAGATTTTAAAGGATTTTTCCTTGAAATTAATTAAGAATTAAAGACCAATAAGGGTTTTATAATAGCATAAAATGAATTACTAATGCTCATAGTTAATCTAAGAACAAATCACTCTATGATAAATATACCTAGTAGGCATGTTAACACTACACACTACAAGAAGAAAGGGTTTTAGCGACGGAAAAAATCCGTAGCTAAACCCTCAAATTCCGTCGCTAAATGAATTAGCGACGGAATTAGAGACGGATTTTTTCCGTCGCTAAAAAGTGGTCGCAATTGCGACGGAATTTCAAATTCCGTCGCTATTAGCGACGGATTTCAATTCCGTCGCTATTAGCGACGAAATTATTTTCCGTCGCTAATAGCGACGGATTTTAAATCCGTCGCTAATTTGATTATTTTTTTAAAAAAATTATTTATTATTTTCTTTAATTAATTTATTATTTTTTTAAATTTTCTTTGAAAATTATATTCTTTTAAAAATAATTATATTCTTTTCCATTATTATTTTAAATTTATTTATTTTATTTTTTAATTTTGTTTAAAAATTATATAATAAAATATTTAAAAAAAATTATATAACATACATACCGAATCTTCATAAAAATACATTATAAATATAGTGTTTCAACAGAGATGTACTAAAAAAGTAATCTAAACAGCAGCATCCTCATCATCATCATCAGTAGGAGGATCACCTTCAGGAGGCGGCATCGGACCCTTGTCTTTCATTAGGGCCATGATTTTACGCTGCATCTGTCTAACCATCTCCTGTGTCTGGTGGAGCTCAATGTCTGTGTTCATTTGTTTTTGCTTTGTCTCGTTCAGCTCAACTGCTTGCGACTCGATAATTGTCTTCATCCTCATCAACTCATCTGCCAAAAAATTAGGAAATATAATTATCTTTTTTGCACTGCATTTAAATGAACCAGAGAATGAAAATGTTACAATCAATATCAAATGTATTACGTTTACCTGCAGAAACACCTTCGCTACTACTGGATGTGGAGCGCTTTGATTCCCTAAGTCGGCTGGCATAGGAACCTAACCCGAAGACTCTACCTTTGCTGTTAAATCCACCCGCAGCCTGTAAGAATAGAGTCTCGTTATCAGACTGAGAGGATGAGGTTGGGTTCCACTCTGCGAGTCTCTCTCTTGAGTCAGCCTCAGATAGTTGCCCTATAAACAAAAAAAGACATCACAAAAAAAGCCGATGTGAAATGAAATAAACATGTTGGTGTCCGAAACAAAGAATCAATACAATATAAATGTCTCACCGCCACTTGCTCCGCCCTGGCGTTAATCCATATCTTCTCACCCCCTTCAGTTTGCCGGGTATGGGTCTGCTCAAAGGCACGCCACTCAACTTCTTCTGGTGGAACATCCTCAGACTGTGCCTGCAAACACATGAAAAATCGTTAACAAATTGTTTCAAGATACAAAACATTGAATACTTTAATAGAAAATAACGTGTACTCACAATTTTTCGACAATGCTCACTCAACGGAATGGGCCCGCCAGCATATGAAGGTCCCACCTGCTTGGCCCTATTCTCCTTACTTTTCCGACTTCTATTATTAAATTTCTCATCGTTCTCCCACTATGCAAGTAATAGGCTTGCAGTGTCAGGGTCAATCCAATCTGTCTTGCCCACACCCTTTCTCAATTTATGAAATCTCCCAGACAACCACTTGCTTCCCTTATGGTTAAAAGCTTTTCTCAGACCTTTATGATGTTCAGGCAACGTCTCAAACTTACTCTGAAAATCAATAATGAACAATTAGTGCTCCAAATGTTACAAATACTTAATTAGTTCGTATTTGGATAAGAAATTAATAACTATAAATCACTTAACTTACCAAAAACTCGTCAAACCATCTATTCCGAGTGTCCTTAGGAATTTCTTTCCACATGCCCCAAGGCTCATTGAAATTGTGGAATATTTGGGTTGACAAGATATCAGCCACCGGGGGATAAGGGTCAAATCTGTAGACAGAGGATATGATGCAAATATGAGCATACAAACTAAAGGGTAAAAATCGTAGCGTTATTAGTAACGCTGTATGACTCACCCCTCGGTGCCGTCAGGACGGATCCACAGCTTCCCCGTCGCAGGATCTTTAGCTCCCCATACAGGTGTATTAGAGGAACTACCTCCTTCGTCGACCTGGCTATGAGGCGACGGAATGTGCTGAATGAAGGCATGTGAATTATTGAAGAGTTTGTACATAGATGGTTAAATAAAACTACAAATATGTAAATCAATCAGAAATGGTAAAGTAAACCTGGCGTCCCCCTTGCTGTGGATCACTGGAGAAAGACGGAGAATTGGACGTATACAGTGACGGTGAAGTGGACAGGTAAATCGATGGTGAAGATGAGGACTCATATGGTGAAACCTCTGGGGAAGCGCTTCTCCCCCCCATGCCTACGAAGGGAGCAGATTGTGTTCCCCTACCTCTGATAGGACGAGGTTGGGATCGACCACGACCACGTCCACCATCTGAACGTCCTCCAGCTGGATGCTCCATATACCTATGAACACTTACAAACAGATTGTCAAAATATACATAAAAATAAGATATTTATTACTTAATATGACAGTAGCGCAATTACAGAGTATATAGTATAACAAATTGTCATAAACAAAAGAACTAACACAAATCAATCGGATGATTCAAGTTCTTCGTCATCTGCTTGCACGGCTTCCTCTGGAGTCTCATAGTCGTCGAACTCAGATTCGCTATCAGAGCAAATCACTTCTGTCTCATCGTCTGATTCCTCATCGTCAACTTGGATAGGAATCAACTCTAAGTTCGTAGTAGAATCAAACAGATTGCTTGGTACATCGTCGTCAGAAATGTTTATGGGCAGTACATGTTCCACATCAGCCTGGAACGGTTCCTTCATGCCGTCATTTGCTGCCGACTCTTTCGACTGAGGTATGATATTCCGTGCTTTGGTTTTAATAACTCCCACCCACCCTTGGCGGGATGTGGGGTATTCTGTATAGTACACTTGTTCCGCCTGTTGAGCAAGGATGAATGGGTCATAACCAACTGTATATCTCCTTGTCCAGTGGATCTCAATATTTCCATGTTTGTCCACTTTTGTCCCACGTGGACTATTATCAAACAACTCATATTTAAAAAGTGTCACCACCTTGTCCCACTGGTAACTCAGCTGAATTATGTCGACTAACTTCCCGTAGTAGTAACTCTCCACCCCGTCAACTTGGTCACCTCGACAACATACACCATAATTGCAACATTGTGTACCTGCGTTCGCTTCAACAGTTGAAAATCGATACCCGTTGATTATATATTTGTTGCACCGGGTAACACTAATTCCAGCTCCATAAGATAAACTCCATGCCACTTGATTGGGATCTTCTGGGTGTTCCAAGAAGTAGAAGCGAAACCATTTTGGGAACTTAGAGTTCGTGAATTGGTCAACTTGGGATTCCGACATTTCAGGATGTTCCGATCGGACCAAATTAGAAAAATGACTGCAACCAAAAAATGAAGTTAATACTATAATACTTACCGTAACAGTGAAAAGAAAACAAATCTTACTTTAAGTATGGGGCGGCCTCTTCACAGTTGTTTACAATGTACCACTCCACTACTCGCTTATCTCTTGCTTCAAAAGTTGATCTCCAACATTTTCCCACGACTCGGCCTGGAAAATCAAATATTGATTTTTGTTCGTTCGTATTATCGCCATCATCGTTGCGAGGTACCCGTCTCCATATTGATGTCATTTCAGGGGGATAATAGTATTGCGCGAATTTTGTGGCCTCTTCGACTAGATACGCTTCAGCGATAGATCCTTCAACGTGGGTTGGATTTTTGATTTTTTGTTTAAGAGTGCGTAAAAACCTACAAAGGACAATTAGAGGGTATTTATAAACTAAAGTGCGCGAAAGAAATAACTGCACGAAAGAAATATATATATTACCTCTCAAACGGATACATCCACCTATATTGTTGGGGACCTCCTACTCTTGCTTCGTAGGCCAAGTGAACAGGTAAATGTTCCATTGAGTCAAACATGCTAGGAGGAAACACGATCTCTAACTTGCATAGTGTTATTGGCATGCTCGCCTCCAGGTGCTGTAAGTTTTCCACATTAAGCTCAAAAGCACAAATTTCTCTAAAGAACCTGGAAAATTATGCTACAATAGACCATATGTGGTTCGGTAATGCTTTGAAGGCCCACGGCAACAACCTCTGGAAAAAAACATGACAATCATGACTCTTCATCTCGAATAACTTCCCCTCGTGCAAGTTGACACATCTTTTCTGAAAGAGAAGGAAATCACCAAGAGGGGGGGTGAATTGGGGATTTTAAAATTCTTTTCGGTTCACCCACACAACAGAGAATATCAAGGCAAAGTGGAGATAGAGTAGAAGAGCTTGACACAGATGATTTATACTGGTTCGGTCTAATTCTTTGACCTACGTCCAGTCCCCAGTAGCTCTGGGATTTTCCACTATCACTCAAGAACAATTACACCCTCTGTAAACGAAGGATGCTCCTCACTCTAGGACTCACTCCCCCTTACAAGTTGTAATTGTTTACAACAGATACATACTCTGTAAACGAAGGATGCTCCCAACCTAGGACACACTCTCCCTTACAAGTTGTATTCTGATTTTCCCAATCTCTAAGTCACTTGACTTGAGATTATTACAATGAATGATTTACAGTGAAAAAGACTCTCTCTCTAAGAGTAGATAATGATACACACTGAGGCTCAATGTATCAAAGATACAATTAAATGACTATACAGAGAAATAGATGATATTTTCGTGCAAAACTTCTGTGTCAGTCTTCTCTGCCTTGAAACTTCAAATCTTCACTCTTTTATAGAGATTTGAGGCTTGTGAACGTTATAGATCCGTTGGAGCTTTTACCCATTCGAAAATATAGCTGTTGTAGGTGTTTTCCTAATATATCTTTTGCTGAAATCTCTCCCTGTTTGTTTTTAGCCGTTGGAAGGATTTTTGCAAATCTGGATATTTGATTTCTGTATCTTCTCCATGTTGATCTAGTCTGAAGAATACTTATTCTTGATTCGTGGAGATATCGCATAACGGCTATCAGAAGATTCTGCATAACGGCTCTCCATGAATTCAGCAAGTTTCCTAAAATGACTCTTCTTTTCGAATCTCAATCAAATTCAAGAATCTTTCTGAAATCTCATGAATAAACTTGTTAGGACTGGTTAGAAACATAGATTTGAATCATATAAATCATATAAGATCAATTCGCAGCAAACAAGTCAATGGGTAAATCATTTTGAGCATTTTCTGCAAAATTGCGTTTTTCTGTCAGAGGCACCAAAACTCAAGTTTTGATTATCAAAACTGGAGTTTTGAACTGTTCACGAACCATAACTGGCAGTTTTCAAACCATAACTGGCAGTTTTCAAGCTTTGGAAATTCTGAACCTCTCGGGTTGACCAAAACTCGAGTTTTGCTTCCCAAAACTCGAGTTTTGAACTTTTGGTAACAAGTTCAAAACATCAAAACTGGAGGTGATGATCCATAACCGGCGGTTTTCATTTGTGAGATTCTTGAATGCTCTCTGCCTCACCAAAACTCGAGTTTTCACCTGCAAAACTCGAGTTTTGCCTTCTCCAGGATTTTCTGAGTTTTCTTGACATAACCATCAAATTTAGAAGACCATATCTCCCTGGTCTGAACTCCGTTTTGGTCCGTTCAACTCTTGATGGAAAGCTCTGTGTGTCTAGTTTCCAATGGCACCGATTTGAGCTCAATTGGATTTGTATTTTGTGAGTTATACCCAAAATACTGAAGGTGGGTCTGGACTGTGACGTTGATTATTGGGTCAAATTGTAAAAATCATATCTCCTTGATCTGAACTCATTTTGGCTTGAATTATATATCAAAATGACGCATTGGAAGTCTAGTTTCATATTCTTTTAGTTTCGTCTCAATCCAATTTCTGGTTTGTGAGATATCATTGAAACATCAGAGGTCGCCCGTGCTGAACGTGAGACAGTGTGGAGCTGATGTGCTAATAACAGTCCAAAACTCGAGTTTTCAACTTCAAAACTCGAGTTTTGGTTCTCCAATTTTCCAAAACTCGCGTTTTGCCCCGAGACTTGATTCCAATGCTCCAAAACTCGAGTTTTCACCCCAAAACTCGAGTTTTGCTTCTCCAGAGACCCCAGAGACGTTGTAGACACCTGATAACTCGAGTTTTGCCACAAAACTCGAGTTTTCTCCTCTCAGATGAGTAAATTACAGCAGCAAGGTAGAAAACTCATGTTTAATACTTGGAGACTCAAGTTTGCTCATCCAAAAACTCATTCTTGCTTGTTTTAACTCTGAATTGAATCATTCCAACTTCCATATGATCTTGGAGGCTTCTATCATCAATATAAGAACTTGGATGATAAAATCTTCATTCCATATATCAAGTTCTTCTTTATTTGGTCTCTTCTCTTCTTTCTTTCAACTCTTATCTCCTTTTTGATTAATCTCTATAATTCAACTTGGATTAATCTACATTAAATACAACAATTCATCAATGTAGGAGATAATTATATTATTTAATCTTTTTGCTTATAACAATGACATCTATATAAGACATCATCAAAACTAATCATAACTAACATTTTCAAGTTTGACGCATAACCGTCCGGGAGTTTCAGCTCTTCAACCCATTGCAACAATTCCAAATTCTGCTGTTTGTTTAATGTGTACGATGCTCTAGGTTTGGAAATCCGTCCCCTGCCATCCTGCACCAAATGCAAAGCAGGCCTTCTACAAATCGCTTCTATGTCCCGTCAAGCATTGATTGTGTCCTTCGTCTTGCCTTTCGTGTCCATCACGGTGTACAAAATATTGCAAAACACATTGCTCTCAATGTGCATGACATCCAGGTTGTGTCTTAACAATTGATCTTTCCAATATGGTAGTTCCCAGAAGATACTGCGTTTGTTCCAATGATGATCAACACCATATGCCTCGGGTTCGTTGGAAGCAGCACCCTCTTCGACACTTTGAATATACCTGACCCTGTCCCATATTTCTTGGCCACTTAAACGACGAGGTTGATCTGCTCGTTCAACCACATTTCGCATGAAGTCTTTTCTATTTGTCCTATACGGATGGTCCGGGGGTAGGAATTGTCGGTGCCTGTCAAACCAACAGACTTTGCGACTGTGTGCCAAGCTAAAACCCATGTTCTGCTCAAGACATACCGGGCATGCAAGCTTTCCCGACGTTTGCCAGCCACTCAACATCCCATATGCAGGGAAATCATTTATCGTCCACATTAAGGCAGCACGCAATGTGAAATTCTGACTCAATGATATATCATACGTTAGAACCCCTTCACTCCACAACATCTTCAACTCATCTATCAAAGGCCTGAGGTACACATCTATCTTCTTTTTGGGGTTGGATGGCCCAGGGATTAACGCGGTGAGGAACAAAAACTCCCTTCTCCCGCACATAGAAGGTGGGAGGTTGTACGGTGTCACAATGACAGGCCAACAGGAATAATTTCTGCCCGATTTATCAAAAGGAGCGAACCCATCCGAGCATAGACCAAGACGGACATTATGGGGATCCATAGCAAAGAAAGGGTTCACCTCGTCAAATTTACGCCAAGCTTCGGCGTCGGATGGATGCGTCACAAAATTTTCATCCCTGTGATGCTCCTGGTGCCATCTCATGTGAGCAGCTGTTTGTTCTGATGCGTACAATCTCTGAAGTCTGGGCACCAGAGGAAAGTAGTGCATCTTGCTTAACACTTGACGGGTCATTTTCCTTCCTTTTCTCACAACTTTATATCTGTCATGTCCACAGAATTTACAATTGATCAGCTCAGCATCATCCTTGTAATACAACATACATCCTCTAGGGCAGCAATGGATTTTTTCACATCCAAGCCCAAGCTCTTTCACCTTTTTCTTTGCTTGGTAAAAATCCTTCGGCAAATTATTGTCTTTGGGAACAACTTTGTTTATGATCTGCATCATTTCGTTGTAATTCCTCTCACTCATATGGTGATCAGTCTTCAAGCTTAGTGTTGCTAGGGTAGCCGAAAACGATGAATATTCACTACTTTCAAAGTGTTCGCATCCTTCCTATAGCGGACGTTGCGCTTCTTGAAGCATTTTATAGAACCTATCGGCGTCCGGATGAGGATCCTCTCCCATGTATGATGGTTGAGCATGAGTACCGGTCTCCTCTCCCATGTATGATGATTCGGCATGATTAACGGGATCAAAATATCTTCTGATGGACGGTCCCGCGGCATCCATAACCAACTGCTCATACGCATTAAGGTTTTCTCGATGACTACTGTCCCCGTAATAACCACTCGGTGTTTGTCGGACTTCGCCATGACATTCCCAACACTCATAATCCTTCATGAATCCATTCTGACACAAATGAATTTTGACCCTGCTCGGATTTTTAAACCTTAAACACTTACATTTGGCACACGGACACCTGATCTCCCTACTTGAATTATTTGAATGCGCCAAAGCAAATTGGATGAACTCGTTCAAACCCGCCCTGAATGCTGGATTTAGTTGTCTTCCAGTTAGACGATTGTACATCCAACTCCTATCGTGATTGTCTTCCATACTTCCTAGCTACTTCAGTTACTAACCTAATTAATATCTCAATTTGCCACAAATACAATTATATGTAGCCAATACAACTAGCCACTTATATATGTCAACCAATTGCCACTTAATGAAGAAAGTAAAAAAACAAACAAAAAACAAACACATGCATTGAACAAATAACATATCCCAGCAAGCAACCAGAGAATGAGGATAGCACACCAGAACATGAGGACATGTTTGTGGAGGGGGCAAACAAAAAATACAATACTATAAGTATTTTGGATTTTCTAACATATAAAGATTATATAAGACTTAATAAAATTTATATAATCTGCAAAATCAACTTTATATGTGAAATTTAAATACCTGTCAGTTAATTTGATATCATTGTCTTATTATCAATGATATCAAATACATCTTTTTTAATATATGACACTAAAAATTCATTCAATCATTCATCTCTCATCCAATTATGAAGTGTAGTTTTGATATATTAAGGATGAACACTTAATTTAAGGAGGACAATCATTTAAACATGTATTAATTATAAATAAATAAATAAATTTAAAAGAAAAATCAAGGGGGACACTTGCCCCCTATCCAACACTTGGGTCCGGCCATATATGTATATATATATATATATATATATATATATATATATATATATATCTTCCTACATGTTTTTGTTTATTTCATCAGAAAGTTAGCTATTTATAACTAATATTAAATGTATTTTGATTATTAATTTTTGAGCTTTTGTCGTCTAGTTGTTAATCAGATGTAAGGAATCCTCGGATGGTTTCTACTCACAGCTATATGATGACGAGGTCTCGATCGAGTGGTTTATATTTATTTCAACAATACCCTTTTTTTAATTTTTTTAAAACACTAATTATAGTAAATACGAGATGCAGAATTTTCGTAATATAGTAATTAGGAAGAGTATTTTTTTTAATAACTTTTAGGAAGGGTGGTATTTCAACTTATCAAGTTTAACAAAACTGACAAATCCTTTTCTTGCAATTAATTTGATTCTCAGATAGTGTCTCAAGAGTCTAGATACATCGAACCGATATAATTATTAATTAATAAGATTAAGATATGTTAGAAAATCAATATTAAGTCTTTTATTGATAATTTAAAATTAATTAGTTAAAAGTATAATTAATTATAGATAATACTTATTATCAATACATAAAAAGTATTTAGTATAAAATTTTACAATTTACAAATTATTTTAATAAATAAACCATTGAATTCAAATTTTAAAATGCAATTGGTATTTATTTTTCATGTATACTTTTTTAGTTATATTTATAAGATAATTATAAATATAAATATACATAATAATCCCACCAACTATTTATTCGGAAGTGTTATTCAAACCAACATTTCAGACCACAATATATATATATATATATATATATATATATATATATATATATATATACAGATATTAAAAAATCAATTATCACCCCTATGCGCCTAAGCTATGATTATCAAAAAATTATTGGATAAATTGGAATATAATATTTATTATTTAACGATAACAAGAGACAGATAATTATAATAGTTATTATTTAATTTTTTTTAAAAAAAGGAAAGGGAGCATACCGGTGAACATAATAATTAATTTGGTGAAAAAAAAGACCTTTAAAGTGAACATAATAATTAATTTGGTGAAAAAAAAAACAAAATAAAGGAAACTTACCGGATGAAGAGGGTAGTCGGACAGCAGATAAGAGCACCGGTGACTAGAGAACGGCGACTTTGGAGACCTATTTATTCATAAGCAAAAAATATGAGCAATTTTTTTTCAATGTTTATCTAAACTTATTTCTCAAAAAAAAATTAAAGTGATTTAAAAAAAAAAAACCAAAGTCTTACCTGTGGGGGAGGGGGAGCGCAGAAGCCGGTGGGGTGGGAGTTGAGGGATTGGGAGCTGAGGGTCAGGGCGTTGGGGTGGGGGCGGTGGAGCTGAGGGGGACCGGTCAGGTGGGGGACGGCGGAGCTGTCGGGTGGAGGCGATCTGGCGTGCTGGCGAGCTGGGGGTCGCGGGGAGCTGGGGGACAACGAGCTGGGGGCGAGCTGAGGGGTAGGGTAGAGGGGAGCTGGGGGCGGGCGAGCTGGGGGCCAGTTGCTGGCGGCGGCGAGCTGTGGGGGAGTTGTCGGCGGCGAGCTGTGCGCGGCGGGAGCTGAGAGTTCGAGCTGTGGGAGAGAAATGCGAATTAATGAGGAAGATGATGTTTTTTTATTAATTTTTAGCAACGGAATTCATTAATTTTTAGTGACGGAATTTGAATTCCGTCGCTAAAAGCAAGTTGCTTTTTAGCGACGGAATCTAAATTCCGTCACTAAAAAGCTGCAGCTGGCAGCTTTTTGCTGCCAGCTAGCGACGGAATATTATTCCGTCTTATTCCGTCGCTAAATGAAAAAAACTGGCGGCTTTTTTGGCCGCCAGTTAGCGACGGAATCTAATTCCATCGCTAAAATTAGCGACGAAATATGATTCCGTCGCTAAATCAAAAAAACTGGCGGTCTTTTTGGCCGCCAGTTAGCGACGGATTTCATATCCGTCGCTAAACGTTGGCATTTAGCAACGGATACAATATCCGTCGCTAAACTTAGCGACGGATTTTGAATCCGTCGCTAAGTTCCCCGTTTAGCGACGAAATTAATATTCCGTCGCTAAATACCGTGAATTTGTCCGTCGCTAAAACACATTTTTTTAGTAGTGACATTAGGGATGCTAATTAGGATTAAAAATTGAAGGACAAGATTTAATTCCATAAAGCTAAAATCCAAAGGCCTTAATTAATCATCATAAAGCAAGATCCAAGTGAAAATAAAAGAACCAATAATGTAGCTCTAAACATTATCCAATCAACTAAAATAAAAACACATTTCTTGAGCCATGAAGAGGGGCGAATTTAGTTGGCACATGGGAAGAGTAGGATAGGATTTTAGATAAGGTTATTATGTTATAATTAAACAAACACATGGGATAAGATTTGAAAATTAATATCTAAGATTTGCCATAAATAAAAGTCATCAATGACATCATCAACTTGTCAAAGAAGTAGGAGAAAACTTGTTAAGGAGGGGGGGGGGAGAGAGAGAGGGTGGATGGAGGAGATTTAAAATTCTTCACTAAGTTTAGATCCAATGGTTAGGATTAAAGAAGAGGTTTTGGGTGATTATCATTGTTGCCCTTAAGCTTTTCCTATAGAGAGGCACCTTGAGCTTCTTCATTCTTCACACCAAACTCAAACCAAATAGGTGAATTTAAGAGAAGAGTCAAGCAAGAAGGAAGAAGGAGTAGCAATGTTCAAGTAAGTTCTTGAATTTAGTTTTTAAATTCATAATTAATTTATGCTTTGATCTTAAATCTTTAAGAGTAGTTTTGTTTTCATGTTTTTATGGTTAAAAACATGGTTGTCAAAAACGCGAGTCAACTCGCCGAGTTTGACGAGTTTACGTTTTTAGGTAATGAAATCGAGTTAACTCGGTTATATAATCGTTCTATACGCAGACTCGGTCAAACTCGGTCTTGACTCAGTCAAACTCGGTGAACTCAACGTTTCTAAACCGAGTTAAGCGAGTCAGAGATATAGGTAGTAGAAGCCTAAGATCTGGAGACTAAATGACTAAAAATCTTCAAAAAAGAAAAAAACAAAAAACAAAAGCTAGTATAAAGTTAAAAAATAAAAGTACATAACTTATAGAACTTGCCCTATTTTAAGTTTGTAGACCTTGTGCCGCCGCCCCATTGTTCTTCTTTCCCAAGTTTGTAGTCTTTGTTTTTCATTCTTCACTCAACGTTTTGCCTCTCCGTTCTTGCTGGTTTTACCGAAGGAAGAAGACGAAGAGCAAGGAGAGAACAGAGGCAGAAGAGAGAGAGATTCAATTTTGAAATATGATAAATGAATGAGTCATTTGTTTGCCTTGAATCGTGATATACGAGGAGTGATGTGTGAGTCTTTTGTCTTGTGATATGTGAGGAGTGTGCAGTGTGCCATGTGCTGTGTGCAGTATCCTTTTTCTCTCGTGATATGTGAATATGTCTTTCAAATGTGTAGATTGCATTTTAGTCTACAAGTTCTTTACTTTTTCTCTCGTACTAAAGGCATTCCTTCAAATGTGCAGATTGTTTTTTACTTTATGTGATCTTTTCTTTTCTAATTTTATTAAACATTATTCTTGATTTAGATGCAAGTTCACTTGTGAGGCTAAAAAAAAACTCTTTCAATATTGTGAATGATCAAATCAAACGCTGCGCTGCACATTAGCAAGGTATTTTATCTTCTTCTTTAACTTTTCATTCATATAAATTTTTATGTTAAGTATGATTAATTATGAATATTAATAAATTTAATTTTAGTTATTTAGATTTTAAATATATTTAAACCAAATTGTTATTTTTAGCCTTTTAATTATTTTATCATATTATTTTAATTGTTATTTATTAATATAGGTAAACTCTTACAAGTTTACGATACGAGTTTACGTTTTCGAGTTTATGGCCCTCTCACGAGTTTGCTTAAACTCATGAGATTGGCAACCTTGGTTAAAAATGAGTTCATCTCGAAAATTTGATGGAAAATATGGTGGAGCAAAATTATTGGAAGTTGAAGATCAAAGTAGCAAATTGTTGGTAAAATTTCGGTTTGCTGTTGTCTGAAGTCAGCGAAATTAAGGATATTATTTTATATAGCAAATGAAGTCATTAAATCACGAAATTTTTCATGAATAAAATAGACATATAGGGATTTCTAAATATATATAATATGTAGCATTTTGAGTTCTACACAAGGAGTAACATATTTTTGCAATTAAGCTATTTTTCTGGACGAAAATCTGGGTAGTGTTGAGATAATATTAAAGTGGGAATGATTCTTGATGTTCTAGCTTCTGGGAATATTTTTCATTGAAAATAGACATGACAAGGGTCATGAGGAATTTTACAGAACCTTATTCCAATTTTTGTAGAATTAATTATGATTTTCCAAAGTTGCTGCAAAAATTGCCCAGAAAATCCAGCACTTCGTTTTTAAATAAATGTAAGGGCAAAATTGTAAATAACAAATCAACCAAGGGTATAGAGGTAAATAGAAGTGGGAATATCTCTTAGGACATTATTTTAAGTAATATGGTGATATGTTAGGGTATAGAGGAAGCCAGGGGCCAGGTTCAAAGGTCGGGCGTTTGACAATTACTCGGTGAAAAGTACGTTCGCGTATAGTAACTTTAACTCTCATATGTTTTGTATGGCTTTGATATGATTGGTTGATTCATGATTGATTGTTTTTCAAACTGTGAATATCTGTCATATATATTGTTTATACTTTTCATATGAGGTTAACTGTTACTTGAGGTCCGATGGGTATTGGACCTTAGATTTGTCTAAGGTTCAAGAAAGAAACCAGGGTCCAAGGAGGCACCGATAGATGGAGCCGTGAAAAGGCACCGAAGGGAGGAGCAGGTAAGAGGCACCGGTCAAGGCAAATTCCGGAAGGGCGTCAACAGAGCATTCTTTCTGGCACAGATTTAACGACGTTATTCAAACAGTTTGGTGTCAAAGGCAGGGCTAGTCTTTGTAGATCAGTCAATAAGTCGTCATGAACTCGGTGAAACTTCCATGATAGACACCTACCTGACCAATTTGTTTGATTAACGGAGTTAGGTTCATTGCCCCAAGTCTAGCTACGGCTTGGTTGAAGATTGTATAATTACCATAAAGATTTGTAACTATGCAAAGCTCTGTACTAATGTATCACATGAACATTCCTTCGAGAAATTTTTAATATATCAGCATATGTCAGGGCATCAACATATGTCTGGGCATTTTGTATCAGATACTCATCGTCCAAACATTAATGCATGCTCTCCGTTTCCACATCATTCTAAGCTGTAGCACCTCAAACTCTGTTGATTTTCTTAAAACTAAGTGTCAACAGACACAATTTCAAGTATGGAATTTGGGGTGTAACAATTTTGGTATCAAAGCTAGTTTCAGAGCCTTCCCCATTCAAGTCCTCAGACTACTTTCGCTTACTTAGCACTTTAGCTTAACAACTACTATATGACTTAACTAGTTCTGTGTTCTAGACCTTTCTAATAGTTCCTATTCCTATATCGAAATCTCCAACTACACCCCTTTTCAACACAATAGCATTGAGAAACATATCATCACTACCCAAAACCATTATGTTGTCTCATTTTCAAATTTTCACACATTGAAAACTTTTCATGGTCTCAGTACATTTCACAATCTGCACTATACCAAAAAGTGATAGTGCTATTACATTTTGAAATTTAATCGCTGCCGACACAAATTCGTGAAAACTCATTCACAGCCGGATTAGTTTCAAAAACTTTTACTACCGGAACATTTCTTTGGGGAGGATAATACATTTTACAAAATTTTTAACAATCGAGAGCTCACGCCACCACTTCAACCACTTGGTATAGCAAGCGTCTTATCCCAATCCCCAAATCCGGCCTCAATAGCACTGTCAAACAATGTGGGAGAACCTTCGTCCCTCTCACAGGAGACCTAGTGTTCACACTGGCACATAAAGTAGAAACCCTATCTACCAGAACTTAGTCCAACCATAGACAGTCAGGTTCCACTAAACAAAACATACTCCCTCGGCAAAATGTTATGGATTGGATGTGTTCATTACTGGTGCGATTTTCATTCTCTCAAACAAAATCTCTCCAAAAACTCTTTGTTCAAAAAGAACCTTTGCCAAAGACCAGCGATTTCAAACATTCTAAAACATCTGGCAAGACCCAACAAAACCGTGTATATCTACAACAGCTTCTGGCCTCCCAGTTCTGTACTGTTTTTACCACAACACAGTTGAAAACTCAGTTTCAAACTTTGGGTTCTAACAAAACCCCTTTTATAAGACAACATCATTTCAAAAAGATAATGGTCGATTTTTGAAAACATTTCATTTGAAAACTCAATTTCAAAAATTTCCATGTTCGAAAAATAAATTCCGAAATTTCAAATATAGTAGGTGTATTGGACAGTTTAAAATTTAAAACGTTTTCAAGAACCAGACAACTAATCATGCTTAACTTCACATCGTCTATTGGATCTAGGGTACTAATACCGATACACATACCATTGCATACCAACAACTCTCACAAGTACTAGTACGACATAACTGCCTTCCAAGAAAATACTAGGTACTTTCCCTTTTCTATCTACTGCACCCCTTTTTATGTAACAGACCACCATCATCAAGGACTTAGTCAAAGACCTTTGTCCCTAGAACCATATCCAGTTGCACGCATGGTGTCTGGTATCTACAAGGCAAATATTGTCCCCCCAGGGTAACTTAGTAAGTTACTATTTCCATAAGGGAAACTTAATCAATAAGTCACTGTCTACAAGAAAACCTAAGCAGTACCAACTTCTTTGTATCGCTTCCCCTTGAAACACTGAGAGGGGTTTTAACTCAGACTCCGATTTCTATATCAGAAGTCCTAGAGTTTAGCAACATAACTCATATTCTGTGCCATCTCTCCTATCTCTAAAGTCTTAACTACCCGAGCCTAACCCTTTTCCTTAGGGTATACATCCTGTCTGTATCACAATACTAGTATTATACCAGTACTCCAAACCTAGATGTCCAAGCCATGCTCTGAAACTAGCTCTGATACCAAAATTGTAACACCCCAAATTCCATACTTGAAATTGTGTCTGTTGACACTTAGTTTTAAGAAAATCAACAGAGTTTGAGACAACATAATGGTTTTGGGTGGTGATGACATGTTTCTCAATGCTATTGTGTTGAAAAGGGGTGTAGTTGGAGATTTCGATATAGGAATAGGAACTATTAGAAAGGTCTAGAACACAGAACTAGTTAAGTCATATAGTAGTTGTTAAGCTAAAGTGCTAAGTAAGCGAAAGTAGTCTGAGGACTTGAATGGGGAAGGCTCAGAAGAAATAGGAGAGCTAAGGCTCGAGGCGATAAGACCCAGTGTGCAAGTTTGTATGGGGTGAAGTCCCTGGGCTATAAGACCTGTAATGCTTGGCACTGTGTGAGGTGCTCATTGTCATGATGACTTTAGACTAGTATGTCTACAGTACATCTTGAGTCTAGATAATCTTTCAAGTTTGTCTATTCAAATTTCGAGGACGAAACTTAATTTAACGGGGGGAGAAATGTAATACCCTAAAATTCATATTTATCATAAATACTAATTTTTATAAATAATACATTTTGTAGATTATTAATTAGATTTTAAAGGATTTTTCCTTGAAATTAATTAAGAATTAAAGACCAATAAGGGTTCTATAATAGCATAAAATGAATTACTAATGCTCATAGTTAATCTAAGAACAAATCACTCTACGATAAATATACCTAGTAGGCATGTTAAACACTACATTAGGGATGCTAATTAGGATTAAAAAATTGAAGTCCAAGATTTAATTCCATAAAGCTAAAATCCAAAGGCCTTAATTAATCATCATAAAGCAAGATCCAAGTGAAAATAAAAGAACTAATAATGTAGCTCTAAACATTATCCAATCAACTAAAATAAAAATACATTTCTTGAGCCATGAAGAGGGGGAATTCAGTTGGCACATGGGAAGAGTAGGATAGGATGTTAGATAAGGTTATTATGTTATAATTAAACAAACACATGGGATAAGATTTGAAAATTAATATCTAAGATTTGTCATAAATAAAAGTCATCAATGACATCATCAACTTCTCAAAGAAGTAGGAGAAAACTTGTTGAAGATGGGGGGGGGGGGAGAGAGAGAGAGAGAGGGTGGATGGAGGAGATTTAAACTTCTTCACTAAGTTTAGATCCAATGGTTAGAATTAAAGAAGAGTTTTTGGGTGATTACCATTGTTGCCCTTAAGCTTTTCCTATAGATAGGCACCTTGAGCTTCTTTATTCTTCACACCAAACTCAAACCAAATAGGTGAGTTTTAGAGAAGAGTGAAGCAAGAAGGAAGGAGTAGTAGCAAGGTTCAAGTAAGTTCTTGAATTTAGTTTTTAAATTCATAGTTAATTTATGCTTTGATCTTAAATCTTCAAGAGTAGTTTTGTTTTCATGTTTTTATGGTTAAAAATGAGTTTATTTCGAAAATTTGATGGAAAATATGGTGGAGCAAAATTCTTGGAAGTTGAAGATCAAGGTAGCAAATTGTTGATAAAATTTCAGTTTGCTGTTTTCTGGAGTCAGCGAAATTAAGGCTATTATTTTATATAGCAAATGAAGTCGTTAAATCACGAAATTTTTCATGAATAAAGTACACATATAGAGCTTTCTAAATATATTTAATATGTAGCATTTTGAGTTCTACACAAGGAGTAACGTATTTTTGAAATTAAGCTATTTTTCTGGACGAAAATCTGGGCAGCGTCGAGATAATATTAAACTGGGAATGATTCTTGATGTTCTAGCTTCTGGGAATATTTTTCATTGAAAATAAACATGTCAAGGGTCATGAGGAATTTTACAGAACCTCATTCCAATTTTTGTAGAATTAATCATTATTTTCCAAAGTTGCTGCAAAAATTGCCCAGAAAATCCAGCACTTCGTTTTTAAATAAATGTAAGGGCAAAATTGTAAATAACAAATCCACCAAGGGTATAGAGGTAAATGGAAGTTGGAATATGTCTTAGGATGTTATTCTAAGTAATATGGTGATATGTTAGGATATCAGGGAAGTCCGAGGCCGGGTTCAAAGGTCGGGCGTTTGACAATTACCTGGTAAAAGGCATGTTCGCGTACAGTAACTTTAACTTTCATATGTTTTGTATGCCTTTGATATGATTGGTTGATTCATGATTATTTTTTTCCAAACTGTGAATATCTGTCATATATACTGTTTATACTTTTCATATGAGGTCTGATGGGTATTGGACCTCAGATTTGTCTAAGGTTCAGGAAAGGAACTAGGGTCAGAGGAGACACCGGTAGATGGAGCCGTGGAAAGGCACCGAAGGGAGGAGCCAGTAAGAAGTACCGGTTAAGGCAAATGCTGGAAGGGCGTCAATAGAGCATTCTTTCTGGCACGAATTTAACGACGTTATTCAAATAGTTTGGTGCCAAAAGCAGGGCTAGTCTATGTGGATCAGTCCATAAGTCGTCGTGAACTTAGTGAGACTTCCATGATAGACACCTACCTAGCCAATCTGTTTGATTAACGGAGTTAGGCTCATTGTCCCAAGTCTAGCTACGGTTTGGTTGAAGATTGCATATAGTTACCATAAAGATTTGTAATTATACAAAGCTCTGTACTAATGTATCACACAAACATTCCTTTGGGAAATTTTTAATATATCAGCATATGTCAGGGCATCAGCATATGCCTGGGCATTTTGTATCAGATACTCATCATCCAAATGTTAGTGCATGCTCTCCGTTTCTACATCATTCTAAGCTGTAGCACCTTAAACTCTGTTAATTTTCTTAAAATTAAGTGTCAACAGACACGATTTCAAGTATGGAATTTTGGGTGTTACATAACTAATTCCTTAATTTAATTAAATTAGGTATATATGAGCCTTACATTAAGGATGTTGAATAGAAGAGATATTCAAAGAAAATATTTGATAATTGACGTAAATTAAAGAATAAATTTTTTATTCTTTACAGATTTCAAAAGGACATATATCAGTGCATATAATAAAATTGGAAACTTATGATTTAATCAAAACCCATATTTAATTGTTAAGTCACTTTATGAATTATGATATTTCTTTTTAATAATGCAATGGTAATTAAGTATATTAAGAATGAAATATGGGATAATAGATAATTAGACTTACTTTACATATTAAGAATTATTTTTTAGGATGGTTTGAAAAAGGATATTTTGAATATCCATTAGAATAATTAGGATTTATTTGGTTTTCGTTAGCATTATCTTTTTTAAGATGTTATTATTTATCTCAATAAAACAGAATATCTATATATTATCAAGTTCAACTCTAATTCTTCATATTGTATCCTCTTGGGGGTTTATTTTCTCACTTGATTAAGATGTAATATCAATTAAAACCCCTTAGAGGATATTGCTGTCTATTACATAGTGTTAAACTAGAGCGGAGGGAAAACACCAAAAGGGAGGAGAAAACCAAACAAATAAAAGGAGAAGGCACAAGAGAAATCTCGGAGGGAGGAAACTTGATAATTTTATTTAATTTAGAAGGTATATAACGAGCCCTAAGAATTAAATGAATAACATTTTGAAAAATCTTAAAATTAAGTACGAATACAAATCAATGGAGAAAAAAGAAATATAACAATCAAATCAAAATTTTTTAAAAAACAAATATTTCTAATTGGCTTTTATTAAAAATTAAAGATGATTTTTGTTAAATTGGCTTTTATTGGAAATTAAACTAAGTTCTTAACAAAATTTTTTATTTATTAATTTTGAGTCTATTAAGTTTAAAACTTTGTGCTTAAATTAGAGCAATTGAGTTAAAATCCTGCATATTCAAGAAGTTGTTTAGCTTAAATGTTTAGCAATTGAGTTAAAACTTTGCACTTTACTCGTAATTTACCCTAGTAAGGGGCTGCATTTGTACCACTCACTATAACGTGGCTCCGCCACTGGATCACACAAGAATCAAAATCCCAGTCATTTTAGGAAATAATTCGAAAACTTTATCATTGGATGAAAATTATGCCTAAGCGATGAAAATTAAATTAGGCCTAAGTGAAATAGTATGCACCATCCAGGTGGTTTCATCTATAATAATGAAGTAGACCTTTTTTTAAAAAAATGAGGCCCAAGAATCAAACTTATTTTAAAAATAACTTAATAGCTTAATAACTAAATTTACATCAACTGCCGCATTCACATGAGCTTCAGTTCCTATGTTCTCATATGGGGCCTTCAAAAAAATGGTAATTCATATACTCTGCAGCATTCATACATAATTCTGCATAGGTAAAATAGGTATGAAAAATAATTGGTGATAAACCATAATAATTTCCTAAAGAGTTAGGTGCGTTAGATTTTTTAAATAGGTATAAACAAGAATTAATGAAAAATTTCACATGACCAAATCTAAAATAACTAAGGAGTGTACAGAGTTATCACTAATGCAATTCACACATAATACTTTGCAAAGTTGCGCTCATCAAAAAGTTGAATATCCCTTATTTAGTCTTGCTAGTTATGCATGCAATAGCCCACTACTATACTGACATTCATCAGAATATTTATATGTAGTTCTGTACGATAAAAAAAGTACATTATACTGATACAAATTTTTTGATTATATTACTGGGTTACCAACAGAATCTATATATAATGTTTACAATCTCCAAACATAGATACAAAATCTTCCTTGACAAATAACCCGCAACCAATCCAGAACAGGTTCAATGTCACCATTTACCGACATCTACTTCCACTACTTGAAAAATGCACTTTAACGACCTTTTTTTAGCCCATTCTATGTCCTTTTTCTAGGGCCGCCTATCTAGGAGGCATAATAAAGTAAGACTTATGACGTCCTAAAAATTTAGGACACCATAGTGCTTTTTTTTTTTTTTTTGAAAAAAAAAAAACCAAACACCTCAAGTGCAGGGGTTGGCCGTGGGAATCTTTGGCATGAAAGAGGAAAGAAACCGCAAGAAATACAAATCAAACTGAAAACTATCAATAAGAAGTCAAAATTAGATGGGGTTTAAGATGACGTCAAAAAGGAAAACCAAAACAAATTAATCTAGGCATGTTCGATGGCTGCCTGAGGTAATTAGGTTGGAGTTCGACATTTGCCTGAGTTCGGTCCATAGTTAATGTCACCGTTTTGAGTGGCTGACTGTGACCATTAGATTTGGATCTTAAACAACTGCTACAACTAACAGAGCCATCAACAATTGCACTTTCAAGAACCACTACCAGAGCAAAATGTGCAAATCAGAGACCTTAGAGAACAAAACAAGCTACACTTTCATGTCAAATCTAGAAGTTTAAATAAATAAAAGAGCTAAACAAATCAGATCTCCGCTAATAAAACAGATCTCCCCTCCACTATCGATGACCTTAGAGATTAGAGTGTCGTTTGTCATGTCAGCGTGCCTCAGATCAGTTGTGAATCAACTTGGGCCACAGCATCGATCTTCTCTCAAGCACTACCACCAGAACCCGTGACGGAGGTAAATGGCAGAGGCAACAATAGTCCAAAGCTGAGAGGAGAGAATCAGATGAAGGAGCGGAGCGTGAATGGCAAACTTAGCAGAGCAAGAAGAATTGACTTTTCGACAGAGAGAAAAGGGATTAACTTTTCTACAGAGCATGTGAAAAGTCTATAGATTAACTTGGCAATGGCAGAGAAGAAAAGGAATGGAGAGAAAAAAGGGATCTAAAAATGCGTGTCATACCTTGAAAATTTAGGGGTGACCGGCACGAAATGTGAGTGAACTCACATTTCTTAAGCCTTAAACTTATACATTGGAGTCATGTCAAGTGTCAACTGAGGATCCATACATAGACATCATCTGAAATTGATAGAAAGGTTCACAGAGAATTCCTGGTTGATTTAGGAGGAGAATTGAATAATGAATGACTATAACCCGCACTCACCAGAATCAGAGCTCTAGCACTCGGCCCGCTTGACTGCGCCAAAGATTTATGGCATACAATGTCAATGGTTTCAAGTTTTGCACCGTTTCACGAGATCAGGGATTGCTGACCCAAAACTCGGGTGTATATGGACCATTTGGGATGAGGAGTTATGCAAGCAGTAGTGACGGGAACATATAGTTCGATGACGTCCTATATTATGGAAAGCTTCTTGATGTGGTGAAGATAAATTACCAAGGCATTTTCACCGTGACGCTGTTCAAGTGTTTGTGGGTGTATACAACAATGTCCCGGGGACTCACGACTAATGACTTAGGTATCACATCGATGAATTTCTCCCGACCTATTCACATTGGTCAATTTGAAGATGACGAGTCGTATATTATTGCCTCAGAGGCCCATTAGGTTTATTATGTCATCATAGGCACAGGGATTGGAGTATGGCGGTTCACTTAAAGCCTCGGGACCTTTACGTAGTTTACGTTAGTGAGCCGTTCTAGCTCGCCAGTTTCGAAAACTTCTTCCCAGATGATGATGACAATTTACCTATAGTTTGATACGTTTCTTAATAGATGCTTTAAGAAATAATAACATTTAACTAAAGTTTTATTAGTGTTCAAACATATTCAACTCACACGTAACATTTTATCCATACATTTTTTTGTAGGGATGACAATGAAGATTGAGAGAAAAAATCTTACAAAGTAATATGTAATCTTCTAATTTTTTTTTTTTAAAAACATAATAGTATTTGTAGTGGTTAGTAAACTACTACTAAGTGAGAAAATAACGAATACAAATCCCCAACCGCTACAAATAACGCACCCTTGACCGTTACTAAAAAAAACCGCTATAAAAAGTGACACATTAACCGCAACAAAGTGATGCGCAGATATCAACATAAATACCTCCACCAAACCACATTTAATATACTTCAGTTTCCTTTTCTACACATGTTTTCTCTCATATTTCAACGTTTTCTCAAAATGGTTAAGTTTTTGAAGCGGGTAAGTGCCTTTCAACCAGATCAAATCTAGTGATTATCGAAATGTTTTATTCTTTCTTCTACCTTGCTGATACTAACTTTTGTCATTTTGCTATTTTTCAACTTTCTTTTCCGCTTTCACATACATTATTCTATCTACTTTCACACACATTTTTCAAAATTAATATTATTTTAATTAACTTATAATTAGTTGTTTTTACTTATATATTCTCATTGTTTTGCACCTATATAATAACCTCATATATAATATAACATCATATTTTATTATCATTTATTTTCACCAAAAATATAAATTATTAATAATATCCGATAATGTCCAATATTTACTTAATTACTCTAATTATTAAATTTTTTTTCCAATTTTATTCATTTGTAGCAGTTCACCAACCATGACAAATATGAATTTAAAAATGCAAAATGCTCCAAAAATAATTTCCCAAAAAAAATGGAGGGAATGCTACATATCGAAACTATTGAAATAGGTGGCAAAATTTTTTCCCGAAAAAAAATGGCAAGATTTATTTGTAGCGGTTACAAACCGCTACACATATTCAAAAGAATTAAAACTAATGGCAAAAAAAATTTCAAAAAGATGGCAGCAATATGTCGTTACGGTCAATATACCGCTACAAAGTAATATAATTAGTAGTGGTTATATAACCGTTACAAGTCTGATCATATAACATTTGTAGCGGTTACTTAACCACGACTAATGTCTCAAATAAGACCTCAAGGCAACCTCATATAGTGGCGGTCAAGAGAAACCGCTACAAAAACAATAGCGGTCAAAGTATATTTAGTAGTGGGTTTCATTAATTACTACAAATTGTTTTGCTTTGGTGGATTTTGTAGCGGTTTCCCATACTGCTACAAATGTCTTTTATAGCGCCTAAAACCGCTACAAATATACCAATTTAACTACTACTAATGGTCCTTTTTTTCGTAATGAGAGTACCCCTAATTTTTGGATATATGTGTGTGTGTGTGTCTATATATATATATGTGTGTGTGAGTGTTTACACACAAATATATATAGACACACATATGTGTGTACATTGTGTATGTTGACACACAAATACACACACATATCTTTTCATGTGTGCATGCGCTTTGATATGTGTGTAAAAATATGTGTCCACGTACACATATATGTATATGTATATATTTATATGTATACATATATACACACACATATATGTATATATAGCAATACTATTATTTCAATTAGATAGCATGTGAAAAGGAAAAATTCTAGATCGGAGAGGTATGTGGCAGAAGCTATTGATTCACTTTTACTTATATCATTTTAAATTTATATAAGAGCACTTTAGGAAAATGAGTAAATATTATTATATTTCATAACTAAGAAATTTAATTATGAAGTCATTTATTCCATTTAAATTAAATTAAAAAATGGATCATAAAATGATGAATATCGTACTATGATATAACTCCTTAATCCAATCAATGTAAAGTAGCTCAATCAATAAATAATCAATTTCGTCCAAAATATAAATAGTCAATTAAATAAAATATTCGAAAATTAAAAATATATAAATTTTGTAATTAAATTAAATATTTATAGTTATTACTAATTAATAACTAAAATTCTGAAAGTAAAGATAACTGACAGACATACAGCACATGCTAAATAATAATTATTATATTACAGAACTAACCAATTTAATTATGAATCCTTTTTTTTTTTTTGGAATGCCCAGTTAATTGCTCGTAAAACTGTAGACTAAAAGAGCTCTAAGGCACATGCGAGAGAAACAAGGAAGGGAGATGCGATCCAATTCAGCGCCTTTGATATGCCTATATAACACACAGAACAAAATTAATGACAAAAATTTCATTGCACTTAATTCCATTAAGAAAATAATACCTGTAACATCCCGAATTTTGGACCCTAAGAATGAAGAATAAGCCTAAAATAGGCGAATGATTAGGCCCATTTCGGGAAGAGTCCCAAGAAGGTCAGAGTTAGGAGGCCTCTCTGGGACTATGTAACTCGATCATACGGGTCAGTGGACCAGTATGAATATGATGTGGAATTAAAGTGCCAATGAAAAAAGGGCACAGGAGGCCTATACGGTGTGAATCCGATGGGAAGGATGCTACCTAACTATGTCCTAAAGTGTAGGACAATTAGTTGAGTGGAAATATGCCAGTATAAGTAAGTATATGACATTTTCAGGGCAGACATGGATGTCCTATATTTTTGGAGAAAATAAGAAGGGAAGAAAGAGAGAATGTGTATCTAAACCAAATACAGGAGGAAAAGTCAATAGTGGTAGTGCTACGTCGGACACGTGGCATTTCAGGGCCAGAAGTTGGATTATTAGGTAGCACGCATTATGAGGTGGATCTGAGGTACTGGAATATGGATTTCTTGCTCCCCAAAGCATTATATTTCATCCACCTATGGTCAGGGGAAAAGAAACTGATGATCAGGGCCCACACAAGTCCGGTTGAGTGGCACGAGTTACGAGGAAAGGAGTAACCAGCATAAAGGAGCTACGCGGGACCGGTTAGGGTACCGGAGTCGGGCCTAGACCCCTGGACATAGAGGGAGGACGAAATTGGTGGGCTCAAAGGAGAGATAAAGTGACTTAGAGGAAAAGAAAAGGTCACATCATGTAATTATGAAGAGAGAGGGGGGTCACATCAAGTAATTATGAAGAGAGAGAAAAATAAAATAATCAGAATTAATCTAGACCATATAAATTGAATGTGACATGACCAATGAAAGACAAGTAATTATGACACCTAAAGGGGTAATTATTGCATATCCTAGGACAGATCACGCAGGTCCCACGGTCTTGGAGAGAGAGCAGTGCAAAATGACCATTTTACCCCTAGACTTAAAACCTACAACAACCAACTTCAGGGGCTACCACCAGGGGCAATTTTGGAACTTCATTTTTGGGTCTTGGAATGCACCCCATTTGCCCAAAAGATCCCTCTAGAAGACTTGAGAAGCAAGCAAGAGATAATAATTTAAATCCGAGGAACGTTCCCGACCGTCAGAGCACGATAAAGTTTCGATGAGGGCCTAACCTTTGGAGCCTATAAATAGGGCACTTTCTCCTCCATTTGCCATCAACCAAGCATGAGCCCAAGGAGAGGAAGAGGAGGCTCCAGCTGAAGGTCTTGATCCAAGGAAGGAGGAAGGCACCCGCAACCGAAGTTCTAAGGGTGTTTGCACGTATGGGTAATATCTCCAACGTCAAGGGAAGAGTTCATTATTTTGCAAGGCTTGCTAGGTAGTAACTATTAACTCACGTATTCTATGTTGCTGTTGTATGTTTGTTTTCCATGATTGAGGATGTGAGGCAATAGGGCCTTATGGACTGTGTGTCCTAGCCTGAGATGCATTCGGGGTAATTGGGGTTAAATTCCCTAGCTACTGTGTTGATCCTAGCGCTGATGATGGCGTCCGGGGCTGTCTTTTTAGATGGCTCGACAGTACACGGGTGTCCAGGGTCTTCCTTTTGAGGTGACTCGACGGTACACAGGTGTCTGGAGTCTACCTTTTGAGGTTACTCGATGGTACACAGGTGTCCGAGGTCTGCCTTGTGAGGTGACTCAATGGTACATGGGCGTCCGGGGTCTGCCGGTGGGGCGACTCGACGGTACGCAGGCGTCCAGGGCTTGCCTTGGTAAGGCAGCTCGACGGTACGTCGTTGTGGTTGTGATTGTGATGAGATTCTAAATGCAATTATGATATGTGATTTGATTTCCTGATTATGGTTACTTGCATGCATTGTATACGTATTGTACTTGAGTTTAACAGTTACTCTGGGGTTCAACTTTGAACTCCAGTCTGTTTCGAAAGATATAGGTGTGGGGTGGTAGGCCAGTTGGACTGTGGAAAAGGTATAGGTAAGAGCAATGAACACATACGGAAGTCCTTATCTCATTGTATATTTTTATGACTCCATGAACTTACTTATTGCCCAGTACTTATGTTGGACTATTGTACTCTTAATCCTATGGGGATTACTTTATGTTTTTGTATATACATTTACTAGTATATTGTTAGTTGTCTAAACTGATCATATGCTTTGTCGCGCACACTCTGATATAAATTTAAAGTGATTATTTGACAAGGGAAAGGTAATAAGCGGAAAGGATCATTCTAACCCACCATCCGAAAGGGCGAGGCCGGTAGGGGTGTAACAATACCCTTCTTTCATTGCACTTCTTTGGTAAAATGAAATTAAGTTTTGTTAGTATAAAGACAATAATACCCTTCTTTAATTTATTTCATAAAAGTATTTAGAAGACAAATATAGACATTTTAAAGACAAAAATGTGAATGACTAGGGATTTCAAAAATTTTGGTCGTTCACATATATATTTTCCTTGTAAATGCATATATTTGACTTATAAATTTTTCTTAACATCTTACATTCTTTTAAATTTTATTACTTGTTTTGTAAATACTCTTATTTTTCTTGTGAATGGCCAAAATGTTTTTATTAACTCATTGGCTTCCTTTAAATCCCTTTATTTTTCTTAAAAATGCTCATATTTTCCTTGTAAATGCTCTTATAAAAAAATAATAATAAAGCCATTATTATCTTTTTATTGAAAATATTTAATTTAATTTTGCCCCAAAGGGTCTAATGGAATTTCAAAATCTTTTGGTGGTTAATTGGACTAAAATTGTTTCCATGAGGTGTAAAAAATCTTTTCCAATTAAAAATATTAAAATAATAGAGAGAGAAGACTGGTGGACCCAAAGTGACAAAATATAGCAGAAGTTAAGTCTCCTTCATAGTGATGCTATACTTGCTACCAAATAAATTGTCTATGTCTACTTTTACACTTGAAAATAGCTAAATCTTACGGGTACTCATAAGAAAATCGTTCATTATTAAATTTGTACCTTCACCATAGATTTAATAAAGAAAATAAAGATTAACAATATAAAAAGTCTGGGCTAGCAGGTTCTAGTGCTCATCATTGTGGGGAGATCTACACCAATCAAATACAGTTTCAAAAGTCCAAAATTAAAATTTTCAACTAGTGCTTTGCTTTTAAAAACAACGAACAGTTAAGGGATATCTTTGTTTTAGAATATTTATAAATTTAAATATTTTTAATAAAAGTTTATTCAAATCATTTAAAGTAGATCTGGCCAATGTGCATTGGTATTGAGCTCTCAATACTCATCAATCTGCTTACCTTGACACTCATTCCGCCTGCTAGGCCAGTGTACAAGTACACACACACAATTACTATGCATTTAACTTATTTTAGTGAAGAAATGCAATTTTAACTCTTTACACAAATATAAGTGCCCGCGCGCGTGGGGCTGATTGGTTGATGAATAAAGATTTTTCTAGTTGGGACTTACTAGATGAAACCGACTCCATTGTCCTAAAAAGAGTATGAGCAACGAGATTTTTTCCATAGCTTATTAGAATATACAATTTTTAAAAGAGATCATAGCATAAATTCTCAATATAATATAAAATTGTAAATAACATTGGTAGTCTGCTTTCAACGTATTTATTAATTCACACATTAATGTGAACATACACATACTACATATATATATATATATATATATATATATATATATATATATAAATTCTTTTGAGATTAAATAATTTTGTAGAGATGAAAGTTTCAAATTATTTACTAGAAAGCCTAACGTGATGGTGATCGTACACTTGTAGAAAATGAAGAATGTGACGTGTATCATTCTACCGAAGGTAATCATATTTGAGATAGTGTTGGCCAAAAAATGTGTGCAGCTCTTCCAATAAAATTCAAACATTGGTTCCCCAGTTATATTGGAGTAGCCTCTTTCACCAAAGCTAACCCCACTAGTGTCATGTGCCATGAATTCAAAACCAAAATTAATTTTAAAATGTTGGCAAATGTTGGGAAATTACATTAATACCTTTACTGTTTTTTTTTTTTAAAGAAAAAAAATCCTTGAAGTACTCACCTAGCGACCAGCTCTGGCGCCAATGACTTGTGGTGGTGGCTCTTCAATGGAACTCCTGACTGGCCGCCAGTGTTCCAAGAGCTTTTTTTTTTTTTTTTTTGAATTTCTCAAATTAAAGTAGACGACATGGACTTAAATAGTTAATAACGAAACTAAAGTAGTACACAGGGTACTTGTTGTTGAACAATTCCTAATAATTACTTTAGTTTTGCTACTTACTACTTTAGTTTCAATATTGATTACTTTGGCTAGCCAACAACAAAGTTTTTAATATATATTTTTTACCTTGTAAAATAAAAGTAGTTAAGGGTGAAACTAGAGTAGTTAATATTAAATAAGTCCTTGTTGTTTAGTGATTTTCAATAACTACTTTTGCTTTGCAATTTACTACTCTTGTTCCGCTATTAACTATTCTTACTTCTAAAATTTGAAAAATATATTAAGAAGCTACCCAGAGTGGTAAATATCAAAACTAAAGTAGTTATTAGGAAATATTCAATAAATATCCTATTTAATACTTTAGTTTTACTATTAACTACTCAAGTTTTTATATTGACTACTTTTGTTTGAGAAATATGTACGTGTAAAAGGAAGGGTAATTATGTAATTTCCCAACATTTTCCAAATTCGAAATTAGTCAACATTGAAATTCCATACCCGATTTATATTATATTTTAAATGTCTTTTTCCTGATTGTATATGTAATATCCCGAATTTTGGGCCTATAGACTTGAAATTAGTCTATTTTTGGAAGACTACTAGGCCATATTTTTGAAAGTCTTAAATAATACACTCATTGCCTTCAGTATTATTATATACATATTCATTATTAGTCATTCTTCCTCCCGTGAATGCAAGAAGACAAGCTATTTTAATCAAGCACTCCACTAGTCTCATCATAATTGCTAATCAAATATCTACCCAATATTTTAATCTTCTTCTCTCATTTATGCGGATGGACAGCATGATGGATTCCTTCACATTACCTATCTTTGAATAATTAAGGGATCCGATTGGCAAGATTTCCTTCATTATAATCCAAATGAAATGCCAACTCACATTCCATTCTAATCAATCACCCACTACCTTTCGGATTGTCTCCCACCTTGTTTAATAATTCTTGGATATAATACTATCTTCCTTTGTATTTGGTTATTCCATATGACATATGCCCTACCATTCAATCAAAAGGACGGTAGGCAAGGAAAATGATTTATAATTTAGGCAATTGTTGATTCATGGACCGGTGCACGATGGATTTATTTATTCATGAGTGTAACCTCCACTTCTCATGATTAATATATGCAAGTGTATCCTTCTCATTTATACACTTCCGTCGGTAAGAGAAACGAGAGAGAGAGAGAGCTGGAGAAAAGAATATGAAAGAAAAGAAAGAGGTCATCGGAAGAGGAAGAAGGAACAAGTGTCACTTATGGAAAATCTGTGGAGTCAGTCGGGCTCAAGTGACAGTTTAACTAGGCAAATGATATCCTCTGACCGTGAAATTTGGTAAGATGAAAGTACACTTCTTAAGCTTTCAAATGAGTGCTAGAACGTATTAATCCGACGTCTAGAACTCTAGTTATGAATTTTCAAAGTTTGTTCAGAAAAACTGGAAATTCATGTTTTCATATTCAAATAACGTTGTTTTTACGAATTTCTGGGAATTATACAGTCATTAATTGTCTTGATGAATATTTTTCTCATAAACTAGACTTATAGAACTTCAAATAGAATTTTGAATCACCTTAATCGGAGTTCTATAGAATTAGTTATGATTTTTCAAAGTTAGAAGTTGAACACTGAAAAACGCTGGTTTCCAGAAATGAACAGTGAATTTCGGATTCACTTTTAAAATAGTAAAAATTTGAGTTTTTCTATGAAAATTTCCAGAATAAAAGTAGACTTATCAAGCTTTAATTTGATAGGTCACAAGCCTTATTTGGATTTATATTCAAGGAGTTATGAATTTTTGAAGTCATGTATGAAATCTGGGACGTTTTCTGAAACATCTTCTGAACAGTGTTTACATTTTTGAAATCTGGGAATTATTAGCATATGATTAAATGTTGAAACCAATTTTTCTAGAAACTAGACTTAACAAGGAGTTCATGGATTTTTGAAACACCTGATTTGGACAACTAGAACTCCAGATATGGATTTTTCAAGTTAAGTGTTAAACCTGAACGTTTTTCTGAAACAGTAAGGATTTATTGATTAATCTGGAAAAGTGTCTGTCGATTTGGAAATGAAATGTATTTTCCTCTGAAAATAGACATAATAAGGAACACGTGATTTTTGGAAGCACATCAATTGGAGTTTTGTGTAATTAAATATGAATTTTCTAAGTTAATTGAAAATTCTACCGGATTATAGAATTTGTTCAGAAATAAGAAATAGAGAATTTGGACAAGTAATAACTTGCCATCCATAAATATTTAAATATAGGATTCGGTATTTATCTGAGATGACCAGAGGATAAAGAACCGGATCAGGAATTTGAAAGGCTATCAGGTAGTAACTCTAATCTTGCATTCTTTGTATGTCTTTATATGATTGTATGTACCATTCAATATGTATAAATATGTATTGTATGAATTGTTTGTGCTGTATGTGCTGAATGTATATGTGATGGTTATCTGTCATATACTGATCTATGCTTAGAATGTAAGATTAACATGTTACTCTGGGAACCTTCGGGGTCCCAGTATTTGTTGCTACCTGTGGATTGTTCAGTTTAGAGAACATGGCTCACAAGGCAAGGCGGTACTCACTGTTGAATAGTGATGCTGGGACGAACCGAGAAATGCTATAGGTTATTTTTATTAGCCTATTTTAGAGACTAGAAATTTATTTGTATAGCCCTATGTGGATTTTGTTATGTAATCAGAATTTAATATCAGTATTACTATGCTAGAATGATTATGCTCATTAGGCTATGCGCTACAACTCTGATAATAATTGATATATCAAGGGGTGTTACAGTATATTCTAATGATCTTTGGATAAAATCTAGCTATTCATTCTATTTTACGGACCAATGTAGTCATTATCTGTACTCATCGACCAATCAGCCCCACGCCCGTACACACTTATATTTGTATGAAGAGTTAAATTGCATTTCTTCACTAAAATAATGGATGCATAAGACGTCCACACCAACTATTTACCTTAGTTGTACCATAAATATACTAGAACTCAAGGCATGTGATTTGCAACATCATCATCAACACAAGTTCATTCAGTTCAGCAATATGTGCTCTAAACACTTGCTAGTATTCCTTTTTGAAGTGGTGTTTCTGCTTCGCACATCCTACTTGGAATTCTCATAATAAGCCTCTGGGTGAAGAATCCTTAGATGTTGACAAAAAAGTCTAATCAGCTTCTTTTGGTTCACCCACCTATGGACGTGCTCCAGTACGTGTTGATGAAATCCCAATCGTTGAAGTGTCAACTACAACCCGTGACAACAACCGATTTGTTAAAAATCCACTTGTTTAGACTACTACAAAATAGGGATACAGAGTCCTATTTTTTGTACTTTTGATGTCTTTTTTTGAGGGGACGCATATCTGGGGGGCCGTAGGGAAAACTTAAAGAATCCTATTTTAAAATTAGACGCCTAATATAAGGAGTATAAGTTATGGAATTAGACTCCTTAAGTCATGACTTAAGGAGTCTAATTCCATAACTTAGACTCTTTAAGTCATGGTCTCATATGTCACTTAAGGAGTCTAACTTTATGAATTGGACTCCTTAAGTCATGACTTAAGGAGTTCAATTCATAAAGTTAGACTCCATAAGTCTCACTTCAGAAGTCTAATTCTATTACTTAGACTCCTTAAGTTTCACTTTAGGAGTCTAATTGTATAATTAGACTCCTTAAATGTTCGGTGTTTTTTTTTAAAAAAATATGCTTCATATATTCAGTATCCCAAAATTTCTTACAAAAAACATCCTTACATGAACAATCACCAGAATGTGATATTTCCATACAACACAAAAGGTTAGCTCAGCTAACCTTGTACATACAGAAACAGAATACATGCAACAATATAAGAATTACCTTCATTCATAAAGTAGTAACAACAAACTTGGCTAACTTCAAATCATTTCACTCAAATTAACTCTAATTAATTCAAGTGGTAACTACTACTACTTCTATGTACAACAATCACCACAAGGTGTCAAAATGTTGTCTAGCTACCTGCTACTAGTCAAATAATATAAGGACTACCTTCATTCATCTATATGTTGCAAAAGAACAAAGTGTCAAAATGTTGCCTAGCTATCTGCTACTACTCAAGCAATATGAAGACTAACTTCATTCATCTATGTGTTGCAGAAGATATCCAGCCAACAAGTTTCGAACAAAATCGATTTCTTTGTTTGAGTAGGCATCTTTAATACCAAAAATCTGTAAAATAGAAAATAAGATATAAGTTAAATCAATCAAGTAAATGCTTTAATTACACAACTAAAGTACAACTTCAAAAAATATTGTCATTTGAGAATGAAGGCAAAAGTACCTCCTTAGAATCTGAAGTACGTCCGCTCTGAATGATGGAGTACATGTAGAGCATAACGTAGTATCCACACTCTCAATCCCTGGTTGTTGAGGGCACTATAAATAAAAAACAAACAGTTACTTAAATTCCTTTTTAATGAATATAGGCATATCAAATTCCACTGTCAATGAAATAACTTGAATGGAAACAAACTACTTACTATCAGATAAACCCACGTCGGTTCTCTACTTGGACCCGCTTTAATCCCAGAAATCAATTTATATGCCTTCAGTGCACTATCATTAAAATGAAAATGAACATACATTATAACAATTCATTTAATTCAAGAATATCAATGATTGTGCAAAAAGTTTACGTACTTGCTGAACATGGTTTTTATTTCTTTGTGCGGCCTCCCACCCATGGAATCGAACCAATAGACGGTGTTAATGGGTGGACAAACAACACACAAAGTAATGATAACTACAACAACACATACAGAACAAGATGAAGTTAAGATAAGAAGTGAATTTATTCTTAAACATTTTAAATAGACAAAACTAAAATACTTACCCTTCATGAATCGGTGCTATATAACAAGGCAATTTCGACGCCAAATTGTTTCCCTTTTCCGCCTTTTCGCCCACTTTTCGCTTGATTTTGGCGTCAAGGTTGTACTTTTGGCGTTTAAGAAATAAAGTTAGACTCCAAAAGTCACATCCTAATTACAAAAATGCCACTGCGTTTTTTTTTTTTACTCCCTTTTTTAAGAATAGGACGCCAACTAGGGACGCAAAAGCCAATTTTTGTAGTAGTGAGAAACCACAAGAAGGTTATCATAAGATTTTATGTATATGTTAGTAATATATATACAAATAAGAGAAAATCAGACGATATCTCCACAGTAATATAATTTGTCTTCATGTGATTGGTCATCTCCGTTGAGTTGGCCTTGTGACGTTGTTTGGCATGTATTTCTATATATGCCTACGTTCAATGTTGGTACAATGATGATATAACAAAATTGAGTATCATATATTCACCAAAAACATTGAGTACCCTATGGTTTTTAAGCATATTTTTTCCTATCATGAATTAAAATAAGAAAGCATATGATCTCTCTACGTACAACTTGTCTTCAATTATGTGCTTGGCCAATTTTGTTGTACGTTGGGCTAGTTGTCTGAGGGTTTGTTGTATTTGGGATGGTGTTGGAGCTATATAACAGAAGATAAGAAGGAGATGGTTGTGCCGTTGTGTTTGTTCCTTATCTACCAATGAAGAAGTCGCTTTGAGTGGCATCCGAGTTTTAAGTTTCTTTTATGTTTACGTCGGATGGAGTTTGTATTTATAGATATAATCTCCTACATAAGCTTTGGGATACTGTGAGCGGCTTTTGTTGACGCCAATATATGGACAAAGAATATATTAAAAATGTAATTATAAACACAATTATAAATGTAATTATCAATATTAAATTAAGTCAAAATGTTTATTCCACGCATTAAGTTAGGAACTGCAGACGTGGTGTTGGGTTTTGAGTGGTTGAGATGCCTTTTTCCTAACAAAATGGATTTAGGCCCAACCATGATCATGAGCTTCGAGTGGCTTGGACAAAGAGTGACTTTACAATCGGATCCGTCTCTCGCCAGAGAATTGGAAATAGGTGTTGACGTGTTGTAATGCTGCAATATAAACCATGATGATGGTGATGATGATGAAGCCTCTTGCAACAAGGAGGGTGGTAATGAACTCTGCAACAAGAAGGAAAAAGAGGAATAGGAGGAACAAGAAACAGTAATAATGGTCAGTGGAACCAATTCACCAAAACGCTTGAATTTCTAGTGCTGATTTTGAGGTGATCACTGTATTATGCCCTTTTTATTTTAATGGTGCTAAGGGATGTTTCTGTTTGTTTCCTTATATTAGCTCACTTATCTAGTCGCAAAAGTCTTTGATCCACTCATGATCTTGTATGGTGGATTATCTGGCAGGCCCTGCTCCTCCTATTTAATTTCTCTGAGAAAGTATCTGAATAAGAAAAGAATTAAATTAAGAATTTATTACAAAAGTTATATACAAATACTATAATAAAATAAACGAAAAGTATCCATGATCTGCTCAGGCGTTCTCCTATAATGAGCAAACCAGACCCAATCCTCAGGGCATTGCAGACCCTGGCCCTGGAGTTCTCCCATTTAACGTCATCCATTACATGAAACCTTTGCTTCAACGTAAAACATTACTCTAGAAGGGTCGGTTGCTCCGATGGCTCCCTTCTATGAAGGTAAGACTTATTATAACGTCTACAAATTAACCGTCAATTTCATTATGATTTAGAAATTATTTGTCTAAATTACAATTACATTAAAAATTTCAAACTAACGTGATCAAATGTTAACTTAATTAAACTAATAATTGATAAATTTTTTAACTAATTCAAATATTATTTAGTTACTAATCAATAACTAAAATATTAAAGTAAAGATAATTTCCTGACATTAGTCACATGCTAATTAAAAATTATTATAGTTCATAACTAAGAAATTTAGTTATGAAGTCATTTATTCCATTTAAATTAAATTAAAAAATGGATCATAAAATGATGAATATCGTACAATGCTATAACTACTTAATTCAATCAATATAAAGCAGCTCAATCAATAAAATAATCAATTTCGTCCAAAACATAAATAGTCAATTAAATACAATATTCTTGGAGCAAAATAATAATAATAATAATAATAATAACAATAATAATAAATACAATATTCCAAAATTAATAATATATAAATTTTGTAACTAATTTAAATATTTATAGTTATTACTAATCGATAACTAAAATTATGAAAGTAAAGATAACTTACAGGAGACATAAAGCACATGCTAAATAATAATAATTATATTTCATAACTAACCAATTTAATTTTGAATCCATTTATTTCATTTCAATTAAGTTAAAAAATCACTTACAGAATAACTAATATAATACAATGCTTTACCTATTTTTTTAAATCAATGTAATGTAGTTAAATCCACAAATAATCAAATAAAAAATTATTTAATTAAATAAAGACAAATATATATTTTCTTGATTTGGGATGCTCTGTTGCTCGTAAAACTGTAGGATAGCTACAAGAGCTCCAAGGCACGAGCGAGAGAAACAAGGAGAAGTAAAATGCGATCCAATTCAGCGCCATTGTTATGCCAAACGCTATTAGCAGTTTAGTCAGAACTCAGAATCATTAATTACCATTTGTTCTGTTGTGAGAATAGAAATGATTGGACTTGACTAGGTGCCAAGCCTAGAGCCTACGTATCCTTTGAAGGGATCAAAGTCCACGTAGTTCGCAGTAAACTTGGAGGCGTTTAGTCAGGGGGTGGTGTGTGCTCTGTGTGACAGAAGGTAAAGTGAGCATAAATTAGAACGTGTGCACCTGGTTAGTCGACCTCTATATTTATAGAGATGTCCGAGGCGGATATCCCGACCTAGCATAATATCCGGGGTCGAGATATCCGGGGCGAGTATCTCGAGATACTGATCCGGATAGATCGCATTTTGTTGAGATACTGGATCTTCCCTCCTGACGTGTCAACCATGCACTAGCAGATCTTCATTAGGGCCAGGGGGGCCATGGCCCCCCCCAAAAAAAAGTTTAGTTTTTTTTGTTTTTTAAAAAGGGACTAAAGTACAAATCTTTGAAAACTTTGTAGGGAGTATTATAATTTCTAAAAAGTATGGGTCTTTTTCTGTAATTTTCCTTAGTCCCTTTTCAACATTGATTACAATTTTCAGAAATTTTGGAAACTTTTCTATAATCTTTCCCAGTAATTAAAAATTCATTCTGACCCTCCAAAATATCAAATTTTCTTCTTAAACACCTACAATGCAAAATTAAGAACAAGTAGTATCAAAAGTTCAATAAATAATTTGTATGAATAATTAATAAATTTTCATCATTTTACTTCTAATATCAAAAGTTCAAGAAATCATAACAAATCTCATAATTTTTTTTAAAATTTAATATAATGTAAAATTTAATATATATTTTAAAAATTTTATATAATCATAAAATTTTTTAATTAGTTAATAAGTATACATTTGGCCCCCCAAATATTTTCTTTAAGATCCGCTACTGCAACCATGCTTCCTGGTTTGTTGGGCCGTAATACGGATCTGGGCCTTTGGGCCAGTCCGCAACACCATTGTTTAAAAAAAAAAGGACCATTACCCAAATCACTACAAAATACATTTAAGGGCAAATGTTGTAATTTAATAATGAATTTTGCTATAAACATCCATAAGACTTAATTATTTTTGGGTGTAAAAGTATATATAAACAATTTCTTTGGCAGCAGATACAACAACTCTATTAAAGAAACTTAACTTTTGTCACTTTTTGTATTGTGTGTCTCACAAGTCTTCTTTCTTTATCATTTTAATATTTTCTTAGTGACAAAATATCACTTAGACCCCACGGAAACTATTACATTTCATTTAACCCTAAAAGATTCTGAAATTTCATTGCACCTTTTTGAATCAAAATGAAAATAACATTTATCAGTATAAAGATAATAATAAATTATTTTTTTCATAAGATCATTTAGAAGACAAATAAAATAATAGAGAAAGAAGACTATTAAGACTCACAGTGAGAAAATGTAATAGAAGTTAAGTCTCCTTCATAGCGTTGCTATATCTGCTGCCAAATAAATTATCTGTATCTACTTTTGCACTAAAAAATAGTTAAGTCTTATGGGTATTCATATTTTTATTACTAAATTTGTACTTTCGCCATACAATCAATAAAAAAAATAATGATTGACGATATAAAAAGTTTGGGCTAGGAGGTTTTGGTGCTCATCACTGTTGGGAGATTTGCACCAATCAAATAGAGTTTGGAAGGTCCAAAATTAAGATTTTCAACTAGTGAATTTTTTTTGAAAACAACGAACAGTTAATGGATATCTTTGTTTTAGAATCTTTATAAATGTCAATATTTTTATAAAAAATTTATTTAAATCATTTAAATTAGATCTGGACAATGCGCATTGGTATTGAGCTCTCAATACTCATCAATCTGCTTACATTGACACTCATTCCGCCTGCTAGGCCAGTGTACACGTACACACACAGTTATTATACATTTAACTTATTTTAGTGAAGAAATGCAATCTTAACTCTTTATACAAATATAAGTGCGCGCGCGCATGGGCCTGATTGGTTGATGAATAAAGATAATGTTTTTCAGTTGGGACTTATTAGAATATAAAATTTTTGAAAGAGATCATAGCATAAATTCTAAATATAATATAAAATTTTAAATAACATTGGTAGTCTTCTTCCGAAGTATTTATTTATTCACACCTTAATTTGAACATATATACATATACATACATACAATACACACACACACATAAATTCTTTTAAGGTTAATTAATTTTGTAGAGATGAAAGTTTCAAATTATTTACTAGAAAGCCCAACGTTATGGTGATTGTACACTTGCAGAAAATGAACGTTTGAGGTAGTGTTGGGCAAAAAATGTGTGCACCTCTTCCAATAAAATTCAAACATTAGTTCCCCAGTTATATTGAAGTAGCCACTTTCACCAGAGCCAACCCCACTAGTCTCATGTGCTATAAATTCAAACCCAAAATTTTTATATGGAAAAAGACCACCCAGAAAAAAAAAAATTACATTTGAAATATACAAAAGTCAAATCAGGTTGTTGAATTTCAATAATCCCAAATGAACTAATTTAGAATTTTTAAATGTTGACAAATGTTGGGAAATTACATGAAAACCTTTACCATTTTCTTTTTTTTAAAAAAAAATCATTAAAGTACCTACCCGACTACCAGAGGTCTAGTGCCAACGACCCGTGGTGGTGGCTCTTCAATAGAGCTCTGGTGACCTTGCCAGCAACTGGCCGCCAGTGCTCCAGTTTTTTTTTCCTCAAATAAAAGTAGGTAACACGTAAACTTAAATAGTTAATAGCAAAACTTAAGTAGTAAACAGGGTATTTGTTGTTGAACGCACTATTACAAAAAACGGCTTTCGCGTCCCAAAAAGACATCCTTTTTTTTTAAAAAAGGAAGTAAAAATAAAAGCGGTGGCATTTTTGTAATTAAAAGTTAACTTTTGGAGTCTAAGTTTCAAACTTAGACTCCAAAAGTCTCGCGAGAGCCACCTTTGGAGTCTAAGTATGGAACTTAGACTTAAAAAATCATCACTTTTGGAGTCTAAGTTTTAAACTTGGACTCCAAAAGTCATCTCGTACAGAAGAAAAGAAGGTCACGTCATGTAGCAGAGGGTCACATCGTGCAGCAGGGGTTCAGTGTGGGGCCCGCGTGAGACACTTTTGGAGTCTAAGTCTTAAACTTGGACTCCAAAAGTCATTCTTTTGGAGTCTAAGTTTAAAACTTAGACTCCAAAAGCATGACTTTTGGAGTCCAAGTTTAAGACTTAGACTCCAAAAGTGATTTTAAAAAAGAAAAAATGCGGTAGACGAAAATCCTAGCGGGAAAAAGTGTCACTTTTCACGTGTTTCTGGGGCCCGCGAAGACCCTTTAGGAGTCTAAATTTTACACTTAGACTCCAAAAAACATGCCTTTGGAGTCTAAGTTTTAAACTTAGAAAACTTAGACTCCAAAAGTCAGTTTTCCTTTTTCTTCCCCCCCACTTCAGTTCATTTCATTTCCATCTGTCTTCCTTCTCTACTCTGCACCTTCATTTCAGATGCTACCTGAGACCTTCCGATCATCGTCGGCCCTCCTCTGTCATCGCTCCTCCTTCGCCGTCCTCCCTTCACAGTTAGCGTGGTTCGTGCTCGTCTTCCTCCTCGTCTTTTTTCGTCAACCATCGTTCGTCTTCCTCATCATCTTTTTCTGGCAATGCAAGCCTTTCTGTCTTATTTTACTGAAATCAAACTCAGATCTGAGCTAATGAAGGAGGATGATGGCGAAGGTGAGCAAAAACACGGATCTATAGATTTTTTTTTTCAAATTTTGAGTTGCTCTTGTTATTTTTCAAAAACATATACTCAGATCTGTGCTCCTAAAGCTTTCAATGTGCTATAGATGATAGGTCCGGTGATATTTTGTTTATTGTGTTTTGGATATTTTCTAGATCTGAAATTTCATTGTGTTCTGGATTTTTTTAAGATCTGAAATTTCTCAGATCTTTTTATCGCGTTTTGGATTTTTTTTTTTCAGATCTTAAACTCCCTATATATGTTTATTGCGTTCTGGAGTTTTTTCGTTCTAGATTTTTTTACAGATCTCAAGCTTCTCGGATTTGTGTTTAATGCCGTCATCGTCCCCATCTAATTTGTTTTTTTTAAAAAAAATACTTATGGAGTCTAAGAAATATTTAGACTCCGTAAGTCTCAACTTTTGGAGTCTAAGAAATATTTAGACTCCGTAAGTCTCCGCTTTTTGCGCCCCCTAGATAGACGTCCTCTCGGAAAAGGACTCCAAAAGTACAAAAAATAGGACTCCGTATCCCTATTTTGTAGTAGTGACGTTTCCTAATAATTACTTTAGTTTTGCTACTCACTACTTCAGCTTCAATATTGACTACTTTCGCTATCTGCCGACAAAGTTTTTAATACATTTTCTTAACTAGTAAAATAAAAGTAGTTAACATCAAAACT